>JAVJGG010000005.1:5015223-5031009 GCA_035590195.1 Aviceda cuculoides | reverse complement strand
CGCGCGGGATCACAGCGCGAAGCAAACATTGGCCTTGGTGATTTTAAGAGACAGAGGAACTCAGAAGTAATTTTCATAAACTTTTAAACATAGCTTTAAATATTAGTAAAGCTTAAGCCAGTGCACACAAAGGCAAGTTCCCTTTGAAAGAGTTCCAGAAAACCATGAAATGCTGTTGATAAGGCTGTGCCAATTTGTAAAGCCTGCCACAATCTCTGGCTCACGTTTTCTCTCTCTCTCTCCAGTCCTCTCTCTTTCTCTCCCCCCCACTATTTTTCTCATTCTTCCTCTCCTTCCCAAAACTCGCAGTGCTTTGTGAGTCAGAGGAGCTGCAATGACAACAACAACAAAAATCTTTATTTCTGAAGCCAGAGCATCTTCTCTGCAAGGAGGAGAATGCGTGTAGTGTCCGTGTTTGATTGATTCAGTAAAAATAATGTCAAAGTGGCATTTGCAGAGGCAGATAAAAGATTCTGATGGAAAGTGCCCAGTGGGGATAATGTAAGTAAACTCAACCCAGAGTTTCTTCGTTTTTATTAGCAAATTGTGTTCAGCCTTAATTATAGGTTTGCCAGGGCCTGACACTTGTCAGTGTATTTGCATGGAAAGATTGAAACGTTGATAAGGGTCTTTTTGAACTGAAGGAAAAATAAGTTCAGCATGGAGGGGGATGGGAGAAGTCCCTCGGAAGGGGTTTTTGACAGGTTCTCTGTGTCATTAGTTTAAGTTCTCAAGATTTTTCTTTTTCCGTGTGTGGCTTTTCTTAGAGGATGTAGCTGGGAAGAAGGCTTCAGTGTGCTTGGTGCTGTACATAGAAAAAAATTATTTACCAAAGGAAAATATAACTCAATAGGCAATCAAAAGGCTGAAGGAACACAGGCTGGGGGGACTCAAGGGCACACAACGGGACCATGTCACATCAGCTGCCTCAGTCCCAGTTTAGAGTTTTTTCTGCCAGACCAGTCCTCAGCTTACATCCCTCCTCCACAACCTCCTGGGAAATTTTGCTTCTGCTTTTACACCTCCCCTGCTGCCTTTCGGTCCCAGCATCAGGTTGGGTCCTGTTCACTCAGATCACCCAGGTGATAAAGCATGAAGAATGAAAAACAGATTAAAAATGTATTAAAATCCAATATAAGAAAGGCATTAACAAGAGATGATTAAACTGAAGCTTGATCTTTCTGTGATATGAGTTCCCATAATCTCTCTACTCTGGGTGGGGTGGTGGGGTGTGCCGCAGACTGGGAATTCTTTCGTAAAACTTTGATTTTTTCGGCTCCTGGAAGACAACCCTGCCCGTGGCCCAAGGTCCATTTGAGCAAGTTGGTGGGCTTCAAGCATTGCTAGAAAAAACTCTCAAGGTGATCAAAGGGTTTCACTTCAGCACATTCAAAGACCAGGTTTGTGCTTTTGCTCTTGGACCTGACTCTTCAGTGAAAAGAAATACATTCAGAAAAATAGAAGTATTTGTTCAAACAAGAAAGCTGGACACAAAGGGAACATTTTTAATTCTGTGAGCCAAAAGCCCAACAAAACCTGATTTTTTTGCTTTGGAAATTTTGTGTGAATTCGATTTCATCCCTTTCTCAGAGGTGACTGTACCATTAGTTCAACAATTGCAGCATTTCTATGAGATGAACAGCCACTCCGCAGTCAGCTCAAGCATTAATCCTGGAATTAATTTTGCCTGCATACAGCTACAGCCCAAACAAGTCAGTTCCTCTGCAACAGCACCTCAGCACCCAGACCACACATGGTGCGCTGGACCAGACTAAGGGGGATTACAATGCATCCATCCCTCCTCGCAAGAGCAAATCCTCTCCTATTATGCCACAGTGACAACAGCTAAGTACAATCTGTTCACACAGATTGTCAAAAATTTTATATTTTATCCTATTTTTGCTTTTCCAAAGAGATCCTGAACCAGCACTGAGAAGGCGGCTTTGCCGGCTGCACCAGCTCCTGCTGGTCCGTATTATGGAGACAAAGCTGGGAGGTGCAAAAAGGTGCTAAGCTGGCCCACCTCTGGGGACAAAGGGACAAGATGCAGGTGAGACCTTGTCAGAAGCTGAGCAAGGAAAGGAGGGTGGAAACAGCTCTTCTTCTTGGGGCGAGCGGTGACAGGCAACGGGGTTAACTTTTACCGCACACAGCCCGTGGGCTCCACATTCCGAAGAGGCATCGGGGTGCTGCTCGGCCACCCCTGAGCGTGGGCTCCACATTCCGAAGAGGCATCGGGGTGCTGCTCGGCCACCCCCGAGCGTGGCCCACCCTCGGAAGCCCTCTGAGAAAGCCCCAGCTCCCAGCACCCGGTGATGTCCCAGCCCCTTCCCCACCGCAGCACCCAACACCTCCCGCAGCTTCGCCCCATGCCCAGGCAGGCTGGCCCAGCCCCGTTTGTCACGTAATGACTATCATTACACGACAAAGATGTCTAGAGGCGGCCACCTCCCCACCCTGCGTCACACAAAATCTCACACAATGGGTCAGGAGAAAGCAGAGGAGCCTACCCTTTGCCTAAGGCTCCCAACTGTAATGTATAAGATAATTATAAGGCTCCTTTCACACAATGTGGAAATCTGGTGTGCATCCGTACCCCTCCTCTCCTCTGGGGCAAATGCAGCAGCCTTTTGACAGCCAGCAGCAACACTCCCAGAAGATCCCAGGCCCTCCAGAGAGGAACATTTTGTACGCGGTGCAAAGCGATGCGCGCGGCACAGTGCGACAGCACAAGGGACGACCTGTGCTCAGAACTGCAAAAGAAGTCAAAAATCCTTTTTTAATCCCCAGAAAATATGTGCCAGATGCATTGGGCCCGGGTTTCTCTGTCTCCTAAACAGCTACACGGACTTGTCCCAAAGGCAAGGTCAGCTCCATCTTCATAAGAAGCCACCACTCCCTTCCATAACATCCTTCTCATATAAAGACCTTTTATATCTTCTGTAACAGCCAACACTAGCAAGGAGCCAGCTCCTCACCTGGTCTCAATGTATGCAGCTCTAACCATGGGTGGTGTTATGCTGATTTACACCAGTGAAAACACAACACAGGCTTTGGCCACCATGGTGTCCCTATCACCTCTAGATTCCTGCAACTTGCAGGATATTAAAGGCCAGTAAGTCTAGACACATTAGACATGTGAGGACATCTTCAGTGCATATTAGGCCTGATGCCTCCATCAAAGCAGTTGAGCCTGGCATAAAATGATGAATGGCTCAGCCTCCTCACAGCTAACTTCAGGCATTTAAATGCCCAAAGCTATCTCCATCCCACTGCTCCTCTGGCCCTATCTGCCTCCTCTGTCTCCTAATCAAGAAGGTGAGGGCCTAAGCCTTGGACTTATCTGTGCCCACAACGTTATGCAATGGGCCTTTGTCTTGCAGATGGGCCAAAATGACTCGACTCCTGTGGCTTGGATTTCTCCTCTCTGCTGATACGTTGCCTTTCATCCTCGCCTCCTCCCCACAACACACATACACGGCATCCACAGAAAGTTAGAAAAGAGAAGTTATTACTGCATAGAAAAGATGGCCTAATTACTCCAATATGTGAGGTCAAAACATTTAGGAGGGACTTTAGGACAATTTCATAAAAAGCACTGTAAAAGGCCACTGAACATTCAGAGCTCCTTTACAATCTCAGCAACAGCCACATTTCTAAAAGGGGACATTTTGTTACGCTTGCTATAGGAAGTACTTAATTCCCATTGTACAGTCAAAGGGACGATTGCCTTCACCTAAGCAATAGCTGTTCTAGGAAAAGGTTTCTCCCTTCCCCCTTCAAACTAGCTTTTTCTATTAGTACTGGAGATTGTATCAGTTAGACCCTATGCTATTTTGGTGCGTGTATTTGGTTTGGACTTCACTCAAATGTTTACCTAAGATCAGGGAGGCAAAAGGAAGACAAGGTTCAATGAACTACAACTAGTTTTCTGAAGAGAATTGCTTGCTGTTCTGTTTTCTTTCTTTTTCAGTTCCTTTTCTTTATTTATTTATTTCTTCTTCCCTCCCTTCCTTCCTTTACAAAGTCTATGGAAAACCTCCTTAATGATGCTGTAAATCTTTGGATAATTGGTCCTCTGACTGACATTTAAGGATGCCCAGATGCCCATTTCCTATTGCAAGTTTCTATTCCTGTTGTTCTGTACCCAACAGAGCAAAGATACACAGGAACTTTGGTTGATTCAATATTTTGTGGGCCCACACAGGGACTTCCCAGTGCCATAGTCACAGGTAACGAAGTAAAGATGCAGAGGGTGCAATCATGCAACCAAGAGGGTACCATGCAGCAGGCACAGCTGAGTCACTCTTCAAAGTCCATTTGTATATAAATATAAATGTCTGAATCTGAAGCCAAACTCCTTCCACTACAAACACCTCAAGTCTGAGCCTATGTTAAACCCAGACTTGCTTCATGGCCTAAGTTTAATCAGAGGCATGATGGGCACAAATTGCTCCGTTTCTCCCATGGCAAAGTCACGCAACTGAGGGCAAATCAAATAATCTGAGCTGTTTTCAAGGAGGGACCCAAGACCACATGCAGGTGGGATCTGTATGCATCCCAAAAAGCTTGGTACGCTGCATTGTGTAAAGGCATCTTAAGTCCACAAAGCTAGCTGGTGGAGAGCTGGCGACTTCAGTTTGCACTCTGACTTATTTCCTGAGATACAAAATAGACGTAGCCAAAAAGAGCAGTAACAAAGGCCCGGCAGCTATCCAAAAATCCAACACTAACCCTGCTATTTAATCACAAGCAATAGGAGAGAAAAGGATGATGACTTTCTCCCAACCACTAGCTTTCCTGTTTCTCTTTCTTTCTCAAAGCATCTACACAGTGGAGAAAAGATTCAAGTGGCCTCATTCCAAGCATTTCTCTTCTGCAGTGTCAAAAAGTAAGATATGCCTGAACCACTGGTGCTTCCACTAGCAGAACATGTTTCCATGAAATACAGGTTCTGAGACCGAAATTCCTTTCTGCAACGCAAAACATGCCGGACTCATGTTAAGGTATGCGGCAAACTGAAATGCAAAGGAGCATGCCAGGATTAGCACAGAGTTTAAGGTGCAGAGGTCATCAGTGCTTAACAATAACTTTCTCGCAACAGTCAGCAAGGAAAAGTGGGTTGTGAAATAGAAGTAGGAACAAGTCGTAAAAAGTCAGAATTATTTGTATTTCTCCAGTGCCTAGCACAAGAAGGAAAATCTCAGGTGGGAGTGCTTCTATAAAGAATATTCTGTTGTATTTTTGATCATATTTATGGTATTGGTACAGCTTTATAGATGTTTATTTGCTGAAAAAGAAAAGTGTCTGCCTGGAGGCATGTGGTGTATGATTAAGTCTCACTCTAGATTTGTAACAAAGGCCACCCACACCCTTCTCAGATCCAGGCAGGTATTCAGTGACCCAGCTCATGCAGTTAAAAATGGCTGGATGCGACTGTAGGTTCCTCACTGTGTGGTCACTGGCTACAGAATTTTGTCCCCAGAGATCATGTTGGCTGCATATGCCATCTAAAATCTTAGTGATAAACTGAATTACCTGAATCAATTCAGATAATACATCAATACACAGTTATTCAGTCATTATACTTCATTTGACTATAATCACACTTGATTTCTGAGAATGCATCTGTTGTTCAAAAGAATTTGGCCCAGTAATTCATGTTAACAGATTTTAACCCATTGGTAATCATTACCTACTCAACTGGATTATTTGCCAATTATATTTGATTTGGCATCTCGGTCAAGGGTTATTTTCTTTATTGTCTAAGTACATGATGATGTGAAAATTTTTTTTAAAAGTAATGAGGAAGTTGTGAATGGCAAATGCTCTCATTTGTTTCAGGTTCTTTCGCCTGGCTAGATGAATGAGCAGTCAGCACATAGCACCCTCTCTTTCTTTTTTTTTTTTTTTTCCTTCTGTGCCAACAAAACCCATTGAGATATCCCATATAATCAAGCCCAGGACCAGTTTCTCCCACCTAAGGCACTAAGAGGATCACCTAATTTAGGCAGGTAGCTGTTCTTGAGGCAAGATAGTGATAACCACAGAACAATTCAGATATGAGATAATGTGAATCACTCTCAGCAGGTGACTGTAAAGGAATCATAAAGCAACCATGCACCATACACAAATTCAAGCACCTCTAGTAAGGATTTGAAGAAGTCAATTTGGGTCTAGAATGCTAATCCAAACAGACGATTTTTACAGGGGCTGTTCTGCTGTGTGCAGCCAGCTCCAGCAAAGGACTCTGCAGCCTGATACTGGTTTTGTGTAACATATACACAGTAGCTGCCCTTTGGAGACAATCGGACTTAAGTCCCACCAGATGAACATTCACCCTGCATGTGACACACAAGTGGGCTGAAGTAGAGAAGATGAGGTAATAGATATATAAAGGCATGATAAGTTCTTAGATAACTGGGGACAGTAACTGTCTAGCAGTTCCCCAGCAATTACACGACCAGTTTTACTCACCTGGAGGATTTATTGATGTCTTGCTAGTAACCTGGGAAATGAGCTTGGGCCAGAGGGAAATAAAACACGTGCAAGTTCCCATCCTAAATTGCAAAGATTATTAGTTCCATCATGAAGGACAGATTTCAACATGCGCTCGAGCACTCTTCTGAGCTGCCTTTCTAATTCTGAAATCTTTGCTCTGACAACCCATCTTTTCAAATCAGCAAATGTTTTGCCTGGATACTGACTTCAGCCTTTGACCATCAATTCTACAGGTTCAAAACACCAAAGAAAGGGAATTCCCTTATCCCTTCAACGGACAACAGAAATGAATGTCAAACTTTAATCTTTCTGCCATCCTCGGTCTTCAGACTGAAGACGTGGTAAAATTTGGGAACAGAAATATGTCTGTATTCCAGTGGCTTACTGCTTCTGCCAGATGACTATTCTGCATTTGGCTACAGAGCTTACACACACACACATTGGGAAGCAGAAGATGTGAAGAGAACCAAGAAAGCTGAGAAATGGAAAGATCAATCGTTAATCCCCAGAAAGTACTGTTTGTGGGCAGCATGGCTAAGTTTAGAAATCAAAACCTATTTCTCATAAAATAATCGTCACTAGAACAAAAAAGCCTGCAGCATAAATTATTTCCTTTGGACCCTATAATGCAGAAATGCTATTTTTTAACTCTAATGTATCACTCGTGTTTTCAAACTGTGTCAAAGTCCTTCATATCAACACAGTATTAGATAGAGGTTATTCCTCTCACTGTGGAGCTAGCTGCAGATACAGTATCTACATCAACATCATGGTTTCTACCTAGCAAATTAATTCAGAGCATGTCAGCAGTGTGTAATTTTTTCCTCCTTTCTTCTCTCATATTTTCTTTGTGTTTATTTCTGATTCAGTTATCACTAAAATACACATTTTAATTGTATTGTACAAGATTCAAACTTCCCCAGCTTTGAACATTCATATAAACATTTTCACTCAACTTACCTTCACACCGCCTGGAATCCTTGCCGAATGTTTGACTGCCTCTCTGCGTTATACAACACAGAGGATTTTTCCAAATATACACACAGCTTTCTAATGCATACACATCACGCAGACATGCTACACACACACATTTATAATATATAGGTACTTATAGATACAATATAGATATAATATATATAATATAGAGATATATAGATAGATTGTATAGGCATACACAATATTGAATAACCACGTAGATCTAAGGGTAATAAAGAAGTCCAGCTGCAACAGCAGGGGGTTTTTGCCTGTGAGACCTCTAACTGGTATCTGTGCATACCTGGGAATGCAAGTCATCACACGGAGTAATAAAAATCTGCTACAGATACACCTACTCTTTTATTTTTACTTTTCAGATGTGCCTTAGAAACTACAAAAAGCCAGGATCAAAGCCTGTCCAAGTCTCATTTACTTCACTGGGCATTGAGTTAAACACAGAGGTTCTGATATTGGGGGGGGCAGGGGGAGACTTTTGGATGTGTTTAATATTAAAGTAATTGCCCCCAAATCAGCAAGATGGCTTATGGGCTTAAGAGACCCTTTATGACAAGGTGGAAGTCAGGCAGGTTGGTGGGTAGGTAGATAGCCAGACACACAGCGCTTCCTCCAGCTGCTCTATCATCTGGTTTGATATTTATTGATTTTCACTCAAGTAGTATTATACCAGTGTTCAGTACAGCGTGGAAGCGCAAAGTATCAATTCATCTATCTATCTACCTATTCTTTAATCTACTTATTATTTTATGTGTGTGCATATAAATATGTTGCACTGAGCCACGATATTACCTGCGTGTAAAATCAATAGCTATATGACAAGCAGATGATAGATTAGCTGAGGGCAGGAGGATTTAAACTTTAAAAGCTAAGAACAGAGGAGCTGGCTTAACCTGGCTTTAGCTGGCCCTGCTCCACCTTCCTCTTCTGACTCCTGAGCTACCTCTCACCTCCTGGAGCCAGACTTCCCACAGCATCCCTGGGCTGATGCCTTAAAAGCACCTTTCAAATAAATCTGGTGTCAGTCATCCCCGTTTCTTCCCCGCAGCGTTACGCGGCAGCACTTCTCTCGGAGGGAAGGGGAGGATGCGTGTGTGGGACAGGGAGGGGAGGAGGAAAGGGGTGTACGACTTCAAAAGTAATCCAATTCAGAGCACTCAGCCTAAAGCAAAGAAATTAAGGGCTGCGCTTCTCCCAGCTCATTGGTAGAGGCGATGAAATCCATCCATATGGTGGTCTCAGCACACTTCCTAGCGGCCAGGTGCCTGTATGGTAAATAATGCAGACGGTATCCCGCGTAGCCTGTCCCAAACCCACCGGGACCTGAATGTGGCACCCCTGCACAGAGTAGCCCTGAAGGAGACACCTACAATGCAGACATCATCCAGACTGGGAGAGCAGAGTCACCGCATTTCCCCACCGTTCTTGGTTGAACAGCAAGGGCCAAAGCCTAGCCATGGAGAAATCCTTTTGTTTGTCACTGTCTTTAAGAGAAGATGGGTTTGCATAGGAAGGACATGGATATGGCACTTCCTACCACACCACAAGCTTGGAAATTTAACCCTTGCATGGGGCTCCTTGGTAATCATCCCTCACTTACACGTGAGGGGTTAGAGTTTTTCTAAAAAGTCCCAGAAAAAAATAAATTGTACGCAAAACCGAAACAAGTCACCAAAGCAAGGGAAAAAAAACTGGACACATGTCATGTCAGCACAGCTTGAATCTCCTCCTACCTTTCCAGTCAGCAGCCTGGTACCCTGTCATGTCTAGAAGGGTTTACAGGCAGGGCCGGACTGCAACCGTGCTACGTGGACACAGGCAGGAGCTGCAGAGCTTACAGCTTACACCTTCCTACTTGAGAACAGCCGAGGAGTGACCGCCACTCGCTGCAGAGAAGAGGGATCTCCCCTGTTCACAGCACGGCTTGTCCAAGGCTGACCCAGGGCTCTTACTTCGTACGAATGCACCCCACGGCAGAGGCTCGGCAGCGTGCTCCCACCACCAGATCACATCCACGTCTCGCCTTTTGGTTCCCCCCTAAACCTCCGTGGAAAATTCTACCTAACCTGAGGAGCGCACGCTCAGCTGCCACAACTCCTTTGGCTTTGAGGAGATTGTCGTGGTCCTTATGGTCTGATGACCTACAGCCAAGGTGTCGTCACCATCTTCTAGTGCTAGCAAACACATGATTATTCCACATTATTAAAGGTGCTCCTTAAAATCCACTCCAATGAAGATGTTCCTAGACAGTCTTCTCTGAAGGAGGCAAGGCTTCACATGGACTGAAGCAGCCTTGGAAGCAGGCCCACTATCAGTCTCACCGAGCTGGAAATGGAGCCCTCTGATACTCATTTTCTTGATTTTTATCTGCAGAGGCAACACACACCTTCTCCCCCGGAACCCCAAGGAGAAAGAGTTCCTCATGGTAGGAGCGGGGCTGGAAGGAGAACCCAGGGTTAGCCTTGGCATTCCTGTAGCTGCAGGGGCTGGCTGTCTTTCTCAGGGCTTGTGACATTCATGCATTCTTGCCCTTCCTTTGCCAGCCTGATTTTGCATAGGCAAAGTAGTTTGCAAGCCCATGGCCATTTTGCCAGCCATGGCAACTTGCTATCCTGAGCAACCCCTGACATTTTCCTGTTAGAGCTGGCCTTATCTTCCTATTCCATACAGGTAGGACACATGGCACTGCGACCGGCTGGTGCTCTCACTGCTGCACGCTTAGTGCATTGTTTCTGCAACCACAGATAAATAAGATATCCTAATAGTAAGATTAACATTTGTGATACAGCTCCCTCACTGCCCTTTCTGGCGATGCGTTGCCAGCTGACTACATATTGCCCCTCCTGTCACTGAAAGGTAATGTTAGCTCAAGCAATGAGTCAGATTCACAGGAAGTTTCACAGTCTGTCATATACATTTTTTTCATTGCTTTGGAGCTGAACGGTGTTTAATAGCACTACCTTTCTCCCACCCACATGAGTGAAAAAGGCTAACTCATTCTTCCTCTCTTCTACCCGTTCTACTAGATTTACACATCCTCTCTGCTTTGGCTTGGGTCCACAGCGTCTGACATCCTCTACTCCTGCTACAACCCTTCCTGCTTGAAAAGTGGGGACAAGGAGGAAAGGTGGTTTGTTGGACCGAATGCTGTCTATCAGTTCAGCTTCTAACTCATGAGGAAAATTTCAGTGGAAGTTAAACTCCTCTAGCATGTGCTGCCTTTTCATTTCAGTGTTGGGAAGCTCTGAAATGATATTTGCAGGAATTCAAAGTCACATGAAACAGCTGCCAGATTAATGCTGAGCCTTTATTCACGGACCAGCTTTGCTTGTCCTGGTGACACCACATGGAAACACGCTGCAAAAACATAGCATAGAACCACACCGTAGTTCACCTAGCAAATTCAGGTGATCGAACACTAATTTATTACCTGTACCAATCCACTGCAATGCACAGGGTGGGCAGGAAGCTGTGCGGTCTGGAGAGAAATGCCTGGGTCGTGAGAGATCCCAGCCTCCAAAGTGCCTCTTAGCCCTTCTTCTAGGCGTGTGCTCTTGGCCAGCGGTAGTAGGGCTAGTGACCAGCTCATCTTTGCCAAGAGCTCAGAGTGATCCAGATCGCCGTGGTGCCACTGCCCCCGCAGACAAATGCACCCGCTGCACCTTTACATTTTCCCTGGTCATGGGTCAGGCTACCTCCAGGTACAGAACAAAAGATCAAGGAGGCTGCTCCGCTTTGCAGCAGCTGGAAAAAAAAAAAAAAATCCCCAGCCACTATTCAGCCAGCTGAGAAGGGGGAATATGTCATTTTCTTTCTCCAGGAGAGCTCCTCCTGCCCCTACAGATCCCCTTACTATTCACCACTGGGCCAAAGCCGTTCCCAGCAGCAGAGGGACGTTATCCAACAGCCCCCACAGCCAGCTGTGCCTTTCCCTCATAATAAGCTGGGTAATAACTGAAGGTCTGGCCTTGTGTGGCAAAGGATGCTGACCTCAGAAAATTCTTTGCAAACCAACCTGTACAATGGCAGTGATGTATTGCTGGAAGTGCAGTTTTGTGTTCAAGAGGAAGTCGCATCTAGTAAAAGCTCAGACACCTGATTTGCCTGCAAACAATGCAGCTCCTTCTGCAAGAAATATCCCCGTGCCCGGGCTGGGAGAGGAGAAAGACGGTGAGAGAGCTGCGACACGGTGAGCAAGCTGAGGAAACCAGCAAGGAAACCGAGAGCTGGAGCGTGAAAGAGTTTAAACAAAGAACAGGGGCTGGGCAAAATGCCTTCAGATTCGTCAAAACCAGGCAGCCCCACAGGACTCCTCACAGGCTTAGATTCAATTTGGGAAATCATCGTTTCAATGTATTTTAATTTGTTGTTGTTGTTGTTTTTCATTTTCAGATGGGGTTTTCCTTTCAAACTGGACTCAGATACTTATTTGTGATTGTTATTAAATTTAGCATTCAGGTATTTAGTACAAATACACTGAAAAGTTTCCTCATGCTCAAGCTGCACGTTTGTGGGTTGAACAGCCATGCACTTTTTCTTTTCACTTCCTTTTATCTCACTGACAAAAAGCACTGAAAGTTTTTGTTTCGGGTCAGCTGAAGGTGATTCTTAAAACAATTTGGCTTATCCACCCTCCTACCCAAAATCCGTTATTCGTACTTTTTTGGTGAGATTTTCTGGAGGCCTCAGAAGCCATACCCTTTGCTCTGAGTCTCTGTACCATCTACTTCTAGGAAAGCTGCCTGTAAACTGCTACTAGACAAGATCACAATCAGATGTTTCCTTCTCTGGTGTTTCTTCTTTACATTTCTTACAGTACCAACAATGCTGCTTCCTTTGGGGTCTGCATACTGAAGAAGCAGCACAACTATGAGAAACTGTGATTTCAGAAAAGGAAGCAAAAACTTTTTCCAGTCTGTAAAGCCAGAGCTGAGCGGGATAATAAAAAGTAGACACAACAGACTAGAAAGAAGTAGTCAGTGCTACTCTGATTAGACCACTCATGCAATTATTTCTGTATCTTTTGGGGGATGTTAATAGGAATAAAGGGTTTGATGATGGACACAAATAATTGTGAATTGTCCAGAAATCTTTCTTCCTTGTTCATTAAGTAGAAATTTGCTTATGCCATCAATTTCTATAATCTCTCTGAATTTATTCCCTGTCCACCTAAGTGTATGTCTTCCTTGTTTCAGACAGTGATGGGAAGTGCTTTATAAGAAGTTATTGTCCCTTATCTGATAGTTACGATTTTTCCACTGGGGAAACATTAACTGAAATCTGGTGGCTTAAAATACTCCCATTTCTTTCCCCTTTAAATCATCTAAGAGTGTTCACTAGCCTGTTACCATTTGCACCTGAGCTGAGGCCTCTTAACTTCTGGCATTAGCTGGGAAGGTTTGCAGTACTTAAACACCACCTGGTTAAATACTGGTTTATCTAATAATTATTTCTTGATGGTGTTTATTTTTCTTTTTCATCCTGCTAGGATCTTTGTCTTTGTGAGGAATAGGGCTTTTGGTCTCCAGGAGGAATAGGGCTGGGAGAAGAAGTCCAACATCCATCCCATCGCATTGATGTCATGTGACAATACACTGTAGAGAATACATTTTCTTTAATCTATTTTACAATTTCTGCCTTTTATTCTTTTGCTGAAAGTCCCCTTGTTTCACTGTTGTGCTAGAGGATGGTAGTCAAGCTCATTTTGGTACTCCAGTGCCCATTGGGCATGCTTGCATCTGGTCGTTGACAGATGGATGAGGATGCGTGAGTGGATGACGTCCAGGACTATGCAACCAGAGAGCTCATGGCATGAAGGAGGAGAGACAGACAGGAGAAAGTAGATTTCCATGTCAGACCACCCCTGGAGAGGAGGTGACCCAACCCTTGGCCAAAGACAGCCAGATGCAGCCGGTTGGTGGAACAAGCCTTTGGGTCAAGGATGAAGGAAGATCACAGCTGTGTACCAGAACACTGTGAGCTCTGGCTTTGACTGGGAGAAGATATGAAGCTGGACATTTATGTGGTTATGAGCCTCACAGGACTTTCTTTGTGAAATTGCATCTAAGAACAGAAGTTCTCATCTGAGAACACAAGAGAATGTGTGGGCTCTGCAGAAGGGCAAGCATAGGACTTGTTCTAATAAAAAGACAAGCCAGCAATTATGAGCCAGTCCCAGTTTCACTTTGAAGCCTAGAAACATACTGGAACACATTATTCACTGAACTGTTTGTAAGCAAGCCAGGGAGTAGTAAGATGAAACCGCAGTTTGTGAAGAGGAAATCATGTCAAATCAATTTAATTCCCCTTAATGCCAGGAGAGCTGGTATAATGGATGGAGGGAACATGAAAATCTGATATAACAAAACTATTCTAAGGTTTGCAGCACATTCCTGTAAGTCATTCTTATCAGCAAACAGAGCTTCTGAGGCCTGGGTATGATCACTGAAAAGCAGGTGCAGGACTACTTGTAAAAAATACTCAAAGAATCACTATCAACAGCCTGAAGATGTAGTAGGGGGATTTGCTGTGTGCAAGAGTCCCTAGAGTTGAAAACCACTCATTGACAGACTGGGCAGTACCTATATAGAATCAGCATATGATGCTATCGAGAGAGAGTTTTCAGAAACTCCAGAAAATATCAGGATTCATGCTTTCTTGGTAAACTGGAGAAATCGTCAGAAATCTAAAGAAGCGATATTTAGCCCAGGCAAGCATAGAAATATATACTTGGGAACTCAAAGACATAAATGCCTAACAGGTGGGAGCCCTCTAGCAGCAGGGACATAGATGTTTTGAAGAGATATGCTAGTAAAGAACACGACCTGCAAGGAAATGTTTCAGAAATTAGATTTTTTTAGTCTAGAGAGGAGGAGGCTCATCAAGGATGATCAAGCTTTCCTCCCATGCATAAAAGGTTATTTTAGAGATGATAGAAACCAATGTACCCCAGTGGCACTGAGGATAGGACAGGGGAAAAAAAAATGGTCCAATCTGCAGCAGGAAGGGTTTGGGTTACCTATTCAGAAGGCATGCTGAATTTTAAGGGGGATGGTGGAATCTTGTCCCACAGCCTTTAAGACCGTGGTAGATGGCTATCGGTAGCGACTGCCTAGGTATGCCTAGATCCCACTGAAGAGCAGAGTAGGACTAATGTCATCTTGTCTGCCTGGACAAAAGCATGAAACATCTACCTGGATGGAAGACAACGCACCCTATATTTAAGCTATGTAACTTTTTTCCAGGCTGATGATGAGACTTTGCTTCAGATTTCTGTAATATTATAACAGCTTCCATATCCATTTCCCTCATATTTATCTCATAACATAAGTTGTGCTTGTGTTTGGGATTTTCACCTAAAAGTAATGGAAAAAGTAGAAAAAGTGGGGGTCTTGTAGAATAGATTTAGATATGAACTCTTCTGTATGGTGGAAGGGACTTTTCGTTACTCCTATCTGATTTCCCGTATGGACCTGGGATAAATTCACCTCAGCACTGAGCCCGAGTTGGTTTAGTGAAGCATGGATTATGGAGAAACATGAGAAGAAAAAAAAAAATTTATCAATTTAACAATTTGTCCTGAAGTTGATCTCACTGACTAAAACACAAGTGAAATTTGTGAGGCTTCTTTTTCCAACTGTGGCTTTTTCTCATGTCTTTCTCTGCTGGATTAGGGATGCCTTTAGAACTAGAAGATTTTTTTTTATTACAGTCAAATTCACCTGGGGATCTGCTAAGAAGAATAAGCCCTCCAGACTCTGACAGTCTGGGATAAGGGCTACTGCAACTGCAGAAGTATATTTACATTAATTTTTCATTCTTAGCCAAGGTTCGATCTAAGTTATAGTGGCTAGAGGCAAGTTTGATTCCCTCCATGTGTTCATTGAAAAGAATCAATTGGAATACTGTCATTCTCCTGGCATATGACTTCTTTTTCACTCTGTGGTACCATGAGGTCTTTCGTTCCTTTTCACTTTACAGTCTCCCCATTGAGGAGCTGTGATTTATTGGCACAGGCAAACACAATATGAATAAAGCCTTTATGCTTTCTCATCTGAGATGTAACTGAAATGTTTGATATGGTCCTTAGAAATTCTACATTTTCACTCTAGATCACCCAACAGAATGTTCCCATAAAGTGCTAGAAGGCTATTTAAGATAAGGCAGTACAAAAAGAAAGCCAAATATCTGAGGCAGGGGGGAAATGCAAAAGGGGGGGGGGGGAAGCGCGGGAGGGGAAGAGGGCGAGGGAGAGGGAGCGGACCGGACAGGACAGGCGAAGATAGTGTCTGGCGA
>JAVJGG010000005.1:5004107-5015123 GCA_035590195.1 Aviceda cuculoides | reverse complement strand
GGGGAAGCGAGGGAGGGGAAGAGGGAGAGGGAGAGGGAGAGGACAGGACAGGACAGGAGAAGATAGTGTCTGGAGATCCAGGAAAAAGAACACCTCTGTCCATTTCAGATTGGAAAAGCACTGATCAGAGAAATGAGAGTTACATACAGATCTGCCAATGCAAACATTGGGAAAAGCATCTGAAGAGCAAGAATACAGGTTAATTTTAAAATAAGAGAAGGAAGATGAATGACAGCACCAGCAAAGAAAGATTTAGAAAGCAAGTCCATATCCTTGCTTTATGCTGCTGTTTCTTATCAGCAGCCTGAGAGCTAGAGATGGGAACTAGGAATGATACCAGATGTCTAAAAGTGAGTTGGAAACTCACAGTAAAGCAGAGCGATCCTCCAAAAGATGCTGTTTGAGCTGTATCCATAGCAGGACCAAAGGGGCCTGCATTCAGAGCCAAATCCTGACCTGTGACAGGTCCATTTGCAAAGGTTACTCCTGGACCTGTGTTTCAGATCTGCTCTGCACAGAGCGTTTGTAATTCATAAGCCACACACATCTCTGGGAACACAACTTGTGTCAAGCCAGAGTGAACCTAAGCAGGCTTGCTTTCGTCAGGCACTGGCCTCAGTAAGCAGAAGGCCCTAAACTCTGTGAATTCATACGTCTTTGGAAGAAACAGTGAGACAAAAACCTGCTGAAACTAAATATTTGACTTGGGATCACGCAACTGACCTATCACAGCCATAGCCAGCATGCCCACATGAAAACAAATTTGCTTGAAATGAATCATGCAGGATCATTCCCATCCTCTCCATCAAAAAGTCAGGAAAGTCTGTTTTGGTTTATAGTATTTTATTTCTCCCCAGATGAACTGAGTTGCAATAACTGAGTTGAACAACCTGGTCTAGTGGAAGGTGCCCCTGCCCGTGGCAGGGGGGTTGGAAGTAGATGGTCCCTTCCAACCCAAACCATTCTATGATTCTATGAACTCAATCAGATAGCCTAGAAGGATTCCAGCCAAACATAGGGCTTAAGATATTAGCCAGTCCTCAGACCAGATATTACCTTACAGCATTTTCCTGAAAATCTGATAATAGCTGAAAAGCATAAAGAGACATTGAGGGTTATAAAGATACATCCCTTGGGGTCTTTGGGTGTGACTACTTGCTACACAGATTTCACCACCCTCCTCAGGAGCACCTGATACTGGGCAGCAGAAATGATGGAGTACCAAATATTTAGTATCGTCTAGATTCTGCCATACTGACCCAAGCTGATTTATGTCTGTGCAAACAGATTAGGACTACAGGAGATGGTGAGATTTTGCAGTTAATGTACTGAACTATTTTCTACCCTCATTTGTGGTGTGATCTTTAGCAAGTCACTACCTTGTCCCGTGCTGTAGTTTCCTCATCTCTAAGACAGGGACCCAACTCCCTACCAAGATCATTTCAGACTCACTGCTGATCAAAATGAGCATTACTAGCTAATATCGTTCCCTGGCATCTCTTCTTTCTCCCCATAAAGAACATACCCAACCCATGAGAACTTTGCAAACTATATTCTCAATCTTTGAGGACTCTCTTTGGCAAAATTGTTATCAAGAATGAGGAAAGGTTTTCCACACAGAAAAATAAAATTTAGCTTTCCAGTTTGAATGCAAGTGAGGAAAGCGGCTGTGGTTAGAGCAGCAAACAAAGTTCATTCAGGAGCATTAAAGGTGGCCAAAAGGGATTGAAGAATGAAGTAGAAACATCCTTAAAAAAATTCAGAATGGTTACAGAAAGTGCACAGAAAGGAGCTGAGAGGTGGAGGCAATGACAGTATAGAAGGAAGGGAGAAAGAAAGGAGAAAAATTGCTGTATGCCCTCTTTCATTTAAGTTTCATTTCCCCAATTACCGCACTCATGGAGTTACTGAAAGACTGTATCAGATGAATAACAAGTATGCTGTTGCCAGAAGTAAATGTCCACCACATCTGTTAACACAGATTGGGCTGGACAGCAACAGCAAGAGAAAAAAAAAACAGTTGTCCTGGAAATAGCAAACACTTTTGAGATGTCAAAGACCTTTGTTAGGAATACACTTTTTGTAAGACACTGTACAAAGTTCTCTTACGTTAAATAAACTGACCAATGTGCAAAACATTAATTTGTGCAATGGGCTACAGATTTTCCATTGCCTGTTAAAAAGATGACCTTTTGAGTTCTCTGCAGATATTATAGATACACTATAGTATATATATATATATATAACATGCAGTGGCTATTATATATAAAGTCTGGATGCCTGTAACATACAGATCATACATGTGATGTACACATCAAGATGTAATTTGAATTTACCTTCAGAATGTCTTATCATTCTGAGACACAGCATCAACATCTCCAGAACCCAGGGGATCCCACCATGTTTTGACAGAGTTACTTCATTATAGTTTGGTGTCTTGAGGACAAAAGACTGGGCTGGGGACAGGGGGAAGAATGGGCCCCCAGAGGATTCCCAGAAATGTGGTATACTATCTATGATAGAAGCATACTGCTTCCTTGAACTTAAAAGTTCTAAGAAAAAAAAATATATCAATTCATCCAGGAAGAACTAATAATAAGGGGCAAATCTGTTCTTTCTGGTACTGTTTCTGCAGTACATGTGTCCCAGTTACTTTTCTGTGTCATTCCTGGAGTGTGAAATTGAGAGCATGAAGCTATTAGTTTGGTGGCCTGTGTATCAGGAAAGGGATGAAAGCTGTCTGATAATTGCCCAGAAAATTGGCATCTTTCACTATGTGTTTGTTTGGAGAGAGGAATTTAAAAAAGAAAAAAAAAATCCCAGACTACCAATGAAATAAAAGCTTAAAATCAAGATGCACTCACTGCTAATGAGGGTGAAACACACTCATTTCATTCTCCCACAGCAGTAGGGGTTTGGAAATGTGAGCAAGACCTGAGCATCTTTGGAAACAAAAGTGTGTGAAAAATAAGGAGGGAGGAGGAGAGAAGTGATAGCTGGGGAAAGAAAAAGTCCTGTGAGTTAAATTCAGGTTGGCCAACGAAGCAAAGGTGCCCACTGATGTGGTCCGCTGTAGGTTGTGCAGTTATTTTCCACTGAGAGACGGGAGGCAGTGGTCCCGGCTCTGCCCTCTGCCACACCACCCATGACTTAATACAAGAGACAAGAAATGACGTATTGTCATCAACCCCCGCTGTGAGGGGGTTCGTTTTCAAAAGGAAGTCTTTCAGATGCTGACTTGTATTTCTGGTCAAAAGGGAAGAGTTGAAGTGTGAGCAAGTCAGCTCTGGCTGGATCGTGAAATGTCTCTGTCGGAGATGTGGAGGGGTCCAGAAATCAGAGATATTATGACCGCTGGCTGGACTTGCTCGCTCAGGGAATAAAAGGGATGTCTATACTCTACACAACAGCAGCTATACCTAGAGTCCTGCACTGCAAACCGATTCCTAAATGCCATTTTGCAGTGCAAAGGGTTCGGTCTCCCCAGAACACCCCTAGAGAGCTGGGTCCTGGAGCCATCTCCCTGCGTACTTCACGCAAGGAGAGGCAGACTCAGACTTTGAGTAACTTAAAATACAGAAACAACCCCGAGAGACCAGCTAGCCTTGGCTTCTGGGCCTCCTTCAGAGCCAGGGGCCTTAATGCTTGCTCTAAATCCCCTGGTGCTCCAGTCTTTAATCTCTGAGGGTCTCATTTTCCCACGCGTTGGATGAGGATACCTTTGCTCTTCAGCTTACCTATTTAAAATTTAGCCCTAATGTAGCTCTATTGCCTGCCCTGGAATTAGTTTCATGTTATGTCAGAGTTAGAAGAAGGTAATTAAACTCCACCTGTATTTCTCTAGCCGTTTATGTATATCAGATACATATCCCTCAAGGAAAACTTGACAGCTTCTCTTCTCCTGACTACCCTCTAGTCAACTAACGAAAAAAATGCTTTCCATATTTCTGTCTTTTGTCTGTCTCTTAATTCTGAGTAACAAACAAAGAAAAGAGGAAATGATGACATTCATACCTTCAAAAAAGAAATCCCAGGACAAATAAGCATTTCCTGCCTCAGAAATTCACCTTCTTCACAAGTTCTGTTCAAGCATCCATATAACAGCCCTGAGTTGCCTACATAAAACAGGAGGATTGGAAGAAACCAGTATTTCCTTGGTCTTTAGCAGTGTGGTATTAATACATGAGAAAAAAGATACCTGGTCATTTATATTGACACCTATAAAAACTGCAATTTCCCTGTTACCAAATGACAGGGAAAAAAATTATTCTGAAATACAATAAGTAGCAGAGAAGTGTCCTTACTCAATGCTTATTAGTTGGGTTTGAGTCATAAATACACACCGGAAAAGATAAAAAGAGTCACCTTTCATTCAGCTACAAGAAACTGAACTAGATACCTTTTGATTTTTATTTTTTATGAAAATGACTAAGGAAGAAAAAATATTTGCGTCTTAAAGACTGGGTTCAGTACAGAGCAATGTTAACACAATCACCTGGAATTATTCTTATTCCCTAATGAGTCTTGGCTGTGTAGTAAATATTCATCTGACCTCAATTTCTTAAAACAGCCTGCCAAAAATAGAGACAATGACAACTGTAAGGTAACACTGATATGTAGCTACCATTAGTGTCAAGGGAAACTATACAAACGAGGGGAGAATGAAGCTCATATTATCTTGGCTCTCATCTCCTGTCTGATAAAAAGAAACATAACTACCAACAAGGCAAGCTACCAGCAAAAGATCTTTCCCTAGTCTAATACCCAGAGAGCCTTGATTAACCAGTGATGGTGGAAACAATACCAGCAGCAGAGCTGGTGAAGTATGATCCCTTTGTACTCAGCAGAGCCTTAATGAAAAGCTGGAATGACACCTCTGATCATAACATCTTTGTCACTTCTCCAGCAGAAATTTGCCTCCTTGCCTGCAGACATACACATTTCCCATTGTTCATGCCCTCCAGCACTTTATAAGCTAGATGAGAACAGGGACATTACATGGAAGATATACAGCCTTTGGTTGGTCTAGAATTTAGTTATCTAGTCAAAATCAATTGTGTGGGATCTGTCTATACTTAAAGGAAGAAAAGGTCATTCATTCTATCAGTAGGTGTTTTCCCCAGGAGAAAGAATTTCCCTTCTGAAGTGTCTGAATACAGAAGCTTGATCTCCCTGCTGCAGAGCTTGACTGTGGGAGACAAAAACCCTCAGACAGTTTTGTGTAGCAAGAGGCTAGGAAGACATATATGGTTCAAAACTAGGGCCCTAATCCTTTGATTTAAACCTATATTTCATGGGTCCTCTAACTTGAATCAGTTAACCAGAGGCAGATGAGAGTAGGAAAAACACCATGATGACACTGCACAGTTTTTGTCAGCAGCACAAAGGTGGTGAATTGACAGGAATCATTACTGCAGAGTAAACAGTGCACGAAACACACCATCCTACAGTAATATACAGTATCAATGTCTCAAACATAGGTACCAATAATTTTCATATCGTGTGTTGGTTAGGATTTCATGTGGTTCATAATAAAATGCTGTATGTTTCATGCTGACATCCTAATTTCTTTTCAACCATTATCATTAGTTCTACAACAAGTTTTCTAGAATCATTACCAATTTAGACTTTCAGGACTGGGGTTCCTTTGAGGTTGGATTTATCTCCCTGTCTTGAAGCATCTATAACACAGGTGCCTACATCTAAACTAGTCACCCTCAGTTCCCTTTACAGTCAATGGAGAGGAAGAGGCACCTAGAGAAGGTGATTCATCTCATCCTAATATAGATATCACACAACTATCAGATTAATTGCTCTCTGGAGACATCTGTATATTTCTATTGACAACAAAAGGAGCCTAGAGTGACTAACTCAGACTTACCGGTCTATATTTTGGTTGCCTACAGTTAGCTGAGATAAATCCCAGCCAGAGCTTCCTTTGATCAAGGAATTCAACCACTATCATGAAACGAAAAGGATAAGAAGGGCAAGAGTTGATGAATGGGAAGGACAGAGTAATTGTGTGTTACCTGATCAGAAATAAACACAGCAGTGGAGGGATTAATAATCTTCCACTAGCCCAGAGATATCTTGCTTTCCATTTGGCCAGACTGGACCTGAGGAAAAGACTGTATCTGTCCTCAGGAACATGCTCATATCTCTTCATGGTAGCCTCTGTTGATGGATCAAAGCTGAGGATCCCCTGAGCTGACTGGACTCATCAAAGCCTATCTCAGCAAGTGTGAACACTGTGAATTACACCCACCTGAAGATCTAGCCCCTGACCTTCTGTATCGTGACTTGACTGATTTATGCTTGGGACTCAGACTTTCATTTATGATCCAGCCTCATTGGGCTGCTACTCAGATGAGGAAAAAAAGAAAGATCTCAGAAACATGGAGGTGGAATTGAGGTTTCCCTTTTTTAGCTTGTTGCTACATCAGTATTTGTCCCTGCCACAACTTGAAAATGATGCTGCACCGAGAAAGGATGGAGCTAATCCTCAGCTTTGTTTGCAGTTCCTAAGGGACAAACTTACAGGTTCTTCTGTCCAGTCTTTGACCAAAACGTATCCAAGATCAATGAGCACCTCTACCTCAAGTGCCTTTCAGCTCTTAGGGAAAAACTGCTGTTTACCCATCTCTTCTAGACTTTGATTATTTTCTTTGATTTCTTCCCATCCTACCAGAAACAATCAAACCAAAGGACCCTCAGCCTGTGTTGACTGTTTAAAAGACGGGAGAAGGAATAAGTTTGGCTTCAAAAAGTTTTGACAGTTGGCATGGTAATGAGCCCATTCCAACTGAAATGACCTCATTGCTGCTCATTTTTCCTGGCTACCAATCGATTTATGGACCTCTGTTAACATCTAGAGAAGTGTTAATGAATCAAGTGTTTAAAAATAACATACACCAGGAGGTTGTAAATTACAGCCCCAGCATCCTTTGAATGAATTCACATCCCGCACTTCCAACACCCACCTGGTACCCGTCTGCTGCGACATGGGTGTTCATTCAAGGTCTGAATTAATTATCCACAAATATGTGTTTGGGGTTCCACCAAGTCTTGACTCATCAGCATCCAGCTTGACTATCACTTCTGACACAGCGGAAGAAGGGGGAAAGAAAAGAGTGGTCAAGAGGGGATGTCACTGCTTGAAGGGGAGGAATTAATGGAGATCCAAGGCCAGCTCTGGCCATCCTGACAGCAGCCATGTCAAAGGAGTGGCACTCGGTGGTCAGTGCTGAATCAGTGCACCTCATGCTTTTCATGCTCTACCCTGAGCAAGCAATTGGATTGCTGAAGCACTACCACTGCCATTGTGTTTGGTGTGGACTCTTTGCAGGAGCCAAAATGTGTAGAGTGAGCTCTTAGGCTGGAATTCAGTTTGCCCGGCTGTCAGCTATGCAAACCTAAGAAGCAGAGGTCAGCTCACAGGCTGAGACGCCAGTAACCTGATACTGGAGCAGAAAAGAATAAATGTTTTTCTGGACATCAACATGCGTGTTTTGTGCAACTTAAAGAAGCAAGCTATGCAACCGCACTTGGGCTGCTAGACATGGGCTTATGTGTTCAGGCTGAGCATCATTCTTTAAAAATAATGCTGACAAACTGGAATGAGTCAAGAAGAGAAAAACAAAGAAGGTTAAAAGTTAAGAGAATGTGACCCATAAAAAAAGGCTGATGGGGCTGGGTTGCTAAGGCTGAGAGGGGTCATCTCACCTATTTCCCCTGTCGTTGTGGAGCAGTAAGTATACACTTGAGCTGGGTTTAAATAAAGTAGCTCAGATAGTCTGGCCACAGCAATGTGGAACACATCTACTTCACCCTGCTTCTCAGAGGACTTTTCAGGAAGCAAGCTTTGTAAACAACAGCCAGTGTCATACTTGAAAGCTAGCCCACCTATGCCTATCCTTCAGTTCCATCAAACTAGACAACCTTATGGATTCAGCCCAGCCAAACGTAAGGATAAATCAGGACTGGAAAACTGTTCTACAGGACTCCTGGGAACAATCAAGTCAATCCTTCTCCTAATGATGTCAATGGCAAAGCTCGCGCTGACTGAGGTGGCAAGGAACTAGGCTTTAAATCTCTTTAATTAGAATATAAGAGAAATTTTTGTTAACACTTTGCTGAGTGGTGTGTATATATATATATATATATATATATATATATATATAAAAATATCTACTTACTGAAGTGGTTGGATTCTCGTTTGAAACCAACACACTGGCACCCAGGAAAGAAGGCTACACTACAAATGTTATCAAGGCGGGGGGTAGGGGGAAGAAAAAAATGGAAACAGCTGTATTTTGTGATTCAGAGATAACAGTTACGCCCCTCATCTCTTGGCAAAAGAGACTGGTCCTTTTGCTCTCACCAGGCACTATGTCCATTCCTTCCAGTCACCCTTTTGTTCCATCATAAAATCAAATGGTAATCAATGAGTTGAAGCAAAAGGTTATCTCACACTCACCTGAGTCTTCCCTTGGCTGCAGAAAACAGCTTGTGCTATTGAAATGTCCACAGGATCTAGGATTTTGTATGAATGACTGAGGAGCACGTTGCCGTTAGGGTAACACCACCATCTCAAAACACGAAAGCTATCAATTCATACCTGAAAAGCTCCTGGTTTCAGACTGTGAGCAAAATTCTTTTATTTCATAAAAACAGAACGAACTATTCCTAAAATGAAAAAGACAGCAGTCTTATAAAAGCCAGGAGAGGCTAGATTTCATGCAAAATATTAAAACACATTTTGTTTCTGCCCAAAGATAACCTTCTGCTTTCACACAGATAGATGCAAATGCTGAGAAATTCTCTCAATTGTCATAACTTTACTCCTGATTTACAGTGGTGTAATCGAGGACTGGATTTAACTCGTGTTATTATTTTTTAATCCAAACCATCTCTCAGTAAAATAAATGCATTGAAAGGCTTACTGTGGGGCCAACGTCACCTGTCAACCAAAGGGGTTTTCTGAAGAGTAAAAAAAGGGACTTACATTTTTAACTAAAGTTGACAAAATTTAAGCCTTTGCTTAAAATGCCAAAATATCTTCGATAACACATTTACACACCTATAAAAACAAAAGTTCACTCAAAAATTCCAATAAATGGTCCTTAGGTTGTATAAGAGCCATACAGCTGCAAAAACATCAAATGTTTCCGATAGATTTTAAAGCAACAGTCAAAGAAAATTCTTGTATACAACTTTAAATTCAGTTTTATTTTATTCTTTTAAATTTGAACTTCTCATTAAATAAAAAGCAAATGTTTGGACTTGTAAGGAGAGACATCACTCTGTCTTCAATCTGAAGTTTCCATGTAGATCCCAAGATGTACCCAGCAGAATTTCTTCCTTAGCTAGACAAATTTGGGACAGAAAGAAAGAAGAAATAGAGAAGGAAAAATAACTGTGGGTGAAAATGGCCCAAAATCACATCCTCATCTGATGTAAATCTGCCTAGTGCTAATGAAGTGTGCAGGGTTACATCAGCTGAGGGATTAATCCAGGTCTCACATTGAACACAAAATCAAAGCTGAGAAATGCCAAATGCCATCATGATACGAACACACTGAGAAAATAAAAAGGTAAAATGGAATAATGAAGGAAATCAGCCCTCCACATTAAACAAGGTCCCATCATGCACTCAGTGAAATCCAAGTCAAATAATGGATTCCAAAACAGCTTGTTAGGAGTACAACGATTTTCCAAACATTTACACTCATATTTTACTGGACAATGTATGGCCTGAGTTTCTATTAAGCCATTATTACATTTTGCAGACGTCATTTTGACACATTTTTGAACAGGCTGGAAGCCCTTGTTTATTCAGCTTTCCCCTTGGGCACTTCAAGAAGTTATTCTCCTGTAATTCCAGTTCTGCTTCGCCTAGGTATACCTTTAACAGCCCTTGTTTTGTTATTAACTCAATGGCTGACTGACAGAGGCGACTGGATTTTGAAACCTTACCATCAAAGCCAACATAGTGGTGACATAAGAGTCCATATAAGGGAAGTTTAAAGGGAACAAAAGACTTTTCAGGGGGGGGGGGGGGAATTCTGGGACCTTCAAAACTAATTTCTTGCCAAAACAACAACAAAAAAAATTTGTAGGTAGGCTACCAAAAGACCTAGCAACCATCCGTGTTCCCACTCAGCCATACATTTTCTGTCCTTGGTGCTTTTCTGTGTGTAATAGCTATAGACAGACCATCAAAAAGCACCCGTCTTCCATAAACCTCAGTCAGATTAGACTTCATGGTGTTTAGAGCATTGATAATCATTCCAAGGACTTACTGTCATCAGTAATAGCTCAGGTAGACATACCATACAAGCAGGCTGTCTGAAATAGATAAAGACAAAATAATAAGGTGTCGTTTAGGGTTATAAGAGTTGAACTAATTTCAGCATGTGTACACAAGCAAAGTCTTGTTGAAGACAAAGCCAAGAACATAAGAATGGCCATGTCATGTGAAACCAAAGATCTAGCTGAGGTTAACCCTGTCTTACAGCAAAGTTCAACAGTAAGTGCCAAGCAAAAGATATAAGCATAAGAACAGGAAGAGTAGAGACCTATATTCTTAAAAGGATGTTTTCGATGCTTCCAACAAGCTGTGGTTCAAGGATGCTCCTAGCTAGAAGTAAGGTCTTCGCATTAAATAACTTCAGAAAGATTTGTCTTTGGTCAGTTTGTGCAGCTATCATCTGCAAAATCCTGTGGAGGAGATTCCCATAGTCTAGCCACATGTTGTAAGAGTAAACTTCTCTTTTTTTTTTTTTTTTTTTTGTCTTGTGGTTGGGATTAATTAGTTTTATTTGAATGCTGGAATCATAGAATCGTTTAGGTTGGAAAAAACCTTTAAGATCATCAAGTCCAACTGTCAACCATGCCCACTAAACCATGTCCCAAAGTGCCTTGCCTATGCGCTTTTTGAACACCTCCAGGGATGGTGACTCAACCACTTCCCTGGGCAGCCTGTTCCAATGCTTGACAACCCTTTCAGTGAAGAAT
>JAVJGG010000005.1:4974615-4995347 GCA_035590195.1 Aviceda cuculoides | reverse complement strand
TTTGTTGAAATGAGGTCCTGATGTTGCTGTGATGCCATATGTTTTTTTTTTTTTTTTTTTTTTTTTTTTAATTGAGAAAGATACAGCAAGGCAAATGGAAAAATGGTGAGGAGCAGAATTAGCACATTGGCAGTGCAGGCAAATACATGTTCAGCAAGGAGAATGAGTTTTATAGGAGCTGCAGAAAAGGCAAGCGGCGAGCTCTAGCTAGCTAATATTTGAATATACCCATTCATTACTCCTGCCATTAGTATTATGAATTTGTTGTTGTTGTTATTCTATTACACAGCCAGTCCCGCGGACTGGTTTTGCCATCTATAACCTGGCGATCTTTCACCCTTAGCAATCGTTGTTTGGCCGTATTACCACAGGGCTCCTTGTGCAAGAGGCTGTGCAAGCCCAGAACAAAAAGGGGATGCCAGCCCCAGGGCATTTCCAGCGTAAGTGCCAGATGAGTGACAACAGGCAGACACAGGCAGACAGAGGAATATGAGGAAACGGGGACACACGTGTGGCTGATTCAGGGGTGAAGTTTGGAGCATAGCTTCGGGCTTAGCCAGCTACTGACTCCTTCGGGGAAGCATCGCGTTCAGGCACATAAATTCCCGTGCCCTGGCAAAACTCCAGGCTGGGGAATAATACAGAACATCCAACCAAAACTCCCATTATAGTTTTCACTAGAGAAATCATTGCACTTTTCCTTCCAAGATACTCTGGTAGTGTGGTCACAGCCCCGGATGACTCCTGCAGCCCTTTCCAACCATGACTGCATTTTCACAGATTCCATCTCAGGTCCAGTTCCAACCTGATAGTTAGTCACGACAGTGTTCAGGACTCTTTTGGATAATTACTGGAGGTATTAAGCTAGCCCGAACTGAAGCTAGCTTTGCACCCATGCAAATGGTTTGCACGGGCTTACATAAGAAGCATTTGCACTGGCCATAGATCATTTGTGGCACTGCTCTGGCATGCTGACATGTGAAACACCATCGTACTGTCCACCTGGCCTTGGGACTTCGAGGCTGGCTCACTCAGGCTGCTGGAAGATGCTAAATACACTGGAGATGTTAACAGAATTATTTCTGCAGTCATTTTCCTCCAGGAGGCCAAGAAGCAGCAAAGCAAGCAGGGAACAGAAGGAGAAAAACCAGCTCTATTGGTATGATAGACATTGGAAGACCCAACCTGCCTACCTGCTGCACGACCTTGTATCCAACAGATTAAAATACTATTGCCACTATGCCAAGTATGTAGTCTAAACCTAATAGTCATGTGCCACCAAGCTGTTGTCTTCTCTCCCATCTGCTCCCTGCTGCCATGGAGGATGGTGCCTACACCGTCCCTACGGATAGTCACTCGAGCTGGGGTTTGTGCTGGGTCTGGAGGGCTGGTTCAGATTTCTTCTCAGGGGAAAGAGGGTCCTACATCAAGGTCCAGGGTTGAAATCCTGCCCAGAAATACTGCCCAACCCTCAGACAACTGCAGCAAGGGGCCCATGACTTCCCCTGACCAGGACTGGCAGGTGAGCACTTCACCACCCATCTTCATGTTAGCCTGGGAACCGGGCATTTTTGGGCGATTCCTACAGAAGACCGAACGGGAGCTGGGAGCCCTCCTTCCAGTATGCTGGAGTAGCTCAGCCAAACTGAACCCTCTTGGTTTTTTTCAAGCAGACCCTCTGCTGTAAATCACCCAGCCAAGCCGCGTGTCCGCGCATCCCTGGCAGCATTCCAAAGGCCAAGCCAAACCCCAGCACACCCGGATCTGTAATGGGCCTGCTTCCATCTGACTGCCCAGTTAACATCCTCCTGCTGCCTCCTTAATTATAATCCCTTTATTTTATCTAACCCCAATTGTAACAGTTGGTGAGTCACTGGGCTCCATAACAAGACGATCAGGACACATTTCATATTACACTGCAGTTTTCATTCCAGGGCGTGGGCTGAAGGCGTTGTTTATTTATTTTAATTTGGTTCGGTTTGGGGTTTTCTCACATGTGATGGAGTACAGAGATTTAAGCAGGGGGTAGAAGGGTGGAAGGGGTAAAAAACAAAAACAACCTCAACCCATCTGGATCAATTAAATCTTGTTGAAAAGTTTTCAACCCCAGGGTTGCCTGAGGTAGGTCTAATAGTCACACTCTCTGGCATTTAATGAAAATGCTAATGATTTCTCCTTTGGAATATATTTTCACTTCTAGTTTGAACAAGATGCATCTCTCCTCCAATCAATTCCACAAGCTCCTTTTTTCTTTCCTCCCCATTTTTGCGCGTGCCCCTTCAGGGCAAATTAAGAAATTATTGCCTCTATCCAAAAAGTAGCTGAAATGTGCAACCTTACCTTTCACGTCACAGGGGTGGGGAGCAAAATCTTTGCATGCGAGCAATGATCCCATGTGTGTCTGACTTATGTAGGAAAAAATGGCGTCAAACTGTTCTCACCCTGGTTCACCAGGGAAAGCTGTGGGTGCAGGTCTCAGCTGGTGAAAATCACCATCGAGCCAACAGAGCTGGCTTTAGATTTGCAGGCGCTGAAGACCTCACCTGCAACGTTCAATTTTCTGGCTAGTAGTTCATTGGAGCAAGAATAAGAGAAAGATAAAGAGGGATGTTTAGATATAGGATGAGACTTCTCTCCCCCAAATTCTAAGGGATTGGAATGGAGATCAGTGCTTCAGGTCATCATACACTGTGGAGAAAGACAGATTCACCACTGCCCAAATTAGGCACTGAACTTTTTGAGGGCTGAAGTACGATGGCTGAAACTAATGCACCAAGAGGGAGAATTGCCACAAGTCGAACCCAGTTAGAATTTGCAAAGGAAATTCAAACAAATCACAAAAGTTTCCAGTAAAGGATGCGAATACTGAACATGGCCTTGGAGGCATAAAGGCTAATGGGAAAGAGGGGATGGGAGTAGGAAGCGCCTTCTTGAAATTGCCATCAGCTGAAGGGGAAACTAAACAATCTCCCTACAGAGGTCTGAGAGAAAAGGCACAAAGAATCATTGGTTTTGCCTATATTGGTATATTAAACAAGTCCAGGGCATGTGATTGCCCTTTTCTTATCTGAGTCCCTAGCAAGTTTTGTCCTGTGGCACCTGGCATGCTGAGGCATGGTTCAGAAGGCATCATGTGCTAGGCATCATTTCCAGCACACAGTGCCCACAGGACCACTCTTTTGGTGGGGAGGTGGATTTTAGAGTTTAGGTGTACTGTCTCAAGCTGTGCCCTTGCCATTTGTCTTTGGGATCAGAGAATAAGCCCTGGACCATTTTATTTACTTGTCTAAACATAGGCACAACGTCTGACTGTGAATAATTTTGAGGTCTATCAAATCTTAGGCTGAAGGAGCTGATCCAGAAAATGCGGGCTGGCATCAGCAATAAGTCAGACTTTGGAACACCTTCAGCATTAAAGGATAATTAAAGACATGGATGTAAATGAAAATTGCAATAAAACACAGCATGTTTTCTGACAAAGATAAATCATTCTGAACTGACCTGATAATTTGCTTTGATAAGATCACCGATTTTCTAATGAAAGGAAATACAGTAGATCTAATCTCTCTGGACTTCAGAAAAGCATTTGTTATGGTACCTCATGGGAAATTATTAAGCGGTAGAGTATGGAGATTAGGAGAAGAATTTTAGGATGGAAAAGGGAGTCACTACAGAGGAAATGACAACAGATGGCGTTGAGAGAGGAAGTATTGAGCTGGAAGGAAGTTATGACTGCAGTTCTTCAGAAATCAGTTTGGGGACTGATTTTATTTAATATTTTGCCAAATGTCCTTGTCAGAAAAAGCGGGGCAGTGTTATTAAAATTTGCTGCTAACAGAAACTCAGAAGACACTACTGTCGGTGCCTAAGAGCACCTAAGTTATCATATAAGATAAACTGCATGCCTTTGAGAGCTGGAGGTTCAGTACTGAAGGAGTCATGCTTCTCACCTAACTTTAGCTACGTTCACCGTGTAGTCCAAAGTAGCTAAATTCCTGCTATACTCAAGTAAAGGCAAAAGTAGATAAATCAGCCTCTGAGGGTGTCCTTTTTAGACACTTATAGTAGGATATGATACCTATTTTCTCTCCTGTGTCTGTAGAAGAACCATTGACAATTAACCTGGGCTAGACAACAACCCTACAGACATTCAAGATGGATGCTGGATGGACACCTTAATTGACTAGGTACTAGTGAGCGTTTTTGAAGCTAATCCATTAAAAAAGGTGTGAAAAGTGGGATACATGGATCAGCCATCAGAAGAGAACACGTGACATGGCTGTCAAAAACGTGTCTTAGAAGGTATTTCCAACATGGATAGGGAAAGTTCTATCTTGATCTGCACAAAACACATGGAGGACAACCTCCAAAGCAGCAGAAAATTCCAGGATAGAGAAAAATCCGTTGCCTATATTTAGGAAAGATGAACTCAGAGGACAAAGCTGAAGTACTGGGATGCATCAAAAAATGGTGAACCCGTGTAATGGGAAGAGAATATACATCTTGGCTTGTTTAGCTGAACAAAGCAAAGACTGAGATGACAGCACTGATTTGTATAAATACATCAGGAGAGTACATAGGGAGAAAAAAAAGATCTGTTTGAACTGAAACGCAGCATGGGCACAACAAATGGCATAAATTGAAACTAAATAAACACATGCTGGTGGAAGAAAGACTAGGGTAAAAGACTTGAACATCTTCCAGTTAGTGTAACTGGAGCAAAAACACACAGACAAGAAACTGCCTTCCCCATGAACCCTTTTCAGCTCATGGAAGAGATCAAAAGAAAGAAGAGATACAACATAAGAGACTCAAGAGGTGCCCTCCAGTTTTACGGGTCTGTATGAGAGAAAGAACAAGTGAACTTTCTGAAGAGGGCAAAACCTGTCTGGTATGCTATACTGAAAACCGTATGGTTGTCCTTTTAGCACATAGTACTTCCTTTTTCTCACTAGGCTGCTGGTGTTTCACTTGTAACAATACACTAATTGAACAGCACATTGACAGATTTGCATGCCACAGTCCTCTTGCTTCTGATTTCTTTGTTGCATTTGTGTACATCTAAGCCTGGAAAAAAAAAGAAGAAAAAAAAACCGACAACAACTAGCAGGAGAAACAAAACAAACACACATGCACACAGCACTTCCAAACTGGTCTTCAGAGCAAACAATAGTAGAAAGGGATAACTACCACTCTCAGGCCTCTCAGATGATCGGGTCAGCGAAGCAGACACAGGAAAGGGGATTTTGAGAAACAAATAATACCTGTGCCTGAAATGGGAGCTTTGCTGTAAAGAGAAAAGAAGCATATGCTCTTCAGCTGGAGTGGCTTTCTTATGTTGCTCAGAAGTGACTGGCTCATCCTCAGTGTAAAGGACCGGTGTTGTATTAACTGTTCTGTATCAGTTTCCCTTCCAAGTACCCTGCCTGAGCCGTCAGGTTATTTCATTTCTGACAGGCACCACAAACAGGAGACTAGGGTAACTCAAGTCCCTGACGCTGCTGAGCAGGCATCCATCTGTGCTTCCTGCAGACACATATATATATACCCTGTCAGGGCTGGATGTGGCCCAACAGCATTGGTCAGGAGCTGGGACAGGTGGTGACAGTGGACTGACAAATGCAAGTCCCTAGTTTTTCACAGGGTACCACATTAGCTTGAGGTTCTTGCTAGGATCCCTTATGTCCTGCTCCTTCTTCTCTGCGAGCTGACCTTGGCCAAAAGGCAACCATGCAGTCACAGCATCCTTCTCCCCTTGCTCACTGGGAGCAGCAAGTCCCCTGGGAATGCATGGACCCAAGGAAGCTCTGGGAGAGCACTGATTACCAAAGCACAGGCAAAATGTGTGCTCTACAAGTAGTTTAACAAATTTTGGGACCATCATCATTCTCCCTGTTCTCATGTGGTCTTGTTTATGCTTAAGCCAGCATTCTGAAACAGGCGCTGCCAGGTTCTGCAACATGACGGCTACAGAGTTGGCTCTTTTACTATGTATCCAATCCTAACTGAAAAAAAGGCATTTGCCCCCAGGGGAAGAAGGAGGTGAGCTACCGTCTGAGCTTTTCTCTGTACCACCCTCTACCTCACATGGCTTCAGAGCCAACATATACAAAGCTTCCTTTGCCTTCAACCTACGTACCTGAACGCAGTCCCACTCCCAACTACTCCCTCCCGGTAGTTGTTTGCCCACCTCTCAGAATTAGATTTCAGCTGTATATGGCCTGGATCCAGTGGAGAAAAAAGATCTCCCAGGACCAATGCCGTTGTTTGCTATAGATCTGGATTCTCTCAGTACAGGAGCATTCACTTCCTTGATAGACCGAGACTCACAGCTGAAATTTAGGAGATTTCCCTGGAACTGGAGCTGGGAATTATCCCCAAACCCTACATTTAAGCAGAATAACGTCAGGGGAATCTGGACCTCCTTTGATCTTTATAGCATCAGCCCCTCTCTCTCCAAGCTCAAAGCAAGGCAGATTGTGACTTGCCATCTTGGCCCAAATGAACATCAAGATAGATGCTGAAGTCTCCTTTGTTCCTTGAATGTCAACCGTAAGCATGAGTCATTGTGGCTTCAGGAAGGAGGGAACCTCTCAGACAAGGTCTTTCTGAGGGAGAGATAGGAATTGATAGCTGATGCAGAAGATCCAGTTTTAAAGGTATGAAGCTGGATTCTCAAAGAAAGACACTTGTCTCCCATTGATTCCTAAGTACCTTATATGATCCAGTCATAATGACTGAATCTGCAAAGAATTAATTTCAAGGGAATCTGAGTGCTTTGCTCTACCTTGTTGCCACTCTTAATAAAAAAAAAAAATCCATATATTGCCTAGATAACAGCTTAAAGCTCTATTGTACTCTTTATCTCCTGATGAATGGTCCCTGTCTGCAGAACCAGATCCACTCTCTTGGGTTGTGAGGTGTGATGATTGTTTGCCTCTCAGTACAACTCCATGTCTTTTTCTCACTAAGTGAATTCAATGGGATTTCTTACATGAGGGTGGAGTAACTTAACAATGAACAACTTGGCAAAATTGGGCTTTATGTAATTACTTGAGGATTTGGCCCAACATACTGGTACAACATGAGATGTATCTCATGATCTTTCACTTGCGTAACCCTCTTCCTCTTGTTGTTTATTGTCATCCCTTGCTGGGTTAGTTCCTTGGGGCAGAGACCTTTTATTTAATTAGTCTGGAAAGGGCCTGGCACACCTACAGAGCCATATTAATAATGAGAAACAGTACTAACCTACCCACAAGAAGATGTGAGCTTCCTTGCGAGATATGTGACAGGGTACCACCACAGTGATCAGTCATGCTCTGACCCAACAGGGCTCACCTTGGTTTGTCTTGGGTAGGAAACTTATCACCACCATGTCCCCAGGCCTCTTCTCCTCTTATGTTCAGAGAAATATCATTATGATAGATCACCTGCTGATTAGATTTACCTCAAATAATAAGCTAATAAGTGTTTCTTCCAGCTTCTGGAACTCCCTTTCCAAGACATTGGAAGAGGGAAAAAATAGCAAGTGGACAGCAGGTCTCGTAGAGCTTGTCTCCGAGTGATTTTTATCTGATGGTTGATTGACTTCTAATAGGGTAGCACTAAGGTTGCAGCAGGAGCTCCCTTATTAGTCAAAAAACGAAAGAAAGAAAGGAAGGAAGGAAGGAAGGAAGAAAGAAAAGAGAAAAGAAAAAAGAAAAATGAAAAGTGAAAAAAGAAAAAAGGGCAGGGGGGAGAAAAGAAAAAGAAAAGAAAGCTTAAGCATGTGTTTGTGACTTATTAGATTCCACAGAGAAAACAGAAACAGGCAGTGATTTCTGTGGTTCCTGATAGGGCATAAAATGATTAAAGCTGTTCCTACAAGGTAGGGCATTCAAAACATCCTTCCTGTGTGGATTGTCTAATGTTGAACGAGGGTGGACCTCACATAGCTGCCTTTCTTTCAACAAAATCTCCAGCTCCAGTCAGTTGCCTGTTTTCCAACAACTTACGGGAGCTGTGTATCTTTAAATCTCTAGCCCTGCTGTCAAATGTGATTGAATTTGGCTAATGGTTTCCAAAGTTACCAGGCGGACAGACACACAGACATGCACGCGCGTCCTGGCACAGAGCATGATCTCATGAGCCAAATTTCCATCGGAAAGGAAGCCTAATGAGAGCAACATCGCCAACTCCCCCTTGCTCGCGTCCCAGGTGTGAAACTCTGATCTGCACCCACACTGAAGATCAGACTTTGCAAAGAGCCCAGCAACAGGCAGCCCAACAGCCCCTATCTAGCCCGTGCGTCATGCCTTGCCAAAAGCAGCATGCTCTTCTTTGCCACTGCTGAAGGAAGAGTCGAGCTCGAATCAAGAGGTGTCATCGACTTTCCCTTTTTGTCCCATCCAACAAAGCCAGCATGGTAAAACAGAACTGGAAGAGCACGCTACATGTGTGGCTTTTTTGCTGTTTATATGGCACAGTCTGAATTTCAGAGACCGTGTTTTGGACGCTTTCTCAGTTAGGAGAAATGTAAGCGCCTCCAAAAGACAATTCAGATGTTACATGGACTGAACACAGGCTTCTCAGTCAGAGACTAGAAGGAAGGCGGGTTGAATCAAGCTCAGAATGTGGAGTTTTTTCTTTTTTTTAAGCCAAAAAGGGCCCCAAAGCCATCAAACCTTACCACCTTTCTCATTGCACCTGATTCTTTTGATAGCTCCCAGGCTGCGGATGTCAGCTTTTGTCAGAGACAAAAGACAATCTGAATGGCAACTACACTACGCTGGGAATAAAACCGAAGTCTATTTAAAAAAAAAAAAAAAAAAAAAAGAAAAATTGAAAGAGAGAAAACCAACAACACACACTAAAATATTCCATATGCTCTTATGGTGGGTTGCCCTCGGCACATAGAGAAAGATTGTAACTAGGCACAATCTGATAAGGCAGAATGCAACTGCTAGCTACTAGGCAACCACCAAAAAAAGAGAAAAAAAAGGACAGAATCAGCATACACACAAGAAAGAAAAACGTAGAAAAGGGAGGTGAAGCTGAGTTTCTGTGCATAAAATATCGCTATTCATGGAGGAGCAGCTGTTAATAAAACTTTGCAAGGGTTTCCAAGTGAGGCTGCGAATGACGCTGCAGTTTGGAGGCCACACAAGGATGCCTGTTGTAGTCTAGCTGGTTTTCTTTCCCTTTTTGTTGCATGGTGGAGAAACTCACGCTAACCGCATAATCACAAGACACCCTCGGCACCTCCTTCTCCCTCTCTTTGTAGGTCTCACCCCATTGTCAAGCCTTGTCATTAACAGAGGCCTTGATCCTGCAATATGAAGCACGCACGGGATGACCGGTTCTCACGCAGCGAGCTGCCCGTCACACGGAGAGCAGTTTTGCACCGGGATGCCAAGGAAGGGTGTTGTATTGCAAAGATTTCGGCCAAGGTCTGCAAAGCTAGTTTTGTTCCCAACTTACGGCTTCCCAATAAAACCTGTGGACCTTAGCACATAATTAGAAGTTAAACTCTGGTGGATCTAGACCTGAGATCACTGTGGAGAATTGCTGTTTCCTAGCACAAGAGCTCTGATCGCTGATTAGGAATTCGACGCACTACTACAATGAATATTAATGCTAATAATAATAATAATGCAGTAGATCTAAGCTTGCAGCTCTGGTTCCAGCAGACTTCCTATTGAAATTAGCCAGGCCTCCACGCATCCTGAGAAAGTGCGTCTCCTTACAAAATGGAAATGTGATCCTGCAGTCCTACCCCATGGTAGCAGTCAGGGCCCAGGAACAGCGCCAAACAGCTCAGCAAGATGAGCCTGCACAAGGGCCATTTTACATAAAGGAGGAGTAATCATGGAAACACTGCTCGCTGGGTTTTAACCAAGCCCCTGAATTACAGAGCGGGACCCCCCGTTGTAGTTTCTGTAGAAACACAGAGCAACGTGGGAACATGGCCTCGTGTGAAGAGACGAAGGGCAAAATCCCTTATTCTGGGTCTTTAAGGCAAGCTCTTTCACACCAACCTGCTGTTTGGCTTTGAGCAAATCACTTTGCTTGCTTAAGTTTGGTTGTTTTTTTTTTTTAAATTAATACTGAAAATGGGTTTCGACACATTTTTCCTCACGGGGGTGTTGGGAGGCTGAGTTAATAAATGCTTGCCAAGCGGTAGGAGATTCTCAGATGAATCTCACTTCCCCTGGATGTGTACCATGCTCGTTGTGGCCGTGTCTGAACGCTTACGCATGTATAATTAAGAAGGACCATGATAACAGAAAGTGCAAAGCGCTGCTCCTTTCTCACTGCATAATCATGTCTTGGAGGTGGGTGGCCCAAGAGGGAAGCATTGCATCAGGTGCGACAGGGTTTACTGCTGAGGTATGTTCTGAGAACAGTCGTTTTTTGTCTTTCACGGAATTGGAGCTAGGTATAACCTTTAGATTTTTCACTATATGCTAATTAAACCTTCCCTGGGCATTCAGCTATTCCCTCCAGCCCCTGCTTGCTTTCTGTGCACAAACCCTCTACAAGCCTACACAAGCACCCATCAGCTTTCATTATAATTTACCTGCAAAATCCACACACTCCTGCTTTCATGTAAAAAAAAAAAAAAAAACAAACCTAAGATATAAAAAACATCGTGAAAGCCAGTGAAATAATCTGTTGCCTACTAATCAGGCCTGGGATGGTAAGAATTAGACCTCCCACATCACATTAGCTTGGAGGGCTCTCCCTTCCCCTTAGCCTGCAGTGGAATTCCCATTCCTACCACCATGGTGGAAGCCAGCCCTGGCCCAGTGTCTGCATACCACCCCTCCTGTAGCTGCAGAGTGTTTACTTCAGGATTAAAAAATCAGGGGGGGGAAATGATTGTGAACTAACAGCCATGTCTTTGTTGTGTGTGGTATAGGCAGGGCAGATGGAAGAATCCTGCCTTGGTCGGAGGCCAGGTTACATGGCCTCCCCGATCTACTGTCACTGAGATCTGGGTGATCTCAGGTGAGGTAACACGTTAGAAAGAGGGAGAAGGCAGGCTGGGTCAGGCAAGCCGACAAGGTGGGATTGGTATGTTCCCAGCCTTAAACATATGACATAGTCCCCACTTTTTTATGATAACTGCTCCACTGCTCTCGCTGCAAAGAAGGTCCTTTCTGATATGTAGGTTCAATCTGAGCTCAACTTTGCCCCATCGCTAGTTGTTATAATACGTAGCCATGGCACTGTATTATCTCATTGCTGTTGGTTCCACACTTTCTGTTGCCAAAGATAACCCTGCACGCATGTAGACAGCTCTAGATGGTTATCACGTCACGTTTGCAAAGTGGAGATATCTCCTAGCCAAGTGGTATGATTCAAGCCCACGATGTCCTCTCAGAGGTGAGGGCCTTGCGTGGCCCAGGGGCCATCCCAGTGCTGTGAGGAGCGCTGGGTTATTTTTTCCATCTGGGTGTTGTTCCCCTTTCCCCACTCATGTGTCACCCTGCCAACGAAGATGGTCTCCATCATGACGGCTCCCGTCAGCACGCCGTGCACTTGTGCGCCAGCCTCCTTGATGAAGAGAGGAAGGAGGAGGAGAAGGAGGAGGACCACAAGCAGAGCCAGTGCTCCAGGTTCCACCGTCTGCAAAATTGAGGGCTTGAAAATACTGACTCAAGTCAGTGGGTGCCAACTCACCAAAGCCTGTACCCCACCCTCTCTTTTTGGCATACCTGAAGCAAACACTTTGGAGCCTTCAAAATGAGGGCTGTACAATCATTAAGATCTACAAAATGGCTTGCAGGACTCTGCCAGACTGGGTGCTGCAGCAAGAGCTTGGGGAAGGCTGGAGTCGGCAGGATGTTTTCGGAGAAGGGATGCAGTAGGATCTCAGATATTTGGGCATTTCATCCACTGAGGTTTCTGAGAGAGTCCAACGAGGACTAGGTGGATGGACAGACAAGCAGTGGCCATGACCACAAGCACTCATTGCCTCCTGCACATTCATCCACCGCAGACACAGCTTAGCAACAAAACCCTGAGGTGGGCATTCAATGGTGAAGCCACTTAACCCTCCGAATCTCCTGCTCCAAATACTCCCCTAAATATACAGCTACATATATTACACAGTAAGAGTAGCTTTCTTTCTGGGATCTGACCCTGAGGAAAGGAAGACTGCAGAAAGGGGAGCAGGAGCACACCTGAAGAAGGATAAACAATTCAGTTTAAGAGGTGGGATGGCGTACAGAAGAAAGGTAGTGAAGAAATAGTCTAATCAGCTTCAGACTCCCTGAGCTAAGCCAGGACCTCCCCTCAATGAGGAAGAGGCCATGCAGAGACAGAAGTTCCCATTCAGAGCCATCAAGGATTTTCCTAGGGACTTGAAAGGGATTTTGGATAACATGCTACAAAAGGGATTACAAATCTACTGAGCCCAGTTGTGTTCATTAGTGCCGTAATTAATTAGGGAATTGTTCCAAAGAATCAGAAAAGATGTCAACAGAGATATCAATGTAATATACTAAAATCAGTTGATATGGGTTTTCCTACTGCACATGTTCACATCACAGTGAGGAGGCCAATACACCACCACCACCACATTCAGGAGAAAAACAAGCAAGTGGACAGGCCACCTCTCTTTGGGAGCTCCTGGGCAGAGAGTATACACAGAACATGAAGGTGCAGAAAGTCACGTGTAGAAATGGGAGACACTCATGGATACGATGGATCTGCAAGAGCAAAGATGCCTGTTAGCTTCTTTTGCATAGCTAATAAATTTGGTAAATATGATTATGAAGATCTAAAGTAATACCCATAGACCTGTCGACAAGGTAAAGGCTTATAGTTCTTCCTATCGAAGATCCAAGTCCTCATTCAGCCTACACCCACATTCAGAGCTCATATCTCATTGGCCCTCCTTGGATATCCCATATGGGAGAAGGCCAGAGGGCTGCCAATGCCCAGTGGAACAGTAGCAACCCCAGCGATGTGTCTAGGTTCATGAACGCCTTTGATAGCTGCATATTTTTCCCTTGTGGTTTGCCGGCAAAGGAGATACCCTCTCAGCCATTCCCAGCTATGAAATGGTTGACAGTTCTCTGACAAATTGAGCACCTCGCTCATGATCCTCCCCTTTCAGTTATCCGAAAGTCAGATCATTATTTTCCATAATGGGTAACGGCTGTTTGCCTGAGGGGCAACTTGTGATCTCCTGGGCTTGCCATGTAACTTACAAATAATTGGTGGTTTAGGGATACTATAAAGTCTTGTATTTTTCCTTGGAGACATCAGACAAGATGAGAGAAATTATTTCTAATAGCAAGTGTATTAATCGCAGGAAGAGGAGGATTTAAGAACCACTGGCAAATATCAGCCCATAAGGAGCACAGCTGAACGTGCCTTCAGACACCCCGAGGTCAGAGCGAGGGATTGACTTCCCCCACCCCTGAAGTTCCTTCCTGGGCTACTTACTGCATTTGCTACTTTTCCGGGAAAACACTATATTTCCTTCCACTCTGCTCTCTACAGGTCCCAGTACCACCTTCCTCCTTATTCAGACACCCTTCAGTAAGGCTGGAAGGATCATGACCGGTACCTCCCAGTTCAGTGGCATCAGCCAGATGCAAGCCAAAGGCAAGCAGCAGAGGCAACAGCCTTCACGGATACCCAGCTCCGCAACCTGGGGGTCTCACATAACCTCCAGCTGGAAACATTGCCATGTTTCTGAGCCGCCCAGCACCTCATCTGCAGGGACCAGTTTGCTGCGGTTTCTTGCCACCTAGCTGTACTGTTTAAAGACATAATCAAACGGATTCCTGAAAACAAGCCCTGACTGTAAAGTTTCGCTGCAACCCCTAACACACCTGCTAATGCAGCTATCGCCTGGCTGTGCGCTATCAAAGGTGTAATAACACGGCCGTATCCTGCTAAAGCTCCAGGGGAAACCTTGAACAGAAAAGCCTTCACAGTCTTAAGGCAAGGAAAATATTATTGCACTTCCACAAAGCAGCTTCCCTTCCTCCAGAACAACCACCTCGGGTCTTTCATCTCAGCGAGCTCTTGGCATTTATTATTTTAGAGCTTTTTCGCATCGAGAAACGATTATTTTTGTTCTTGCTCCGAGATCACTCTTTATTGTTAGTTAAATAAATCAAATTGGTGGAGAAAATAGCAAATGCTTAGCAAAAGTGTATTTCATAAAACTGTCTGATCCTGGGGATCCCAGGTATTTATTTGACATGGAAAACCTACTCAGCTGGATTTATATATATACACACACATATATATGTACACATATACGCACATATATATATATCTCTCATAGGTGTGTGTACATTCATGTGATGGCTAATACCAAGTGTCTCTCTCTTTGCTGCTGGATGTGATCATGTTTCTTGAGTACAGACCTAAAGACTGCCTCTTTCATAGGTAACAAAGAGGGAAAGTCCCAGAGACTTCCATTGATTTCATTTCCCTTGGGAAATTTAAGTTTTGTCTGCAAGAGTGGCAAGCACTTCACTGGGAAAGGAGTGGAAATGAGATCGTGTTCCCATCTGCCTCACTCTCTGCTTCTCCAGAAAAACTTCTCTGCCAAACTCTGGGAAGGCTGATTTGGATGATGAACCCTGAAAAAAAACAATAAACCTAGGTTTCTGGGGGATGTAGGAAATCTTGCACACATCCCTGGATATATCATCACTTCTGGAGCATCCCTTAGTGCCAGGTGGCTCCCTGCTGCCTTTCAAATGCAAGGGCTGCGGTTTCATGGAGCAGATGAATATTTGCTTTTTATTCACCCTTTGATCGAGACCAACTCCAGCAGCAGCCAGTGGGCTCTGCTGGCTTCCCTTTTGGATCTGACCCATTTCGAGTACTGGTTTCTGCAGTAACCATCCGTGCATGCTTTAAGGCATGTTTTTGGTTTTCATCTATCTATTCACTTAACAAATTAGCACAGTCTAGTCTTATGCAAATCGGAGGTTCGATTTCCTTGTGTACATTGAAACTCTTCCTCTGCCTTTACCAGCCAATGTGCAGCTACTGTTATTTCCCTACTAGGATGGGTTTTCATTGTTTGCTGCAGGCTGTAAAAGTTAATACATGTGAATACAATCCAAGTAAGCTAAGCGTCTGTTTTACTGTATACAGAGAGTAAAACGTGGGGACAACAGAAAGAAGGGATGGGGGCGGATAAGAGAAAGGGTCAGATTCATTTTCTTTCAGATGACAGAAATCTAAAAATAAATAGAAAAAAAACCTAGAATTTGATAGCTTGGGAGGAGAGAGTACAACTAACTGATTAACTGCACTGAGCTCAAACGCAAATGGCATCTCCCCCCCAGATGCCTTTAAAGAGAGCAGGAGGGTACCTCTCACATGTGAGGTCAGAGTATGGGGAAAACAAGGTGTCATTTCCTTTCAGTAGCACCTAGGGATGATAGAATCATAGATTTGTTTAGGTTGGAAAATTCCTTTAAGATCATCAAGGCCAACGGCAAACCTAACACTGCCAAGTCCCACTAAACCATGTCCCTAAGTGTCACATCGACATGTGCCACAAAGCCCATGGGCTGGTTTTCTAGGTGAAAAATAGAAACCTGTTTATGATGTCCACAGCGGGCCTGGAGAGTGTAGAAATGAGAAAAAGGAGGAAAACTTTACGAGGGCAGGAGAGAGATTGCAAGGAGACGATCCCACAGCAGACCATGGACTAGATCCTGCAGTTCCTAAACCCCAGCTCCAGGCTCTGACCGCTGGACAGTAAAACCTGCCACCCAACTGCTGTTGTCATTTGATTTCAGTCAAACTAAACTGGGGCCTGATTTCCATGCAACTGTAATTTTGTCAGGGGAATTGCAACGCGTCCTTTGCCAGCACAGTTAAAACACCATAATAGATGCTATTCTGATGACAGCCATCAAAATAAGTAGATAGATTAACTGACAGATAGACAGAAAGAGTTTGAAATAAGGAAGATATACACAGAGAGAGAGTGAGAGAGATGGATAGATAGATGAGCAGGAAGAGCTGGGAATATAAAAGATTATGTAGATAGATAGACAGATCTTGGCATAAAGCACTCGCATCAAGGTGCAGTTGGCAGCCCTGATTTAATGCATCATTTGTTCAAAGTGCTCATCTCCCTCCCTTTAAGTAAAACGAAGTTGTTTGTTATGCGTTACGGAACAAATCTGTGTGTGGGCTCCCTCAGGGTCATAGGATTGCATGAGGTGAAGGGCCTGATCCTGCCAATTTCCCAGCTCTCTCCCCCTGCTCCGAAACACAGGGCGAGGGGGTGATGCCCAGCCGAATGCTGAGCGCCCTGGCAGCCCTGGCCGGTGCTGGAAGGAGCACCAGGACGCGGGGAGGAAAGAAGGAGGGTGGATTATGACTTACCGGCATCATCTCATAACCTGCCTCAAGATGTATTTAAATTATAAATAAGGAGTAAGAGTCTTTCTGTCAACACATTTCAATTTAGGACTTCTGGTTTGGCAAACAGTTTCACAAGAAAGCTCCTTACAATACCCGAGATGGTGTGAACACAGAGGACTCATGGCCACTCTTCTGCATCACGGAGCACCCTTTCCAATTTCACCTGAGAAATACTTCTCGTAATTTGTTTAAACTTTGAGGCTCTCGGGAGGCTGCCTACTTTTGATTTTCATTTAAAGCAACTATACCTTGTTTCTGTGCTGCATTAAACGCCAGCGTAAATGCCTTTTTGTCAATCCAATACCATAGCCCGACACGATGTTTTAACAAAGACAGCTTTATGCAAAGCTTGGAGCTGGGGAAAAGAAACAATGCAAATAGAAGACTGTAATTCTCCTATTAAATAATCTTGCTTTATTCTCCCTGACTCTTCCGCTGCCGGTCCCTAGCTGCTGGCCCATCTCCGCTCTGTTTCAAGATAGGGGTAAAATTCGCCTTGATTTCAAGGAGAGTAGAAATTTTTGCAGCCTCAATAGGGACTTGCCTAGTGACAAGGCTCAACTGTAATAATAGTTTAGGAGTGAAGATTTTATTTTGCCCTCTTTACATCCATAAGCCAGGATCATTCTCAGTCACCCACAACAAAGATTCAATTTTTACACTTAGGATGGCGAGGCTGGTTGAAGGTTTCAACTCACGGGAAAAGCCCCACCTCCAAATCCGCTCACAAACAAGAGCCATCCCGAGCTCTGCAGAAGTGTGCTGGAAACCTACCCAGACCAGACGGCCCTTTGTGGTATTTTAGCACATCCTGCTTCTTGTCCTACCTTGGAGGAGTGAAAATGAAAATATGAATATACTTTCCAAAACCTCAACATAGTTTTGGTGCAAGGGTGGGGAAAGCAAAGCTGCGGTTTTGTTTGCATTGCACATCCACAGAAAGTTCAGTTTGGGGTTTGTTTTTTTTCACCAGTGCCTGATTACCCTTTGTGTAATGTCCCAGACAAGGCAACAGCAGGGCTTGGAATATGTCTTTTATCCATGGAAAAAAACCATCACTTCTTAGCCAAATTTACCTAGTTGTTGCAGCGACTGTGTTCTTGACCACTTCACATGGACAGCTAACCCCAGCGGTGACGCAGAATTGCCTACCTTAGTTTGAAGAGGAAACATTCCAAGAATGTCAGGTTTTCTCCTTGCCTGGAAAACTGATGGTCCCGATATCTCCAGCCAGGTCACAAAAAATCCTGCGTTCATTTTATGGTAATAACTTTTTCCCTCGGCACTGTGTGGCAATGTTTAATTAACAAATGCTCAGACCTGAGGAAAGACGTGAAAGATTGGAGATGTTTGAGGTGTATCACCAAAAGTATTTTCAAAGAGGTCACCAGTGGTGATTCACTTCAGTGAATTACTGCATTTTCCAGTGGTGTGGCCAAGCATAATAACTGCAGAGGAAAAAAAATGACAGAGTCAAAGCAAAGCAAAACGGGAAGTTTGAAGATTTTCATTTGGTTTTAATGAAACAAACAAAAAAAAAATCAGTTGAGTCAGCCCAAAACATTTTCTTCATCTGAAAATGAAATGCTGAGTATCATTTGGAAGTAATTTAAAATTTTCTTTCTTTCTTATCTGTTTTTTTCCCTAAATTAGGTCAATCCTTCAAAGAAAATGTCATTTGGAAATGAAAAATGCAAAAAGCTTCAGTTTAAAAAAGGCAAATCAAGTTTTTATTTCCATAAAGGAAATATTTTACCCTAAAAATACCTACATGTCATGATTTTTAAACACTTCCCTTATTTATTTTGGTCACAAATTTCTTCAGCAAATTCAACCGGTGTTTTGGTCCCTGGTAAAAATGCAATATTTATTAAAAATATATACATTCCCCTCCACACCATGCAGTACAAAATGCTAACTGCTCATTACCAAAAGCTGAATTTAGTAAGTAATCATGAGACAAGACAGTGTTCCAAATCATCACCCGTGCCCAGGTAAAAATGCCCAGACTCTGTATCAAACCAGACCATAACTTGAGCGGGGTTTGTGACCATTAGCCTAGCGAAGGGGCTCACAGACAGCGTGATGCCCGCAGGCAGAAATTTGGGATCACCACTGAGCTCGTACCGGTCTACAATAATGTTTGCACACCGCAAAGCTGGTCAAGTGTAAAGAAGAAGACTACAACCCATGACCCTCACATTTTCCCTAGTGGTCCTCATAGCAGAAAGTTTGGAAACGTAACAAAAAATCACTCCTCCCATGGCCATTTGGACATTTCTCCTAATAGAAGCAGCTCTCAGCTTAGTATCTGGGTATTTGCCTACTTGAAAGGGTGGCGATGGGTAGGGGAAATATTGGAGCGTTGGGGTTTTTTAACTTTTTCTTGCAATCTTGGGGTCAAATTGTACCTGTCCCACTTATGAATATAAGCCAATAAAAAAAGATTGTTTTAGAGAAAGTGCTGTTACTCTAAGCACGCTGCACAAGAGAAGGTTTATTCTTTCTATAGGCTTTGGAGTACTTTTGGCTGAATGGCCGCATGTGTGTCATGTTGGATGCTGGATATTTTGCCCCTAGGGTAAGGGGTACAACCCACGTGTTTATGCATGTGTTGAAGCACAGTTACCCTGACCACCCTATCAGCCTATCTCATTATCAGCACCTTCATCTGCCTGTATATTTTATCTCATCATTCTCTATTTATTTATATTGCCATGATATCTGAGATCCTGCCTACACACTCAGCTGCCAACGACTAGAGCTCGTGTGCTGCACAGGAGGGGAAAGCATGAGAAGCGGGTGCAAGGCTCAGCCTGGCCAGACATAGTTGTATAATGAAGGCAAATTTGAAGCACCTTCTTGCCTCTACAAAGTGCAAAATCTGTGTGGGTTTGCCTTTTTTTTTTTTTTTTTTTTGGCTGAGGGGTTGTTTTCCTGCAAGGTGATTGTGTGGGGAGGTGCAAAAAGGTACTCAGCTCACTTCCAAACAAGCTCAAGTTCACCCAACTGGTGTCAGAGATTTTTATTTTTTTTAGATAGAACTTCTTTTTTTTCTTTTTTTTTTCTCTCCGACATTTGTTTTTCAAACATTCGTTCCCCAGCCGTGTGCTTTGCTCATCTCTTGGTGTTAAACACAGGGAGGCAACATCTAATTGTGGTTTTCCTGAGGGTGCTGAAACATTTAAAATGCACACAGGCTCGAGGTCAGTGTCCTGGAAGTGTCAGCTTTCTCCCTCGGAGGAAGCCGGTGCTAGTGGTACCTCGTGAATCACTCTCCCAAGGCTGTATACCTGAGATTCTCAAATTCTGCCTGAAGGAGGGGAGAAACGTGGCTCAAACGCTATTTATCACCCCTGTCTTTCAACAGCCCCAGCAGAGTTATCCAACATCTGCGGCACCGCTGAGAGACTCCCGTCCACGTTCGCAAGGAAGGTCACGCAGAGGTAACGGAGCACTGCTGCAGTTAACCATTTCTCTTGACCCAATGGGTTGTTCCCCCCTTAAATCAAACTCTGGGCACAGCCTGGGTATGTTCCCAGGGTTGGGGTTTTTTGCGCTAGCCTCTCTAGAAATGGGAGGTAAAAGGCAACATGAGAAAATCATTTTTTGTGGGATCTCTGCTGGGGTTCTCATGGGAGGAACCCCCAGTTCCAGGCTGGCAAGGCCCCTGTTAGCAAAAATTAAAATAAAAGGGCAATGTCAGCGCTGGTTTTATTACAGCATGTTTGATCCTTGCTGTATCTAACTTGTAAGACCCAGATGGCCTTACAAATGTCAGTGAGTTATGCCCCATGTCACGTAGGTGGAGCTATTATTAGTAGCAGATCAAACGTAACTAAGATATTAGATTGGGATTTACACCCCTACGTTCCTGGATTATAGGGGAGCAGCTGAAGGACTTGTGAAAATACACAACTTTGGCTCATCTAGGTCCACTTCTCTTTCCTGACCAGTACCCAATGCCTTGGAAGAATCCAACACATCACCATGCCTTAGCAGCCTTCCAAAAAACCTGTCCCACCAAACTAAAACAATGACCAATCCATGAGCCTGCCAAGACACCTACCCTTCAGGATGAGCCTTTTGGAACCATTTTAGATTGATTCCCTGTATTGCACGGATTGTTGTCCCTGGGGTCTCTCTGTTGAGATAAGCAACCCTCTTGGAAAAGCAATGGTGAAATTGTGCTCCTTTGCTCATTTGGGGGGGAAAGTCCGTGTAGGTCTACCCTGCCCAGAATGGGGAGAAAGAGGGAGAGGAGAGGAGAGGAGAGGAGAGGAGAGGAGAGGAGAGGAGAGGAGAGGAGAGGAGAGGAGAGGAGAGGA
>JAVJGG010000005.1:4949365-4974603 GCA_035590195.1 Aviceda cuculoides | reverse complement strand
AGAGAAGAGAAGAGAAGAGAAGAGAAGAGAAGAGAAGAGAAGAGAAGAGAAGAGAAGAGAAGAGAAGAGAAGAAGAGAAGAGGCAAACTCTCATCTCCTCTACTTGTTAGTGTTCTTCTGGCAAGATGGCCTCAGAGATCTTCATGCCAAAAATCCAGTGGGAAGTGGTTCCAATTATTTGACAGCTGAATTGATAACTATGTAGTTGAAAGCCTTTAGATTTATATGCCCAGCCAGGAAGTCCAGCTCTGCACTCTGTGTGTGTGTGTGTGTGTATGCTGTTTTTACACAGCGTCATTATTATTGTTCATCATTCTGCCTGGACAGAAATGTGCAATCTCATTCATGGGTACTGGTCAATATGTCACTCATAGATAAAATAAAGCTTTTCTTACACTGGGTATCTCTATAGGGTGTCTGAAGAGAGCAGTAAAATGTCATGATCCCTGTTAATGATGGGATTTCTGAAGTCAGGCTGTGTTGACCTAGCTTGATTATTGATCACAAACAGAGCAGATTAAGCCCAAGAATGATCTGGAAAAAAACCAAAAAAAAATCACCCTTCACCAGAAGGAGAGGAGAGGTTCCATTCAGAAACTGAATAAAAAATTAAGGAGAGTTAACATTCATTTTTAATTTGTGCTGAAATTTTTTTAAAAAATTAATTATTGGTCAAGGCAAAATATTTTGTTCAACTTGACCCTCTAGTTTTTAAGTTAATTGGCCTTACTCATTTCTTTTTCTTGTTTATGTTTTTTTAAGGTAAGTCAGGTTTTTATGGAGGGTGTCTTTTCAAAATGAAGAATCGAAATATTTTGCTTTGGTAACTTGAAAGAAAATACATTTCCAAAAGTGAAACATTTTGAAAATGTTGAAAATATATATTTTGGGATTAATTTCCCCACAGCTTTTTTCAGCCAGCTTCAAGACCAGTTATTAAAATGAGTCTCAATCCCTTTCACATGCTATTTTTTAGTAAACCTAACTTTAAAAAGTACCCAGCTGCAGGGAGGTTACAAATGTTTCCCCCACCAGGAACTTAGTCCTTGTGAGAAGAAACCAACGCAGTGCCATAATCTAACACCATCTTTAGTAGCCAGAATTCTTTTTCTTGTTACTAATCTCTAACTTTTTAAGATTGGCAACTGAAACAACCCACTGATTTTTACACAGCCATGGTTTGTGTGATGGCATGCTTGCAGATTTAGAAGATCTATCAGGACTTTATTCTCAGAAAACAATATTGCTCAGCCAGAGCATCACCTATTTCCTGCCGTGGCAAAGTACTGTAATATTAAGTAGGTGTATTGTAAAAGGGGGTTTGGCATTTCTGAGGTCACTAATTGGAGTTGGCCAGGGTCTGTACTGTTACGGCAGCCACTTTATTCTTTTAGCTTTGAAGCTTTTAACATCACACGCAGAAATGTATTGTTATTCTTGCATAATGGAGACACAACACTTTGCATCTCAAATGCTTTTGCAATGTTTGATGACATGAGGCTAATTAGCCTCATTTTTCAGATGTACAAAAAGATGAGAACCTAATGATTTACAGAAGTAGGCATTGGAACCTAAACCTCTCTTCCACCATTCTAGATAAGTTCTTGAAAGGTAGTATGGGCAAGGAAAAAAATGTATATAATTAATTAAGGGCTACTTCATAGATTTGTGTCTACATGACAATAATTTTGTGACTGGTTAAATGTACAAACTAAAATAGGACTCAGGACTCCTGACTTGATGTTAGTGCTTTTGCAGTGCTTTAACAGTGAAATAACACCCCCTTAAGATGTGTGAAGCATTAATTCTATGTAGCTGAGAATCAAAGTATTCACGTGTTTGTTTATTTACATATACAATGGCATCTCAAGCTCCTTTAACATCATTGCTGTATCTGGGTGCCCTCCAAATACATTCTTAGATGTTAGATAAGATAAATATTAAAACAATTTGTGTCTATAATTATTGCTGCTGCTGCCAGAAGCCCTTTTGATACCACGTCAAAGACCAAAAAGAAAACCTGATTCATGTAAATTAGTCGGTCATAATAAAGCTAAGGAAGACTCACTGCAGCACCAAGTGCAACACTGCCATAAAAACAAAGATGTCCAGACCTGGAAAGGTTTGGGCTTCAGAGACTTTGCTGGGATGCCATTTTGGGAGGAGGTTTTTAGGTAAGGAGTGATATGAGTCTCCTTTCTACTCTACCTACTGTATTCCTTGGAAAATGCCTTGCTATGAAGTAGTGTCAGACCACTTTCAAACCAACCAGAAAATCTTCTCTGCAAAGGTCAAAGGCCAGCAAAGACACCCTTGCCTGGCATGAAAACAATTCTTGCAAATTTTGCACTCGTGCGAGGGGTGGGACTTATCTCTCCTACCTCCAGGTACTGGCAAAGCCCATATCTTCAGTAGAGCTACTCAGTGAAAAGAAATGGGCACTTCCAGCACGTGGCTGACATCCTAAAGTGACTGTCTAAAATATGTATAAGATTCATACCTTAGAAGTGCCTTTTTCTCTCCACTTACTGTTGAGAAACTCCAGACAACTCTCTGTAAGAAAACCTCTTCTCTGTAGGGTCCAAAGATGGTCTGGGAAGAACCTCAAGCCTGATGACACATGATAGTTGACTAGATATACCTGAAAAGGGCATTTCTTCAGCTGGATTTTTAGCCTGGTCTAAGGACCTAACTCCAAGCATGAGGAGGTAGAGGAACATGCAAAATGAGCTGGGTAACACAGCAAGCACAGTCAGAAACCTGTCATGAGAGATCTCAGGGGGAAAATTGAATTATTTTCTGTGTCCACAGTGGGTCAGTGGCCAGCTCCCATAGACACTGGTGCTGGTTTCAGAGATCAGAGGATTCTAAATACATGTCATTTTCAGAAAAGGGAGTATTGTTCCTAGATATTCACTACAAAGACAGTTTGAATACAAATGTTGTTCCTATTTCACGTGGTTCGACTGGTATGTGTAATTCAGGACATAATTTTATTCTTTGGATTAATTCCAGCCTTAGTTTCACAGATCTAACACCACCAAAATCAATTACATTGATGCACTTGAGGGCAGAGGTGGACTTTTCCTGACCACCTAAAAATGTAAAGGACCTAGCCCAAATGCTAGCCCCAGTCCAGTATAAGTAAGTGTAACTTCACCTTCCTTGGGTGTAAAGGAGGTATAAATGTACCAGGATAATGGTATAAAAAAAGCAGTGCCAGAGAAGGTTCAGACCACCTCTTTTCCATCTCTTTTTTCATTGCTTGAGGACACACATGCTGTGAACATCTTGAAGGAAGACTGCCACCATCATAACCACCCCTCACTGAATATCAACTGAGTGTGGTCAAGATTACATCCCAGGCTTGAATCTCCTCCTGGGAGTTTCTTTTTGAAAAGCCTCACACTCCAGGGCAGGCAATGGCATTTATTGATCACCTCTGACAGGTTGTCTGTTCCTTTGAGGACCAAGAATGGCTGACAGCCCAGGAAATCCAGCATCCGACCCTCGCTCAGGACTAATCCAAAGCCGACAAATGAGGTGGGAGGCTTTCCGTCAGCGCCACTGGCTCTGGAGATGGACCTCAAGGGAGAGGAGAGGGCCTTTTCAGAAGCGACTTCTTCCAGAAGATCAGGATCTGAGTTAATTCAGATTTCTGAATCAGCTGCTGATTCAACTGAATCAATCCTGCTGCACTTATTGCTGCAAACTGCCTCTACTTTGCTGAACACAAATAGCAGAGATGGCAAATCATTACTCGGGCAAAGGCTACGGGCCATGGGAAAGCCTTAAGGTTGGAATACGTAAGGCAGGAGAATGGACTCGGAAATTAATAAGCAGACACTTGAGTGCGGGGACTTTTGAAATGAGGTCATGCATTTTTATACATAGGAGAAGGTTGGCTTTGGTTTAACAGAAGGGATGCAGAATAAGCTATTCTGCAGGTCAACCTCATTAATTATATTTGTGGGTGCTCATTCACCTGACGTATACTCTGTTATGCTGAGATGTGCTGGAGCTCATGCAGGCCTGTGAATTCATCACACGTATCGCTGCTCCTGATCCACTACTGCAGCTAGTGTGGACACAAATGTCTCTACACCCAGGAGCTGTGAAAAGGGCACATCCCCCATTTAGGTAATGCAGTCCACCCATGTTCCTAAGCCGTAGTCAGCCACCAAGCTGAAAAACGGTCAAAGATGGCATTTAGTATATATTACAGAACTATCTAAAAGCACCTAGAAATCTTTGTGATTATTCTGCAACAGCAGGAGTAGGTTTATCTGGATTAATCTTAGCCCAAGCACTTATCAAAATCAATAAACTTCTATAGGCATGATAGATTATTTGCCTTCCGTGCCACTGGATTCTCATTGACTCCAGACTTCCCACTGCCTTAGAGGAAAAATGCTTCATGTTCCTAGCCCAGCAGGATATGTATGGTGGAGAACAGAGAAAATTTGGGTATCCAAAGGCCTGAAAGGACAACTTAATCAAAGGAACCCAGTAATTCCTGGGACTGAGCAGAGAATGAGATCTGGCAATTGATTTTAACAACACTGGGATGAAGACCTGATCCTCAGAGTTTGAAGGCAGATTTGAGTTGAAGGGTTAGTCGCTCTACATACACAGTAAAGATGCATGACATCATGTCAGAGATGTGGATCGAGTAGACCAGAGGGAATGGAAAGAAAATTCAGTGAAAACACAGGATTTCCTCATCATAAATCATGTCTGAGCTGCCGACACTCTATGCTGATCCATCATACTCAAGTGAAGCAAGCACTTATGTGCTTGACCAGCCTGAGGTCTTCAAGAAGCCAGGAGCCATGAAGACATACCACTTGAAAGTCTGGAAAGCCTGTTGCCTCCTACCTGTCTCCCAATTCAATTCTCCTGAAAAAAAAACCTCCCAGAGACCAGCTACTTCCACCCAAACAGGTCAGGAACAGTTTGATCAGATTTCCTCTGCACCATGGGCATCCATGAAATACTTGTGCATACACAACAGGGACAGATATACCTCATCAAATCCATGGGCTTTCACCTTCCTCTCCCATGACCCTTTTGGAAAAGGTCTACTAAATACAAACAAGGTTGACAGGCCCATGTGGAAGCATAACTCTTTTTTGATGTACAGGATTTTGTAGAAAAGCCACCCTACGGAAATTAATAGACAACAATATCCCTATTATGTACATATATATACAGGACACACAGTATGAAAATTCTTATAGAAAGGTTATCAGTGTCTGACAAACTTAATCAGGTTTTCATAAAGGAAAACATCCTGCCTGCTATTAATGGAAAGACCCTGGGTGACTGTTCAGAAATCCATCATAGGTTCAGTCCCTCCTTCCTCATTTTTGGCTTTCCCATGGGTCCTGCTCAATTCCTACTTGAGGATCCTCCTCTCTCCAGGCTCAGCATAATTTTATATTCCCCTCCACTTCCTGTCCCATACTGGTACTTTTTTAAAAAGTCTATTATGAAGCAGCTGCAGTCAAGAAGCACAGTTCAGGACCTGTACCTATTCATTACAGTTTCCTCAGCGTCCCTAAATATAGTTTAAAATTTATCACAGAATCTATAAATCTGCTCCAGTGCGACTCCGCAGGAAGCAAATACATCAGCAATCATTTCTGCGTGCATGCAGAAAAGGGATGACCTTCTGCAATTAGCTTGAGGTTTTGCAAGTGAGACCACTTCACCTCTTGCAGAGAGGGGTCCTCTGGCCTCCCTGGCCATGGGCAGTCTTGGCACGTGGGAGAAGAAATCAAGAGTCTAAAGAAGCCAAGAGTCATCAACCCCCCTGCATTCACAGCAGTTCATATTGCTTTCTTCTGACTTCTTAATTACTCATAATGATCACAGCTGAGAGAGGAAGCTCTTCTATGACTGGTGAATATTAGGGAAGAGGGTAATTAGAAGCAGAATTGGAGCTGAAGGATTGTATCCTGACCTGGAAAAAAGCAACCCAGGTTTGCGGGCAGCGGTGCTCGCCGCAGCCAATGGGACCACCCTGATTTACGCACTGGGTGATTTGTGGCTCAGTGAGAAAAGAGTTATCCAGTCAAGTAGTGTAAGAAGATTAATGTGCTTCTAATACTGAAATAGTTAAGCAAACGATTGCCCTGTAATATTGCAATACAGTATTAACTGGGAACTAAAACAGTTCATGGGCTAAGCCTAAATACGCATGCAGAAGGCCGGCTAATTATCCACGTTAACATGAGCACCAACCTGCGAGGCTCACAAACAAGCTTTCCCTGAGCATTTCAGTCACTTCTGTCTTCCCAGAGGACAGGTTTTCATGAATTATTTTAGTGCCTCTGGAGTCGACAGTAACCCAGAGTGGAAATGTAAAAGGACAGGTTAAATAACCAGGTGTTTTGTACCTTGAGAGAAAAAAATGAGTTGAGCTTCAGGTCAAAGCCTTAATTTAAACTTATAACAAGGGAAATATACTTCTAAGATAGAGTGATCCAACATCCACCCAGGAGTCTGCATAGCCTCAGGGAACTGTGTGAAACAGGTATAAATTTGCTATACATTTGTGTCGTGCCTTGGTTTCTGCAGAGCTGTAGCTTAGATATCCACACAGGCACACACAGAACATCACACAACCAACGAAGACTGACAGGTGACAACAGGCGCCCTCCTGTTCTCTGGGTATAGACATACTTACGCATAGGCATGACGCATCGCCTTTCCTTTGCTGACGAGGTATGGAGTCCATACCACCAACAAGCACCCATCTCTACCTGTATGTGTATATTTTTACAGAAGAATGCAGCCAAAAAAAAAAATGTGTTAAAAAGATAGTGTGAAGATAAAAAATCAACCACTGAAATGTTAGGAAACACCAGAATGAATTATTCACCCTCCCTCCACCTCCATTGTTCCTTCTACATATGACAAACTTACCAGTTTTTTTTTTCCTTTGCCTCATTCAGGGCAGAGGGAGGACGTTGCCCTTCACAAGCAGTGGACCTGTATTTTGCTTACTCCTCACGCCTTCCTTCCTGCAGACCTGCTGAAGCTGATGGGTTTTCCATGATGCTCATCAGCCTGCATCCAAGCACTTCACAAGTGATGGATTTATCTTCACAACACATCTTTGAGGAGAGAAGGAGTTATTATCTGTTCCCCAGATTTGGGGATGGGAGGAGGTGGAAGAAACGAAGCACTGGATTTGCAGTTCAGGTTGAGATAATCCCCGTATTTTTAAAGAATTTGATATTCTGCAGGATTAATACAGGCACGAGATCCTCTGGCTTAAGATACCACTGAGAGCACTGAACATGACTGCAAAGCAGAATTCAGGGTGTGAAACTAGGCATCCCCAAAAAGGATGATCACACAATTAGTGGCTGTCCCCATGTGACAAGACTGCGCTGAGTTTCCCAATGCCATATAGAACCTCTATGAAAGAGGTGGGGATAAATATGACACTTTTCAAGGCTCAGTTTACAGTTTTTTTCTGTAAGAACTTCTTCTGGTCTGTTACCCCAAACATCTCCCAAACTCTGCAGAAAAACAAGACAGGTTCCCTCCAGTCCCACCATCACCCACCCGATTCTTCCCCGGACTACAGCCAGTCCTGAGTGAATCGGGAGTCTCAGTGACCAAAAAGGAGTATGAGAACATGTGGTTTATGGCAATGTGTGCATTAGCAGCAGGAGTGACTCCGGAGGGAAAACAATCTGTGCTGAGGGCCCGAAGACCATATTTTGGGGGGTAGCTTCAGGGTAGTTTTAGTCTGGCCCTGTGGCCTCAGCTCCCATTAGTGTAGTAGCACATTGGGTGGGGGTCCAAGGAAACCGTGATGCGAGGTAAAATCTCATCACCCTTAGGTGGAATTTTTGGGAAATCACTTCAAAAACACACTGCTAATCTGAACATAAATGCAGGTCTACATGCATCCTAAGACAACTCATCATTCAAAAGCACAGGAGAAAAATTAAAGTTTTGCAAATTGTGTTAATTACAGCATTTCTCGTTTCTTCAGCGTTGATGCATCGAGCTTGGTAGTCTTAAAAACATCCCTTCAATTCCACCCGTGTCTCTGTGTGCACATGTATCCTGACACAGGACCAATGCAGCTGAAAAGTTAACTCAGGCAGATAAATCAAGGTGATAACACTGAAATTAATACTTTGGAGGTCTTGATTCAAGTCTTATTGCACTACTCATTAAGAATCTTTCCACTGATGTTAATGGACTTTTCCTTGGATCATGAGTAAAATGTAGTTACCACGGTCACATCAGCACAGCGGCTATTACTCACTCAAATTCCCAGAAGGCATTTTGCCTGCAAAAAGACCACAAGATTTGACCCCACTAATGACTTCCATGGTGTTTTCTGCACAATATAGATTATCGAAGTAGAGCCATGACTCAGAGGACTTTCCTGCTCCAACCTGCCTATCAGCAGCTCTTCCCTGCAATTTCAGAAATGAAGAAAGGCAGAGTCGCCGTTCACAAGATGTTTGCCCAAGAACAACAGTTCTCAGCCTTTTCTGTAAACCAGATTTTTCTCGCGTTAAAGGGAAGGAAAGAAACAAAACAAACAAAAAAACAAACAAAAAAGCAAACAAACAAAACAAAGCAAAACAAAAACCAAAAGCAAACAAACAAACAAAACCCTTCAAGACATTAAAATTCTGGAATATTTGCTCTGGGAAAAGAAAAGAAAAAAAGAAAACATAACTGAGAAACTGGTAGACCACTCATGTTAATTTAGCACCTCAGGCAGTAATCAGGGGGAATGTGGTGTGAGAGATCCTATTATTCCTGCTCCTGACATCAGAATATAAGATAATTGATGTAAGAACTCTCTAGACAAACTGTGTATGTTTCCTAGAGTATATGCAGACAGAATGTCTCCATTTGTGTCCTTCTCTGGATGCTCATTCTCTGATCTGGCCGCAATCCTGCTTCATCTCACTCAATGCCCCTAAGAGCTATGAAACAACATTAGAAGGAAACTGCAAGGAGAAGGCGTTTCCAGTTTTTAGAAAAAAAAAGTTAGAGCAAGAAACTCAGGAGCCGGTTCCCTCTAAAGCAAATGGAAAGATAAAACCAGAGTAACAGACAAGTGCAAAATTCTGCCGTGCAAATCCTCCTCTAATTTTCATCATTGCTGAGGTCTTGGAATCAATATCTTAGTCCAACTGCAATCTGTTGATGAGCGAAAGGAGGGAAAGGTTGTAGCATCACGAATTAAAAAATAATAATCTCTCAAGCTTAATATCAGCAAAGATGATTACTTCCTTTGATTTGTCATACTAATTGAAAATAGCTTTATATTTCGCAGATGATTAATTAGGAGCCAACAAGATCTTCATTTGCATCTCAGTAATTCTTCACTCTGTTTTATTTCGACATTTAGTCTTTATGCTTAAAATATTCATTGAGAAAGCAGAAAGGTGATTAACATAAGATTTTAAATGTGTGCCATTTGTTCCGATTTTTTTTACACATCTTTGTCAACAGAGAAAAAAGGAAAGAATATACAACATTACAAAACGATTACTGCCTGTTCTGCTTACATCTGTTAAATCCTCCTTTACGGTAGACATAGTTTAACCAGGTTCATTTTGAAACAGGGGAGAAAAAGCCCAGATAAAGGTCAATCCTCTTCCCTTCCTCCCCCATTCCCAAATCAAATGACTATTTGACCTCTGTATAATCATCCTGAAAGTTTCAAAGTGGTCTTTCTTACATGAAACATCCTTACTCATGTGAGCCATCCCGCAGAAAATTAGACCATGCCACTGTTGCCCTCTCCGATTATCACACGAGAGAAAGTGGGTTCAAAATAGCATCTGACAGGTATGGTGATATTTTTCCATCCACCTGGCACTGAAAAGCAGGAGTACACATATTTCTGGGTGAAGGAACTCAGTTATTTCATTCCATGTTTAAAAAAAAAAAAAAAAAAAAAATGGAAATTCATTTGCAGGTCATGTCTGTGGAGGTTTTTACATTTGAGGGTTGTTTTTTTTGTTTGGCATTTTTTAAGCATTTTCTCACAACCTTGGCAATCTCTGTCTTATCACACCATTCTTAAATCTCCAGCAAATGGAGTGGGGTGATAAGAAGTTTAACCCTTTGTTTGGAAAGTAAATGCCCAACCCTTTTGATGGTATGAAGAAGCTAGAAGAGTAAATACTGAAGACTAAAAGGAGGACCGATTCCTAAGGATCAAACCATCAGAAAGCAAATTATAAGAGCCAAACTTTGCTATTAACAATAATAATATTAATACAAACAACATTATTTCAAAGAAAACTCTTGCAGGAAGGGGCTGGCTGATGGCCTTTGAATTTTGAGGAACCATCCTCTGTCTACCACCAAATCCAGCCTTTTGTAACAGGCTCTGCCCATTCCTCCAAGCACAGGGACAGGGTCTGCTCCGTCTTGATTTCACGTCAAGGGCTCAACTATAGACCATCAAATTATACCGCTGAGTACCCAACGGGGCAGAGCAGAAAGCGCTTTTCCAGCTCCTAGCTCAAGTCTCGGGGTCTTTCCTAGTACTGCCCAAAAAGTAGCCAGGATCATAAGGACCCTGATGTACCTTTGCACTTATCCCAGTCCCGAATTGTCCTCAACACAGGTTTGCCACCGCGATGGCCATGGTTGACTGAGACCAAAAAGGGACCCATCCCACGTGGAAGCCTGACATTAGGCGGGGGCAGTGGCTAGGCTGCAATTCCAGGGACAGGGAGCACACACCGGACAGTGGGGTTACACTAACATGCAGTCCATTTATTTTTGAGGTCTTTTTTTTTTTCCTTTGTTCTGTTTTGTTGTTGGTTTTTTTTTAATCAAGCCACCGCAAACACTACTTTGGCTGTCAGCATGAGTGCAGAGACACACATTCCCATACCCGTGGTAACTACGTAATAAATACCACCAAAACAAATTTAAAATAATAATAATATTAAGAAGAAGAAGAAGAAAGAAAGAAACATATTCCCTTTCCCACCCCCAAGTACAAAACACTTTTAAGTCAACAGAATTTAATCTAGTTTATTCTCAAAAAAAAAAAAAAAAAGGAGGAAAAAATATGAAAACAAAACAAAAAAAGCAGGTCTTATCACTAGCAGTAAATAAATTTGTACAACCATTCAGTCTGTATAATAGGATGAAATAAATCTACATCTTTCTTATTTTGGTGCGTTGAATTATACATACAAACAACAATTACAGGAACTTGTTCACAATGCATATAGACCTGGAGAATGGCTATCTGAAAACCCCTTGTTGGCAATGTCCGCATGTTAACACTGATTGCCTGACACCATTGGTACTTCCTATGTAAAAGGCCTGTGGCCCGAAATGAATGATCTCCCTACAGGTTTTATTTATTTAGTTATTTAGTTAGTTAGTTAGTTAGTTAATGCATCATCAAAACCGTTCTAGCCAGCCCCCTCCCCCTCCCCGGAAATGAAAAAGAAACCGAAAAAAAAAAACAACAAAAAAAACCAAAATAAAAATAAAATAAAAGGAGAAGACATGACTGGCAGTTGGTCCATTTGTTCGTAAGACCGCGTTTCCTCTTGGTCTGCATTGTTTGTTTTTCTGGTTTTTAAATTGTCCTCCCGTCCTCTTTTTTTTTTCTTTTCCTTTAAAAAAAAAACTCTCGGAGTCCTTCATGCCTTTTTCTTTACAGCTCCCCAGATGCAATAAAGTCTTCCTCAAATGTACAGTATTTCTTACAATATAAGTTATATGCAATGTTCAGCGGTTTTTATTTTATTTTATTTTATTTTTTTCACAGCACTAGAGATCTTGTCCAATAGGGAATGCAAGTTCTGAATGGCTTATTCACAAATGGTATCCAGATTCAGTGGGTAAGAATACATAGACGCCATAGTGAGTTCCTTTAAAAAGTGGCAAACATCACTTTTTTAAAACCTTTTTTTTAACTTTTTTCTCTTTTTTTCTTTTTTTTTCCTTTTTTGTGCTTTTTGTAGTTTTTTTCTGGCTTTTTTTATTACTTTTTTCTCTCTTACGCCTTCAAATAACTTTTTTTTTTTTTAAATTCATTTTTTTCCCCCTCCCATTTGATTCGGGATGTCAGACCCATAACCACACGCCTGCAAAAATGCAAGTATATAAAGTAAATCTCATTTTGAGACCGTAAGCATTCAGCAGGGGAGTCTCTCGCTAACCCATGGCAGTGACCATACTGGAAGGATGGTGAGGTCCGAAGGAGAGGCTGGATGGAGGATGCATCGGTGTCGGTGTAGTCAGCATGTGGCTGGAGTGACTGAAAGGTGAAATGTGGCTGATGGAGGACATGTGTCTGGAGAGGGCGGCGGGGTTAAAGGAGCTGCTCTTGGGAAAGTCTTCAAGGTTGTCATGGACCTTTTTGCACTTTTTGGATTTGCTAGACATTTTTCGGTTTCTGGTCTGAATTCCTTCTTTCTTCATAGTCAGGGGTCTGTTAATCTAAACAAAAATCAATTATTTTTTTTTGTGCTTCCATCCCTTCTCCCCGAATCACCATAGGATTCTTGTACCCCATGCCCAGGCAGTCCCAGGGATGTGCCCAGGACCATCTGAACAGTCAGCAGCCCCCTCCTCCCCTTGTATGCCCCGTGTGCCACAGCTACACAAACTCTTCCCCCCATCCCAAAATTCAGATCCCATCAGGAAATCCCAAGTTCTGTCGAAATTTCTGAACGCAAGGTGACATAAAATTGCTGGCAGAGCCTCACAGGAGCAAAACATACCCAAATAACTCACAGCAGCTGAAAAATTTCAGCTATCTGCACATTAGGTAATTGCACCGTGTTTAGGAACGAAACCAATCATTACCACCTTGAAATGCTCCCCGCAGACACAGTCTCTCCCCGAGGCTTCCTGACTGATCTAAAACCATTAGCTGCAAGAGCTGCTGGGATTTCAGTGCTACAAGGGGTTCTCAAACTCTCACGGTGGCATTAGGGAGCTGGGCAAACTCTTCACAGAAGCGACAGGTATTTGTCTTATTTTTCTTCTTTGGAAAGATTTTGCTCTGACCCTCCTTTCAGGTTTACTTTAGCCCGCCCGATTTTATTTCTAAAGCCTTCTGGGTTTTTTGGCCGGCCCTGAAACAGGTATCTGTGCTACCCAGTGGAGCATTTTCTACTTGCATGCAGACATATCTGTAGGAAACCTAAGTATTAAATTCTCCTGCATGGATATACACAGCAGAAATGACCATCCATACACCCACCGGGGTTAGGAAATGGTAGCAAAAGACTTGTTGGACCTCCTGTAAGAAACTCCTATTGCTGCATAGAGAGCCAGCACCACAACATACATTAGCACAGGTGCCGTGAAAGCCCTGAAGACCACACTTGGGAAGGGGTTTATGCATCCCGTATCCATAAACATCCTTAAAAATCTGGATTTGGGAGCCTATATGAGGAGTTACACAGGCCTTGCACTGGTTCCTCTGCAGAATTTCACCCACAGCAGAAGACAGGAGAGCCCAGCAAACCCCCCAGGGCTGAACACCACTGCTCATACTAAATGTGAGCACATGGCAGCGCTGATGGATATTCCGCAAAGGGGAGAAAAGGGGGAAAAAATGGATCTGCTATCCACCGGTCTCAACCCCGGTGAAGGACAATGAAGAGAGATTCCTGCAAGGGTCCCGAACAGATCCTCAGCCATAAGATCTTAAATCAGTGCAAGGGACAAAGCACTCCCTTCTTCCAGATGGCACCAAAGTTTCACGTCTTGGTCATCAGCCACTGCTTGGTGCCTTTCCCAGCAGCACGGATATCATTCACGGATCTCTCTCCCCAGGGAGACAGGGATACCATAGCTCCCTGTTATACGTGGGGATGGAGGCACAGGGAGAGGAAGGACCAAGCTCATCTGCTCTGGTTTACACATCCCAAAGTTCATCATCCCAGTCTGAATTAGTGACTCCAGGCTCTCTGTACCAACAGCGGTAGGAAACTTCACCTCATCCTAAAAATGGGTGAATAAAAGGCTGATTCCTCTACCTCCGGATTAGGGGAACCAGAGGGATCAGTGCTGCTTGCTGAAGGTAGGAAGGAGGAATCTGCCCATGCTCAGCCCAACAACAGCCCTGGGGCAGCAACAAGCAAAAACCTCAAATGTCACGGGCTTTAAATACACCATCACCCGCCTGCCTGGCTCCCTGCCCTCGCTGAGGGAATAGGGATACACACACAAGGAGAGCCCTTTGCTCCAGCTGGATGGCCAGACTGGGAAACCTTTGCCTGGCCTGTTTTAAGTCAGCCAACAGGGACATGCTGCCCAAGTTCAAAGCCAGGAGGCAGCCCCAGGTGAGCCCCTCCAGGCAGCGACACTGGAGGAGACCTGGAAGTCCCCATCCCCCATGAGTCCAGCTCAGATCCGGGGAGGCACACATGAGCCCCAGCCTCCCCAGCTCCTAATGAGGATTTGCAGCGTGACACCAAGGCTCAGGGGCAGCCAGGATTGATTTCCAAGTGGAGCAGCAAAGCTGCAAGCTCAGGAGCTGGGGGTGGCAAAGCCACGACAGCCTGGTGCTGGGACCGGGACCGTGCTGCCTCTTAGAGCAAGCACAGGGTCCTGACCCTGTGAGCACGGTGTCGTGTCCTGCAGGACTATGACCACTTCCTCAAAGCAACGTCTCTCATGTTTCATTCAGTCGCTAAGAACAGATTGCCCCGGGCCATGATTTGATGTGAAATTTAAGGATGGGAATACCAGTTTCACTCAGGATGGTGACAAAGCCATGGCCACTGGGGTCAGAGATGCCATCCAAGCTGTTAGCTGGACACATCATCCCAGCGTGCGTGGTCTCACCCTCCCGGCAGGTACCTGACCCAAGTGCCAAACAGATAAGGACTTGGATAAATGTCAGGAAGAGTGAGACCAGCACAGTCACAGCAGCAAGCCAGAAAATTTTTCCAGTGATTTCAAAGGGCAGTCACAGCAGAGCTGAAGTGATCTCCAAAACATCAAAGCCATGGACCCATCTCCGTTTCTGGGATAGAGAAATGAGAGACCCAGAGGGAAGACCTTCTCCATGAAAATTCATTATGATAAAAATGACAAACACATGCTAAATTAAAATTAAACCAGCCCAGTGCATGTATATGCAATTCATTAATTTCAGATGGAGCCAATTAATTATGGGCAGGAATTATGCTCTTTGTTTTATCATATGCAAGGTACTGACTGCTCTGCTCTTGGGACGCATAGCCCTGCTATGTGAATTGTGATATTGTGAAATAGAGGCCATTTCTCAGGACTTTTACCAAAAACAATGGCAACTCACTCATTTCTATGGGCGCAGGCAAATCTGCTGTGCACCTACAGCAAGGTACACTCCCACCCATCCCTGAAGTGAGCGAAGGCTCATCCCGCTTCAAAGAAGGACTAAAATAACAAGGACAAGAACTTCACATTCAACAGATCAAATCCAGGCGATAGTCTTAAACATTATAGGTCTGATCTTGCTCTGACTGAAGACAATGGGATTTTGCCATTGACCTCAATAAGGTCCTGTCACTGAAGCGGATTTATCCTTCAGACATAGTCATTACAATGTTGGGTTAATCTTCCAGGCTGGCTGTATCTTACAAAGCACTCTGGGATGCCACAGGATGAAAGGCACCGTATCAATGTGAAATATTAGTCATTGTTAATACTGGTGTTAATGGAGCCGGCTCTTGTTGAAGTCAGTGGGAGAAATGCCAGCAGCCTCGCTAAATGCACCCCAAGACTATTATGATTATTGCTTATATCCTACTGACAAATGGGTTTGCTTAAGCTGTGGGAACCAACAGTAAAACAAACTGATATAGCCCCATGAAAAAGATAGCCTTTTTACTGCAATCATTCCCGGTGTGGACTTGAAAACTGGATAAGTTCCACCTTCAGATCAATCCATTAAAATACCCTAATGATCTGAAGGTCCAAGAAAAATTCATTAAACCCGAAGAAAAGACAAAAGGGGGGAGGGGGGGAGGGAAGATGTGAAAAAGCAGCCAGGAATTTGCTACAAACTAGCCTGAAACAAGGTGAAAGCACCTTCCCGGTGACCGAAGACCTTCCACTGGCATTGACGCAACGTCGGTGCAGAAACACTCCGCTGCTTGGGAGGGACGCGCTACGATGAGCCTCTCTATTTCTGACACCTCTCCCGATGGCGAACCGATGCAGACGAGATACACAAAGGGAGCAGGACCACAGCCTACACAAACAAGTCTTGCGCTTTAACAGACCAGACCAATTTGTATCAGCCGAGGAACCTTGTCCACGTGCAACCAGCCAAGCTTCCTCCCTGCCTTGAGCTGATTAAAGGATGATGCTGACGCCATCCACCAGGCAGTTAGCACAGCTCCCTAGGTCCTGCATCCCAGCAGCCAAAAAGAGAAGGCATTTCCGTGAAGCTACCACCGCCTTACCGCCGGTCACAAAAAACTCACTCCTATTTAGCTTCTGAAGCACACTTCACAGTCACAGCCTCTAAAGCCATTTGGGCTGCAGAATAATGCTCCAATGCTCTGCCATCGTGGACCTTTAAAGCTGGGGGTGGAATGTTCAAGGACTATCAGCCGCCATGTTGCCTGTCTCTCACTGCAGTAATAACTAAGCATCACCTTAAAAAAGTAAAAACCAAAGGATTTACCCACTCATAGCCACATTGTAGTATGCTTGCCTAGTTCTATTGTTGCACGCAGTATCTCAGTCCTCTAGGGGTTTCATTTAAGCAGGTCCCGTTAATGGAGTTGCTCATAAGGCAAGATACTACTTGACTTTGCTAAGTAGCTGTGCTGAGCTTTTGAGCAGCTGTCGGTGTTTTTGATGAATATGAAAATGGTTCCAATGTGCTCAAGGCCTGCCCCATGTCGCAAATTTCACAGCCGGATCGGAGTTTCCCTAAACAGCTGGATCTAGGGGTCAGTTCAGGCCAAGTTGGTTCACAACGTTAGTGTGGAAAAGAAAAGGAGGTGCTCTTACAGGCACATTTCTGGAGAGCCCCGGCACCAAGGCACCTTTCCAGACACCTCAGAGGGCATTCCTCCAGGCAGATGTCTGTGCTGCAGGTAGACACATCTGAACTCATCATCCTGCCACCTTTTGCCATCATGGGGAGAAAATACACCATCTTCAAGTGTACAAGTCATCTCATGCAAACACAGGCGTCTCCACCAGGTCCGACCAATGGCACCTGAGAGGACCCTATTTTCTTCGAAGGGCTTTGCTGGGGTACAGGGGGAGCAGCTCCCTACAGGGTCTCCCTACGGGTCTCCCAAGCAATGCCATTTAAGTCCTACCACTGGTGGCTACCAGGCCGAAATAAAAGGCCAAAATAAAAACATAGCACAAGCGTAGTTGGCTGACCTTGCTCTCTTCTTGCCATGGAAATAGCAAACAGAATATTTTCTTGTGATACTCTGAGAGCTTTCACTCTCAGTCCAACCCGTTTGTTTGCTGTGATCACATTGAGAGTTTGATGACAAGCTTTGCTTGTTACATAGGACTCAAAACATGCTGAGACGCCTGCCCACTAAAGGGTAAACACGTTTTCCCTTTTTCCAAGAGAGATGCCTCTCACAGAACAGGTGAAAAATTAGCCTAGTTGGGGGTTTTTTTCTACTTAATCCAAACTTGTTTACTCATTCCTAGAAACCAAAGAGCTTGAAATAACAAATGGAAGGGACTGAGACACCACAAGGGTTGGATGCCCCACGAAACCCAATCCATCTTTGATGTGTTTGCGTGGGTGGACATGAGGGCAAAACATAGCCCAAGATTTCTAAGTCAAACATAAAGCAAACGACCACTAGAAGAAAAAAGAAAAAAAAAAAGTGATATCAAAGCAGAGAAATTGAAAGTCTTTTCCTTCTTCTGACATAGTAATTATTCTAATGCCACATGTGGAATAAGAGTAACAGGAGTAGCTTTAAGACTCCTTTATTAGCAGTATTATTCGGTAGAAGACTTTTCAGATCCCTTTAGCTCTTTCCCTGGGGCACATATTCCTGGTTCCTGCAAGCTGGCTTTGCATGGAGATATTAGATTAAATCTGCCAGCCATTTAATTTCATTTTTCCTTCCCTTCCATGACAGACACTTTAAAATTCACATCACAGGTTGAGCAGACTCCGCAACCCTCTAACTAAATCAAGTCCTTTTTGCTTTACGAATCGCTTGCGTCAACTGGGGCAAACACAAGACCAAAATAAATCATCTTTGGGGACGGGTGGAGGGATGGGACAAAGGCAGCCACAAACCCAAGAAAGATCTAAATTGTTGCTGGCACATTTTGCTTTTTTTCCGGATTTTGTATTTGCTGGAGGAACCAAGCTACGCGTAGAAGGGGTATCGGCTTGCAGGACAGCGTGTTGTCTTTTCCAACGCACTGAGCCCGATCAGCAGCCGATAATGTCTCTCTGTGTAAATTCACCCCTCCTTTCTTGGCTCAGGCATGGGAAAGCTCTAACATTACCCACAGACAGTCCTGTTTTATACCTCCCCAAGTCAGATCAGCTACAGTTGAGGGGATGCCGACTCATCGCTCCAACCCCCCAAAGTCCCCACAGGGATAAAGGAGATCTCAGCGCCACCCAAGACTGGAAATCCTTAAGTCAAGCAAGAGTTTGGACCATGGAGCACCGCAACTGAGGCCCCGTTATTGAGTGTTACAGTCACACTTACATTGTGCAGTTTGTAGTAGAGCCCGCAGGCGTTACAGACGGGATCGCCGTTGGCATTTCTCCTCCACAGGGTGGTAGTGGTGGTCTGACAGTTTGCGCAGGACGTGCCCGCCCTCCTGGCTGCAGACTGTGGGAAGGAGGGGGAGAGACAGGGGACGAGAAGGAGGGAGAGAGAGAAAAGCACCCGTGTTAAAACAAAACAAAACCAAAAAAAAGATGCAATCAGCAAAATAGCTGAGAAAGAAAACATCAACCCTGCAAGACTGACGCACATCGGCAGAGGCCTCCAGAAACTGGCTTGTGAGAACAAATAATAATTCTGAAAAAAATCCCCGAGGTACTTTAATCCCAAATTATATATGAACTGAATCAGGTGCCAAAGGGCATCCTAAAAGTGAGTGCTAAACCTCTGATAGAACTCATCAAAATTAGCAGCGCTGGCACAGCCCATTCCAGAGGGGAAAATATTATTTAAATGCCAACATGTCTTTCCATCTTAATTCTCTCAGACCCCCCAGGGGTCTAATTCTGCAGTCAGGGCCTGAACTAATAATTGTCGGAGTCAACGGCATGAGTCACAGCGGCTCCAGCGAGCGCCGGGTGAGACCCACGCTGAGCTTGGTGGGCAGCTGCCCGCCGGGTCCGACCGCAAGCGCAGCCCGGTCCCGTAAATTCAGCTCAGCTTCAAAGGATACGGGCTCCAGATCGGAAATAACACTGTGGCAAAGAGCAAGAATCCCAACTTTTTAATTACACCCTTTTGCAGCCTAAACCTTCATGTTTATTTAAGGATTGGTAATGAGCCTGAAAGAAGAATTTACCATTTCATAAAGGAGGAGGAACAAGAAAAAAAGTCTACGTGTCAAGGTGTATACAGAAGCTTTTTTGTTAGCTGTGATAACGATTTAGCAAAGCCAAGTTTAGCAAAGTCGCTCTTCTTTCACATGGATGAATTCATGCTTATCATTTAAAAACTGTAACTTTAGCAAACAAATTGTCCTTCTGCCACTGAGGGAGGAAAAGGAGTTTGCAGACTTCTATGTGAATGCGTATGCACGTTTGCATGTCTGCAAGTGCCTACAGCTCCTAAAAAAAAAGACCTTTATATCCCCGTCCTATCTCTTCTTCATCAATATGACACAGTCCCAGAGCTCTGATTTCATCCCAATGCGTTGCTTTCAATGGGTCTGCTCATGTGCTTAAAGTTAAAACATGTGCTTAAGCGATTTGCCAGATCATAGCAATGCTTGGCACCTTGCAGAACTGAGCCTTTAATGCTCTCTTTTGTGCTCTTACTGTTTCAAATTTACCCCTCACCCCACACAGCCGCACACTGTAGCACATCCAACATAAAAAAAAAAAAAAAAAAATACCGCATCTTTGGATACCGTACAACAAACCCAAAATGCAAACATGGACACTGGCACAGTGCTAGCGTTAATACCAACTCTTGTTAGGTCATGTTGCAATTTTAATCATAATTGAATGTGGCGTAGGTGGGGAGAGGACGGGTTGGTTTTGTTTTAGGTAGAGTAGCATTTTTTTTTTTCTTTTAATTAGACAAAAAGGACTGTCTGAAAAATAAATAATACGATGCCCATGAGCATTGGGAAGCATCACAGAGCTCCTGCTCTGACAGCAAGGGGCTCTCGCCAGCTGCCCGTGGGGACAGTTCCATTTTCCCTGACCGTAACCCACGGTGAAACAAGACGATCTCAAGCCCGATGAGGCCTCTAGCCGACTTCTCCGTGCTGATGACAAGCAGAAGCTGGGAACGGCACACGGGTCTTTGGTTGCAAAAATCCCGGTGCCGGCAGGAGAAGCTGAAGCATCCCACCACGAACGGCAGGGCCTCCAACAGATGTGCGCATACACGCCTCGGTCCCGTCCTCCCCCGGACCGTGCCGCAGCCCCAAATTTGGTTCCCATCAAATCCACCGGGTTAATCCACGTGCTTCAAACGCAGCACGGACACAGCAGCTTGCAGAGCCGGGCTCTTGCCAAGACCCGGGGGACAAGCCCCCAGGTCTCGGCCCCCCCCGGCTCCCAACGGCCAGCACGGATGGCTCAGAGGCTGGATTGAGTCTCTCGGTGGCAGCTTTGCTCTTATCAGACCCAAAAATCAAGCCTAAGGAAATTTCTAAAAACCAGTGATATTTGACTCAGCCCACACAAGGGAAACATCCCCTTTGAAGATATTTGGGGTTTCTACACGGCGCTCGCCATAATTTCTCTTACGGCAAGCGTGTTTAAAAGACACGCCTGGTCACCACCTTGCTACCTTCAAACAAACTCTGACATTAAATAAACGAATAAATCACAACATCCACTGTCTTCTCTAAAACCTTTTCCATCTGCCGCGTTTCCCCTACAAAAATTCAGCGTTGTTAGCTGAATATTTTAAACTCTGTGCTCTTTCGGTCCCAGACACTACCTTTTATGCTGTACCAACTTATACCGGAGACACCGGCAGCGGGCAGGAAACAATGAATAATAACGCTATTGTAAAAGCTCCCAGCAATGGCATCCACTGACGCTAATCACCGACCCCAACCTGGCCATGTAAGTAATGGGATGACTAATAGGGTGCCCCATATCATCTGTAGGACCAGACCCCGTGGCCCAGTTGCATGTGAGCGAGGGCACAACTTCAGAAGCACTGGCAGTGGTGAGAAATTGGAATTGAGGATGGCGCAGGAGGAGCCAAGCGCTGATAACGATGCTTAATTAAGGGGCATTTTCACTGTCCGGATTTCCATGGGGTACCCACAAAGCTGCAAGCATTAACTCCCTAAAATAAGACTGCACGTGCATGGACCTTCTGAGAAATTGGCTATAACCTTTCCAAAACCGGCACGGCTGGAGACGGAAACGGAGCGCTCTGCATCCACGTGGACAGGGAAAGGAAGAAAATCCAAAGGAAGGTTTTATCTCAGCAACATCAGGGCTGCCACTGGCTTCGACGGGGACAGGAGCGGTCTCCAAGAGGGCCATAGACCTTTTAAGCAGAGTGGTGGTGTGGTACCACCTGCCTGTTCCTGATGCCCCTGCCACCATCTCCAGACCTTCCACCTTCCCCCCAAGAAGAAGCAGAGCTGTCTGAGCCCCCTCGGCCGGCAAAGCTCCAGCCATCTCCCCTAAAAGAAGCCCTTACAAAGACGCCCATTGAATTTAAAAAGGCTGGGTTGGGTTCTCAGCATCTAAGGATTTATTCGCCTTCTCTCTCCAACCCATCGGAGTCCTTTCATTAGTTTCAGCGCGCCTGGGCTCAGAGCCTACAAAACCAGCCCAAGGACACGCAGGGAACTTGTGGCAGAGGGAGAGAAGGACGCACTGGATCCCCACCCTGAGCCTCCATCCACACGCTGCCTTCCCCAGCCCGCTCGCCTTCACAACTCAGGAAGGATCAAGTCAAGCCACAGACGCGCGCACATCTACATCGATGCACGTGAAATGCAAACACGGGCCCAGCTTTGGGGCCTTCTGATTTTTTTTTTTTTGGGGGGGGGGGGGAGGTTAGCAAGGGAAATAAATATATATGCAAACAGCATTAGAAATATTTCTCTTTTCTCCAGGCAGTGCTGGAAAAAAAACCCAAAAATATATAGATAAATCAAAAGTTCCCGTTTAGCAAAGGCCGCATTCAAAGAAAGGGGAACTTTTTGTAACTTAAACTCTAACTAAAATGCCCAAGATTGGAGTGATTGTGCAAGACAAGGTCTCTCTTTACTTTTTTTCTTTCTTTCTTTTTTTTTTTTTTCCCCCCAAGAATGACCTTTTACAATGTATTTATTTATATAGTTCATTTTACATGTGCCGGGCTGAGAGTGACTCGGGACATTCTTTCGTGGTTCCATCAGACACTTTTTGAAAGCTCTCCCCCCCCTTTTCCAGCCGCTTTCCTATTCTGCCTCCCCCTCCACTTGTTTGGATACGCTCAAGCTCCTGTGTGTTTGGGCTGGGGAAACGGAGCTGTTGTTTAGGAGTTATCTCCAGGGCTCAGATATCCGGCAGCTTTTTCCTAGGAAGTTAGCTTTACACATAAAGAGAGAACGAGGGGAAAAAAAAAATAAAAAATAAAAAAAGCAAATGAGGTGTGTGTGTTTAAGACAGAAGGGCCAGGGGGAGGAGGAGAACAGAACAAGAGAGCTGCCTAAAAAAAATTAAAATCCCAGCCCGTACTTCCCTCCCTAGAAAGCTTTTCCTTTTTTCTAATAAGGCTATGAAAGATGAAGGAGACCAACATTTTCCTATATGGGAAAAGCATGTATAGGAAGGCATAGAGAAGTTTCACCCGTGGGAAGTTTGGGGGCAGAGGAGCAAACCCACATCTTCCTCAAAACCCGCACAGCCAGACAGAGCCGAGGCCGCTGCCCCTTGCAGCGTAACCCCTCCTGGGGCCGTATCCTGCAAACGCTTCCCGACGCCCGTGGGAATAACGCCGGTCCAGTTTGGCGGGCATCTCACAGGTGAAATCCGTGACTAAGAGCTGCCGGGCCGTGAGCATCTTCACAGAGAGCACGAGGGCAGCGAAGCACCTCTCTCCTGCCCGCAGGATCCGGCCATGCCGGGCACAAGCCTCACGCAACCGACCGGATCCATCCATCAGCTCGGAAAATCCGCGGAGAGGCGAGAGCCACTTTTCCTCCGCATTTTGAGCAGGCCCCCAGGAGCCTGTCCACGTCTTTAATCCTAACGAAACCAAACATGCCTCGATTCGAAACATTCAATAACTTCCCAAGCAGGGAACATATTTTTTTTTCCCCCACTTGATATATTTTTTCCCCTTGTGGTTTGCCTGATTATTTGCCAAATATACTTCAACGCATTTATTAGCCATGCCCACAGCTTCCAGACCTTTTTGTGGCTTCCAGGGAAATTCATAAATAGGTCACTGGGGATGCTGTAACGTGCTGCCTGTACGTAGTACAGTTGCGAGGCTTGCAACTATAATTTCAAATATTTCCCCGCGCATTTCGTCTCCCTCCAACTCCTGCGGCCCCGGGCACACGCTCGGCTTTGCACACTCGCCAGCCTTTGCCATCCCCTGCCTTGCGTCCCCGCTCACAGCGACTCGGAGGGGAATGACACAATTTTGAGACCCGCACGGCTCAGGTACAAATGACCGCACCGGGTTTGAGTGGCACCAGGACCGTCAGCCAAGCCCTTTGCTGGACCAAGGTCCAGCTGATGCCCCAGTAGCAGCTGGTACCCAGTTTGGGTCCCCCCTCTATGACACTGGCAGCCAAGGAGGATGGAGACACACTTGGGAAGGGGAGGACAGCAGCGTGGAGAGCCCAGGAGAAATCTTCTGTTCTCCTGACAATCTCTTTGGTCACTAGGAAAGGATTTCTCTGCCCTTTAGCCCCTGGAAAGAGCCACCATCCTTGGGTCGCCAGCCAGAAGCGCTGTGCGGAGGCACCTGCCCCGTTGCGACCTGGGAGAAAACTCGTTTCTGGTTTGCAAGAAGCCCTGGATCTTGGGGTTTTAACCTGTTTTGCAGTTTGCAAGAGGACCGGACAACTGAGGCCCACAGCGGCTGGGAGCATCTCTCCAAGCATCCCTCCCCTCCCAGCCCTCTGACACGGTGGGACCAGATTTCGGAGCTGACTGAGCTTCCCTGTCCATTCCCAGCTGCAGACAAGAAGCAAAAGTTGCAGGAGAAGGAAAAGAAAGAATAAAAAAGAAGGAGACTCACCAGCCTTCTCTTGGGTTTGATCAGGGGCCGGTTCTGCCCGTTCATTTTGTGATAGAGTCCACAGGCGTTACACAAATAGTGCCCGGTGCCATCTCTTCTCCACAGAGGGGTTGAGGTAGCCCCACAATTTACACACTCCCTGCCTTCTGGAAACAAGAGAGCACATAGTTCACTTAGGGAAAGTGGAGGTGAAAGGGGCTGGGGACACCCCACCCCTCAACAAAAAAAAAACAAAAAAACAAAAAAAAAACCAAAAAACCAACCAAACCACCCCCCCTGAGAGACCCAGCCATGCCAGACCCTGTCAGTCCTCTCCAAGCTCAGGTTGTCCAAGCAAGGGTCCAAGGCCATGGCTGAGTGACAGCCCTGGCACAGGCTGGGGAGGGGAGAAGGCTGGGGGGGCCTGATCCTGTCCCCTTCCCCAGCATCACCCCACAGGCAGCATCAGGCCTGTGTCCCAGCAGCAAGGAAGAGGGACGGTGACAATGACAACCCGAACCCCATGGTGGCTCGAGGGGCTCCCTGGAGAAGCTCTCATCCCTCCCACACGTCCCTCCTTGGGGAGGGGGGGGGGGGGCCGAAAATTCCCCCTCACCTCTGGATTAAGGGCTTCTACAGCCCTCCAGACCTGATGTTGCTAGACCAGACAAACCTTGGCAGGCTTTGCAAGGAGCCTCCAACCCTTCCCAGATGGATGGATACCAAATTTAAGTCCATGCCCCCCCTTTCTGATGGGTGTGAGGACCCCAGGGTCACTCCTTGAGCACTGCCCCAATTCCCAGGGGGGTGCATGAGCCTGGGGGGGGGGGGGGGCGGGGCGGGTTTTCCTTTGGCCTCAGGTCAAAGCCC
>JAVJGG010000005.1:4911396-4928847 GCA_035590195.1 Aviceda cuculoides | reverse complement strand
GTTGCCTGTGGGGGAAAACCCAAAAATGCATCTGAGAAGGTGCTTTGGTGCAAAAGGCTGGGTGAGGACCAGGGCAGCCGGGAGGGCTGAGCGCCCGGGTGGGGGTCTGGGGGGGACGCAGGGCACCCATGTTTTGGCGTAAGGGCGTTTCGGGAGATGTCGTCTGCATCCGTGCGTTTGGAGGGGAGGGGGATGTACGGAAAGGTTTGCCCGTGGTGGTGGGGGTATGGCAGGATGGGGGCAGGTGAAGAGCCCGGGCACGTATGGAATATATAGGGGGCGGCTGTAAAGCAACTGCGCCTGGAGCTGAAGTGCGAGGTGGGAGCGAGCCGCGGGCGTAGGGTGAGCTGCGCAGGGACGCGGGACCGCGGGTGCGAGGGGCCCACGCTGTGCGACCAGCAGGTGGGATGAGCACAGGGAAAACCTGAGGCTGTGGATCGCTGGGTGATCCAGCCATGCTTTTGGGGGGCAAATCCCCTCCCCGAGTGCTCTTGGATTTCCCAGCGTGGGGGTGGGCTGGGTGGCTCAGCAGGCAGCGAAGGAACCAGAGAGAAATTTTATTTTCCCTGTAATAATTATCTGCTTTAAAAAAAAAAAAAAAAAAAAGAGAGAGGGAGAGAATTTCCTGGAAGAGAAAGTTTTCTATTACCAGAGTGGCCAATGAACAGAACAAATACTCAAGGCCTTTCGCAGCCACACGCCTCAGCTACGGAGCCGCACAACCCCTCCCTTCCCAGCGATCGTGTTTTGCTCCCGACATTAGCAGCAAACTCGCTCTGGTCCCGGGTAATGTAAAGCTCGTCAGCTGAATCAAGGCAAACAATCGCCATAGGAAATGTGTGCACAGCTACACACGGCTGAGCAGCGCCGGGGGTTGTAACTCCCAGAGGGTTTGCAAGAGCTAAAACCGAGAGGGAGTTAATCAGGGGTTTAGTTCCCGTGCCCTTGACCTACAAGTTGCAGAGCTGAGGAGTGCGACGCCGATGGAAGATATTCAGGTGAAGCCACCGGGGCCCTCAGTCTAAAGTCTCCATATTGCCCTGGGTTTTTTTGCATTTTGAGCGCGGTAGAAGGGAACCGTTTCCTTCGGCTCTCCCTTTTGGGGGCGGGCGAAGGACTTCAGGGGGTTCAGCCCCCTGAAGGAGCGAGGGATGCCAACGAGGGGACGTTTTAACGAAGCCTGGTGAGGGCGGGAGAGAGGACGGGCAAATTTCAGGATCAAATATGCGTTTTGGATGATTTTTAAATTTTTTTTTTCCTTCCATGTGGTTTTCCTTTGCTTGGCTGCTTCGGGGAAGCCCGGAGCACAAGGCCGCGCATCGTATGGGCATCGCAAAGGTGTGTCCCTACGGCGAGGTGCCTCGTGCGTGTTTTTGGACACGAACGTATAGGTTGCGTGCGTTCAGGGGATGCTTGTGCATGTGCACGCCAGCGCTCGCAGGTACCTTGCGCTGTATATATATATAAAATGTATGTAAAAATATATACATTCCATCCGAGGCTCAGAGCCGTGCGTCTCTCCATCATGCCTGCATACATCCACACACATACACCCACTAAGGTTGCGTTTCCGGAGACATTCTCAAATAGAGCAGTGTAATTTCTCCGCTGATTTTGATTGACATGCTGTCCCTGGGATCATGTGTTAATCCCTTCTTCACTCAAGCCTTTTCATAACTCATTTCTCTCTGCTAGATGGAGACTCTGATGGTTACCGAGGCAACGATGATAGCACTAAGCCATTTCCCTCTCTGCACGGAGACCATTATTCCGCATGCATAGGCCATTTGCAACAAAGGTCGCCACAAAGTCATCCACAACACAGCACACGTTTATTAAACTTTTATTCTTTTTTTTTTTTTTTTCCCTCTCTCCCTAACAGAGAAACTAGCCGGCACGTGTGCAATCTTTCCCTTTTTTTTTTTTTTTTTTTGAGATCTTTGTAATATAGGTAATAATAACTGTAGCAGATATTATTGTACCCAAACTATATATCACACGGATCAGGGGCTCTGAGTTCCTGGTCCAGAAAGTTCATGCTTAGATGGTGAGGTTTTGCACCAATGATTCCTACTTGTCTTTTGTTCTCCTATCAAATAGTAACTTTAATAGCAGTTGGAGGAAAAAACCAGCCAACAGCAACGATATGAGAGCGGCGTGAGGTGAATATCTGAACGTAAAACCCGCATGGAGATTCGCCCTGCAAAACCAAGCACCTCCCAAACCCGAATAACTAAATAACCATCGGCAACGACCACCCCCTCGCCGGGGCGATTTTTCTTTTTTAAGTCCAATTTCTACCTGGCTCCTTACCTCGGCTTCCTAGCTCTGGGTATAAGTCGTAGGGGGTCCTTCTGGTGGGGTTAGGAGCTGGTTTAAGGGTGTTAAAAGCCAGCTCCAGCTGTAAGAGGACAACGGGTTAATGCGCTGCTGGGAAGGGCCCCCGCTAACCTGAGGTGCTCCCTCCCCACCAGCCAGGCTTTGCCCATACGGGGCCACGCTGCTGGATTTGATTTCAACCCCATCCTTCCCCTCCGGAGACCGAACGCCACGCGTCGCTTCGGGCCGGCTTTTAGCGAGCAGCCCTTTCCCACCGGGAACGACACGGAAAAAGGCACCAATGCTTTTTTTTTTTTTTCCCGTGGATTCCTGGATTTCGCGCCGAAGCCGACCTCAACAAATGTCCGCCTTCAGTATCTGCCGCCCACCAGCCCCACCGCCTCGGAGTGCCTGGGACCACGGGTCCTCGGCCCCAAGATATTTGCCACCTCTTTCTGGCTCTGTTTTAAGGCAGCTAAACGTCTCCGGAGGCCTAAATTTCCACCCGCGTCGGGACAGAGACCCCCACCCTGCGGCGACGGGTCTGGCAGCCACGACGGCAGCGGGGCCGGGCGAGGGCTGGGCGGCTGCTCGGACGGTCCCGCGGCATCGGGTCTGCCGCAGATGTGAAAGAGGAGGAGAAGATGGCCCACGGTGATAAGCTCCCAGGAAATTTCTATGGTGCCTCCTACTCTTCTCTGTCCAGACAGCTCCAGCACTGCTCCGGGATCTTATCTCTCCGTATTGCTGCACCTCTCTGGCCTCCCTCCTACAGTGTCCTGCTCAGCTTGGTGCAAAACACACTCCTAATTGCACCGGCCTGGCCCAAAGCTCTGATCCCATCTGCCCTCTCTGACTCCCGTCACTGGCTTCACTGGTTTTATCACCTTTTTCATTCAAATGTTCGATGCCACCTCTTCAAAGCCAGGCAGAGGTCAGCCCAGCCCCAGCTCCTCCTCTGTTTCTCCCTTTATTTTTAGTTTGGGAATTAAAAAAAAAAAAAAAAAAAATTAACAACCTTTAAACATTCAACTGCTTCTCCCAGATACACGGAGCCACCGAAATAATTGGGAAGTCCACCAGTCCACCCGCTGCAAGTGCATGAAGTAAGTCCTGAGCTTGGAGACCCACCTAGAGGAAAACATCTCCCGAGAGCAAACCATCACTCGCAGACGGCCGCAGTGGTTTCCAACCCAGGCCGTGCGCTTGTTTACGAAGTTTCTGTTTTGCAAGATATTCAAATAATCGGAGACAAACAGGAGTTGGGGTTAAACCTCCCGATCTGCCATTTATCTGAAGAATCACTTTCCCACTGCGATGCAACCGCCGCGGAGGAGGGTGAAACACCGCCGGTCCAGCTGACACACGGGAGCGTGGTTTATGGTGTGGGGTGAAGTGGCTCCTCTGCTGACGTGCTGATTTAGCAGAGGTCTTGGAAGAAAGGAGCTGCCCTGGATCCTCGGTGGTTGGTGTCCAGGACCTGTCACATCCATCCCTTTGAGCCGACGGTGAGCGAGAGCGAGCCTTGTTCCGCTACAGCGACGCTCCGGTGGGGGGACCTGCGGGGGAGCGATCCGGCAGACGAGGTCTTGCAGCCAGGAGGACGCCCTGTCTCGTGGCACTTTTCACTGTATTCCCAAACCACGTCCAGCTTTTCTGAATAAAAGCCTGTTTCTCTTTTTCCCATCCCCTGCACCACCCAGCGCCCTGGCTGCTCTTGCACCGCACCTGCCGTGGCGAGTCTCCAGCCTGCCTGGCTTGATATTAAAAAAAGAGTGGAAAAAATACATTTATCACGATTTCTGCTCATAATGAGCTCTTCCAGCTCACGCGGGGATGCTCAAGGCCGGGAAACGCACAAGGATATTTACTTGCGATGCAGCCCTGGGATGGTGCTGGGACTTTTGAGCGAAGCGTGGCAGGTATTTCCAAGCCCCCTGCACTAATTGATGGGCTCTCTATATATCATGCCAGATAAAGGGCTCTTGTGCAGTAAATGCTGATGTTTAGAACATCCCGATAGTGTTTTGTTAACAAGAAGATAACGGGAGAGCAAGATACGTTTGTTTAGCTGCCTATAGATAAACCCAATAGGGTCTTTGTTAAGTTTTCATGACTGATGGCAGGTACTAAATGCGATAAATAATACCCCAAGTCCTGATCGGAGCTACCGTAGCACAGATTATAACCCACGGCACCGACCTGTGAGAGGGGATGGAGGGGTCGAAGGTTACAGGAGCGAAGACCTGGGATTTTGGGGGGGTGGAGACTCCTTGTTTCTGAACTGACGGTCGTCTGCTAAGGCTTTTCCAACACTCCCGCGAAGTGGCATCCACCAGAAAATCGAGGGATGAAAAGGTTGTTGGCAGTAAGGTGTTTGTGGCAGCAGAAAGGGAGAGAGGCTGCAAAAATTCATGGGGCGAGGGTGGCAGTGGACAGCCCCAGCCTAAAACCAGGGGTGACCTTTCCTCCAGGGCTCTTCACCAGCTCATCCAGGATGGGATGCTCGGAGAGTCTTTGGAAACGGAGGGTGAGCAAGGCTGTGTCGCAAAATCATGTCCAGCAGATCCCTAGCATCCTTCTCCCCCGCTGCCAGGAGGACGCTGAGTCAATTCAGCGTCCGCCTCCCTCCCAGATTCGCCTTCGTTAGGGTGCTTATTAGCTTTTCTCCCCAAACAACCTGCTAATTGCAAGGTGGGTCGCTGTCAGCCCTCTTACAAAAGACGGAATCGTTATCGAGAGGCGATGTAGTGGCCCTGGCCCTGAGTCACGGGAGGAGAAGAGGGGCCACGGGGTCTGCCCACGGTGCTCCCTGGTGATTTCCCAAGGGTGTCCCCAGCGATGTGCCAGCCCGCGAGGCCAAGGCTCACGTTGTGCCGGGGACACGTTACCAGCAGGGAGAGAGTTGCTCAGCAGAGGTTCTCCAAAGCCTACAGCTGCAAAACTCTCAAGGTACAGAAGTCAGGCCATGGAACAACCCAGCTCCTCTCAGCTGTTGAAAGGGATCATAATTACGCTATCTTCAGCACCACCTTCCTCGAGAAGTCAGTAATTTGCTCCCATTGTTTCGTTTTATTCTTCTCGTGTCATTTTTTGTTTCGTTCTTCTCGTGTCTTTTAAGGGAGGAGACTGCAGGAGCTGTGCTGGGGTGATGCTAAAAGCATCCGTGACCCTTGGCTCGATGCCTTCCCGGTGCGTCCTGCCAGGCAAGGGCATGAGGAGGGCTCCAAGCTTGACTCCCTGGCTGAAAACCTCTGGGGTGCTGGGAGTCTCAGCTCCTTTTCTGATGGAGGTGAAACCAGAAAGCAAGCCATGGCACCTCCAAGCTGGTGCTGACTTTGCACGAGAGCCTGATGCCTGACCCGACATCATGTTTCCACTCCCTAGGAACCGGGAATGAGGAGATCAGAATCCTGGTTTCCACTTAAAGGTGTCACTGAGAGATTAAATGGGTCCTTGGGGAGGTTGTGCAGTTTGGGTTTTGTTTGTCTATCCCAGCTGCTCACCTGTGTGTTTATTTGTTGGGGACTTTTTAATACTCTTAAGGAATCTCCTTAAGGAGCTCCTAATTTCTACTCCCGCTTCACGCACATCGCTCCCGTCCAGCGCCGGGGCCGTGCCAAGCCCCCCGGCCCCGCTGGGCAAAGCTTGCTGCTGCCACGACGGCGACAGCGATCCGGTGTTCACGCAGCATCTCGCGAGCGGCGGGTCCTCGTGGGCAGCGGGCACGGGGGCTCCCGCTCCAGGGGCAAACGGTGCTGCTGCGACGCTGCTCTGGTTGAGCAATCCAGCTCGCAGGAGACGATGGGGATGGAGAGGATGAAGGAAGAAAGAAATGGGTGATAAAGTAAATTTTGGAGGTTTTTTTGCCTTCTTTAGTTTTTCTGGTCATCGACAGCAACGGAGCATATCCATTCCCGTCTTCTGACCAGCTCCATTTTTGCAAGGGCAGCTGTAGGATTTGGCTGTAGATAAACCTACCGGCATACATGCTCTAAGTCCAGACTATTTTCCAGCTATGGGTTCTCCCCAAGCAGAAATATCGAAAGAGGAGGGAGACTTTGTACCCAAGGCTGGGCTATACACATTTAAACGTTCGAAGCTTGAAAATGGATGGATGGGGTAGAAAGTCTGCCCCGTAACTGGTTGGGATGATCCTACATTTCCATTTCGCAACCATCTGCAATGCGGGACTCATGCTGAGCTCCTGAGCGAGCGCTCGGTCCCGGCATCAGAGCCGGCCAAGAGCGATGGAGAGATGTAAATGAAAACCTAGTGGGTCTTCCTGAGAAAACTTTGAACAGGCATCCAAAAAATGAATGTGTTTTCTTCTAATTAGGAGTGTTCGTTATATCTCATGGTGATCTACAAAACAAGCCACATGCCAGTTATTGTTGGTACAAGCACAACAATTCTGACTGTGGGAAAAAAATATTTCCAGGCATGTAGGACACAAAACGTACTAAAGGCATTTTAATGACACTTTAATTAATCTCTAGGCATAGGTTAAACAGAGAATATCTAAAAAGGTGTGTATGTGTGTGGGGGGTAATAACGAAAGTTAGGACTCGAATCAAAAGATGCTTTAGTACCTGCAAAAGCTATTAAATATAATTATATTCATTTAAAATATCCCCACGCAGAAAAAATGGTAAACTGGAACGAAGGTTGCAAGCAAATCTCAGTAAATCAAGGCTTAAAAAAAAAGTGTATCAAAAGAATGTTGTGATTATCATATGAACAAAAACAAACCCGAATAAATTTAGAGTTAAGGTGAGACTTAAAAAAAGAAATCCAAAGAAGCTAGGTGTGGAAAATTACAGCGGAGGCAGCTAAACCACTTCAACTCGGAGATGCCATGCAATAAGCTAAAGAAAAAGCAAGTGTGGATTTAGAAACACATTATCCTGACCTGGGACCACAGAAATGGAAATGCCTTTCTCAGATGCCTGTTGGCTGATAGAGTTAATCGCAACCAGTTGGGAGAGTCTCATTTCCAGGTTGCTCACCAGACCACAGTCTTGTCTACGTGTACATCTGTGACAAAGCAGCTGGGGTCCCTGCAGAGATGGACCTTTCGGTTCAAGGAGAAATGAACCTGATTTTATCCAAAATCACCACTTCCCGCCCAATTCTTGCAAGTGCTTCGCTGAGCTCACCTTGCATTGTATCCCAGTTGTGGTTGGGAGGTGCGTCAGGCAGCCCCGGGGGGAGCCCACGTACAGACATCTCCCCATGCCTTTGGTTTGGAAGGACCTTGCAGAGGGATCCAGACCTCTGCACGTCTATTATACGGAGATCTTGGCAGCTGAGACCCACTTCTGGGATCAAAACTCAACGTGAGCTGGTGCCCCCAGTGATAGGTTCATACAAAGGTGGCTGGAAAAGTACCTGGAGAGGTACCCAAAGGTGAAGGAGGCTCAAAGGTGTATTTGGCAACAGGGAGCACTATTAAAGCAAGGACTAGCTGCTAGAGGGGACCTCAAGCTTTGGAAGCAGAAGAAAGTTTCCCTTCTCGTATCATCAGGCGACTCTTCTCGGCAGATACTGACCCTCTTGGCCTCAGACGGCTCCAGCACCAGCCTCGTCGGGAGGGGAGCTGGGAGCTCGGAGGTGCCCGTTCCCATCTCGGCTTTGCCCCTGACGTGCTCTGTGACCTGGCACAAATCACTTCACCGCCCTGCTTGGGTTTCGCTGCTTTTAACGCCAGCAGAGAACAAATCGGTCCTTGTTCACAGAAAGCGAGTGATGCTAGCCCGGCCCCATGATTTCTCCAAGCACATCTGATGGGAACTACCACAGCTTTTGAGTCCTTAAGCCATTCAACTAATACCCACGCTGAATAGTTATCTGTTTTTGTTACCCTGTCCCAGTGATTGTTGAGGATACCCACCCGCCTTGCCCAAATGCATGCAAGGATAGGAATGGCATGGTGGAACGTCTTGCAACATGGTGGCAAAATTTGACTAGATGTCTCAGGAGGTCCCCTGAAGTCTTAAATTCATATAAATAGTGATCAATTGTGTTCCCCAGCTGTAGGGTGTGTTGCCAGCAGGGAAGAGGCGGGTTGCTATCTGCAAAGGTCGGATCTCCAGCAGCTTCCGTGCTCCCGGACACCAGAGGTACGGAAGGTGTATCTCCAGAAGATGACAACAGGCACTTGTCCTGCAGAGGGGAAACATGCAGTGTCAGACAAGTAAAAGTGAGGGACCCCTTGCAAGCAGAAGGACGCTTCCGATCGAGATAAGGATAACTGAAAATGGAGATAAACAGCTAAATTACTGAGCAGCTGCAGAAAATCGGAGTACCTTGGGGGAGGCAATGCCAAGAGCGCACTCAGCTCTGAAACTATTTTGCAACGTGTGCATCCAAGGCTGGATTTAGACCAGAAGTTGGAGTAATACTATTTGGTAAGTGTCAACTCCATGACCAGCGCATGCAATCCAGAAGCGAGAAGAAAAACAAAGACGTGATGCAGCTCTGCAGCCATTTAAGCACGGCTTTGGTAAACAGAGCTGGTATAACACTCACCGGAGCCTCGGGCACGGGCTAAGGCACTGGCTCCTCCCTCCACCCACCTGCACGCTGGATGATTTGTACAAAACTTGCCCTAGTGGGAGCCCTGGCAATTAATCTTGTCCCCCCCACGTCTCCCCGCCGCCCTCCTTCCCCGACACCAAACCAGCACGCTTGGTTCTGCTTGTAAACACAACCGGACCATCAACCGAGGCCAACTGAAAATGAGGAGTCGGGCGGGCATCCCAAGATCTGTAGCCTGTTAAAAACCCGGGGAACGTTTTCCAGCAGGCTGGCGGAGCGTAGCTTTGCCAACATGGGCACCTGGGTGTGGGAAGAATGCTGGCAGGGCGATGAACTCATTAAGGTGGAGCTCTGTCACCACCTCCCAAAGGAATCTGAGATGAGTCCATCACGCCGCCGTACCCTTGTGCAAGCGGCTGTAGGAAGGATCAGTCACTGGAGCTCGGCGCTCCCCTGCTCTACACACCGAAGTCAATGCCACCAGGAGAAATAGGAGCCCTTTCCATGTAAGCGAACTGATCTGGCTGATATCAAGTGACTCATTAACGGCTTACAAAACTTAAGTAGACCATAGCGTTGCTCTCTAGTAGTGGGAACTTCTTGGCTTGAAAGGAGGATTTGATACCTGCCAAAAGCTCTCCTTGGCCCTCACCACTCTTAGCAATAGCAGATCTGCCCTTGGATGGGCTTGCAAGAAGTTGCAAACTGTGTCTGTTTTAGATTGGAAAAATTAAGTTTTCCAAAGATCCTGGGCACAGAGATGAGCTGGACCTGCACTGGGCAAAGGATGAACTCCAACGCTTGCAATGCAGGCGATGAGGGGTGAGGGTGGAATCGAGCTGTTCTTATGCTGGACAAACACATCTACTCAAACTGTGTGATTTCTCAGTAGTTTATAACATTTCACTCTCTGCTTGCCCCTTCATCCTTTTCCCATCCTAGCCCGTCAAAAGAATGAAAATACCCCATAATGATTAGATTCATTAAAGACAAATGAATCTCATTTTTTATATTTGCAGAAGCCATGCTAAGAAAAATAGGTCCATGCCCTTAGTGGTACAGAAGAATCTGTGTTTGGCCGTATGTGGAGAAAAGACTCAAACTGACGGAACGGTCACTGCAATGTATACAGAGGACAGCTGAAACTTTGCTACCAGCAGTATGGATCATGTAAGAACTGTTTCTCCTGCACTTTAGTTACCACAGTAATAAAGAGGGAAAAGGCACCACAAGGTCCTGAGCATTGGTTTCATCACGTAGCCATGCCACCTCGTGTGCTAGAAGATTGGTGGAAGATTGAATACACTTCAGATTTACCCCTTTCAAGGCACGTTTGCTTTAGCAGCTGCTAATCTAGAGGCTACACAGAAAGGACAAACTTGCCGTCGGTCGCCTTCAGTGTGCTGCTCCTAAGTATATTTCTGTTGTCCGTGGCCCAGATGCATGCTTGATTGAAAGGGGAGGTATATATATTGTCTTCAAAATAGCTAAATAGTCATCTTAAACACATCATCTGAATTGGAATCACTGTGACTTGGGAGCACAGGGCAAAAATGGTCCATCCTTTTGGCCCCCATCGGTCACGTAGCCAAATCTTGTAAAGTACAGAAATACGCGATGTAGAGAATCAAATGGAGCGGGATCAGTTTCCAAAGGAGTTGGTAGGCAGGAGACATTTTTCCCAGCTCTAAGGGACACAAGAGTTTTGCAAAATAGGTCCCTTGTGGTCTGAGTTAAAATGAGTAAGTAGAGTCTGAATAAAGTTTAAGCAGATGCCCTGCGGTGGTTGCTTGAGCTCATGTCTTTGCCATGTTTCCTATGAAACCTCCTGGTGGACTTAAAAAACATCCCAGACAGGACATACGCATGACACCTGAAGTTTAGGTTCGGTGAATTTGAAAGATATTTCTCCATTGTAAACTGTCCACCAGCCAGAGCATCTCCAAGGGACTCTATTGCTGATTCAGCTCAAGACTTTGCATAGGTCATGGCTGTATTCCCTAAAAGTAATCTCCTGTATTAGACAGCTACGACACTTTCAGCGGGATCCTCAGCACAAAATTGCTGAACATCCTTGCTTTGGGATTTTTTTTTTTTTTTTTTTTTTGGTCAGGCCAAAGCAATCCTGAAAGCAAATAAAAGCGGCATTTGGCCGGTGGCAACTGAGAGGGTTGAAGGGATGTGCTTCCTCCTGAGCTGTGGCACTGCAAATCCAGCCTTTTAGAAAGCAGGTGGCACTAAAAGTCAATGGTCGGGCTGGGTTATTAGATACTGAGGCCAAGGCCTGGATTTTGGGCTTGACCGAGCATCTGTCTTTGTAGAAAAAATAAAGAACAACAGCATCACTTCATCCTCAGCATCTTAATACACGCCAAGTCCAAGCACTAACTCAGACATTTCACAGCCCACAAAGCCCAGAGAAGGCAGCTATTGTATGAATTACGAGAGGTGTATTTTGATGTCCGTGAACTAATATTAAGCAAGAAGCTGTTTCTCAGGTAAATCCCACCAGATATCCCTGGAAGCAAAAAAGAGCTAGTAGCAAAATAACGTCTCAATGTGAGGCCAGAGAGGCTCCTTCCACAGAAAGGCTCAAAATCAGCGGATGGGAAGAGAGTTGCATTCATGTTGGAAAACTTGTTGGAAGAGGATCAACTAAAACCTACAAAGCTGAAGGATCTGTCTGGTTCAGGAGCATGGCAGATGGTTTCCAGCTCTGAACCCCAATGAAATCACAAGGGCAGAAGTGCAGAGAAAGGCTCAGTTGAGGAGCAGCTTCAGGGACAGACTCGGCACTGGGGGAACTCTTAAATAGCTCTGCAGTTTTATCCACGCCGTGTGAAGGGTGTTGTTCGAGTTATTTAACCCGTGGGAAGGTCTGGGCTATCTTTACAAGCTTTGCATCACCTTGGTCCAAGACCGAAGCAGAGCTGCCAGAGCAGGAAACATTATCCTCCTCCCGTGGATGGAAACTGGGACACGCACCGATCCTGCGCCCAAACGCACCAGTAAAGCCACAATGGAGCTGAGAACTGTGTCCAGCTTTCCCGATAACAAGACGATGATTCTCCCTTTGAATGCGTGCAATGGTTACCATGTGGACAACAAAACCTAGGAGCAGATGTATTCCCTAAATGTGAGAATTCTTACAGCAGTTATTAGAAAAATGCTGTAAATAACATCTCAATTAAAAATAAACACTTGCGCACTATTCCCTGCCCTATTTCCTAATTTGTTTCTGTATAAGGAAAAAAAAAAAGGGTTTTTTTTTAGAATTTGGATGCCAAATTTAAAAAATCCACAGCAAATAGTGCCCAGTCCCACACTTGGGGAGGGATCAGATTGAAGGAAGAAGCCTGAAGGTCTCCTGCACGCACCTAAGCGGCAGCGGCACCGGAGGCCCTGGGTGACACCAGGGTGGTGGGACAGTGACACCCCATCACTTGTCATTAGTCCCACACTAAGCAAATGACAGGCGCAGTAAGTTGTCAAAACCATGCTGGCTTAGGGCGGAATTGACAGGCAAGACTTTCTAATTTATAAACCAAATTCCTATTCGTGACAGGGGACGAAGCTTAATTTTCTGTAAACGTGTTTTAAGTCTCTTTCTCCCTCATCCCCTTGTTTAGGCAATAAAATTATCTAATTATTTTCTGTTTGGTTTTAGAAATCTGTTTCGAAGTCCTTATGGGAACGCTCACACTGAGAACACAACCAGGAGCTGTGTATTCATCAGGAATGACTTTCTCCTTGTGTTTTAAAAAATACGCGGAAGATCTTCCACCTATCCTGAGTTTACCTGACATTTTGCTTTTGGAAAAATCGGCCTCCTTGGCCGTAGCTCGAGGCAGCAATATTCCACCAAATCTCAACTATCAGCACCAACACATTTGAAAGCAAGTCTCCATCTGTGCAAGGCACCCAACAGCCGCTGAGCTGCTGCGGTTTTGTCGCTGGCCACCAGAAACCTGAGTTAAGGGTCAGGGTCTCTGGAGCAAAGAAGGACTGGAAGGAAAATTAAGGAGGAGACTGCCAAGGGGGAGTCTCCCTCCGGAGAGCATCCCAGGATTTAAAGTCCTGGTGCAAAAAAAGGGACTCCATAAGCATGAAGGGCTGCATCTTAGAATCACAGAACGGTTTGGGTTGGAAGGGACCTTCAAGGTCGTCTAGTCCAACCCCCCTGCAACGAGCAGAGACACCTTCAACTCAGAGCCCCGTCCAACCTGACCTTGGATGCTTCCAGGGATGGGGCATCGACCCATCTCTGGGCAACCTGGGCCAGAGTTTCACCACCCTCGTCGTAAGAAACGTCTTCCTTAGATCCAGCCCGGATCTACCTTCGTTTAGTTTAAAACCATTACCCCCTGCCGCAGCGCTAGAGGCTCTATGAAGAAGTCTGTCCCCCCTTCACCCGGCGCAAACCTTCGACAGGCTGAAGCGGCACCTTCCAGGGAAAGCGCAGCGGGATCAGCTGCCAGAGCTCACGTTTAAAGGCTTCGGCTCACATCAGCCAGGTACGAGCTGTTTGCCGGCCGTAAATCTCCCGTTACGGCCCCCCCTGCCATGCAGCACACATGGATTAATAGCAGCTTTCTACTTTTTAGGTTACAGCTGATCCGAAAGTCCCCAGAAGAAAGGGAGAGTTTCCTAAGTAGCATGACTGACAAGACTGCGAAGAGGGAGTTTATTCAGAGCATTATCTAATTCATTCCCCAGCGAAGGAAACTCATCTACTTTTGAGACTTAAAACTTCTAAAGAAAACTGCTATGATCTAAAGAGATTGGCCATAAAACTATTTGTATTGAAAACTTAGCCAGCATGCCTTTAGTGAACTTCATTCATTAACATTCTTCCTGGCAAGGTTTCCATATCTCAGCGTTCATTTTATACTTTAATTTGGTTAGTAGGTCTTTGTTTAATCGTCCTATTGAAAGGAGAACAAAGAAGGTTTAGGTGATACAGTGAAGTAATACACTATATTTTATCTCTGGAAAGCCCAGACAAAGTCAGCAGGCTCTGACACCCTCCGATTTGGGTTTTTTAATTCCCTTTCTCTTCCAGGACATTTGGAATCACAAATCAGTTGTGGAGCATAAAGATCCTCACTGTACTTAGCTGCGGACACCTTCAGAAGAGAAACACCTTGTCAAGCAGAGAAATGATGCTTTGAGCACGACATACAGCCCCTAAGGAAGATTATCTCAGGAAAAGTGCATCCCCATTACTCCGGGGATGGATGCTCTGCATTTGTATCTCTGCCCTCCAATAAAAATCAGTAGTCAAGATAGTTTCTTCCATTTCTGAGCTTTGTGCTTACTGTCTCAATATTAACGTCATGGTGTTTTCTGGGTGCAAAACCCAATAACAAATTGCAATTTTACCTAACGACTAACACGCTTTGCAGCGAGCACCCAGCGCTGCCGTTTTCTCCAGCGACCTGCAGGCACAAGCTGCCCTAAAGGAGGATTTACAGGATAAAAAGGATAAAAAACCCCCGCCTCGTTTCCCAATAAATGGAGCCGTTCCCCAGCCCCGACGTCGGCCGTGCGAGCGGGCAGCTCCTGGGCTGGTGTAAACTGACACAGCTCCAACTGACTCCCAACTGACTCCAGATAATCATCTGGCCCCAGAGTGAAGGCAGGATTCGACAAGCTTTTCTCACGGAATAGCTTTTACGCTCTTTTCTTGAATATTTACTACCAATACTCACTGTACCGCTTCAATCCACTACGTATGGTGCAACAGTAAAGGGGGGGAAATTGCATCCGTCTTCTCCACACCGTGGGCAGACGGTGAGTTGTCTTCCCCTCACTGAAAACTTTTTCATTCTTTACTTTCTCAACTTTGAACCAGTTCTACTCCGACTATCCGTGGAAACGCGTTTTCCAGAGGCAGCGCTCACAGCTGACTTCCCTCTTGGATGAAGCTGCCCTCCGAGGCAGGAAAACCAGAGACGCTGACGCTCTCCCACGACATCCAAGGAGCAAATCAACCTGCAACCCGCCCGCTGTGCCCTCTGCCCAGGGACGGTGGCGTCCAAAACCCAAATCATAACAGGATTCAGAAGAACACAAATGCCCAACCATAACATGAAGCAGGGAACCACGGGGGCAGCCCTACCTCTGGCGGAGTTTACGGAGAAGAAACACAACCCGTGAAGTTAGAGCGGAAAATACAAACACCTGGGGAAGCGGCTGGGCTCGCTCAGCGTTGGGCGGTACGAGGGGCCGTGAGGAAGGTCCGTGCCACACGGCTGCTCGGGGGGCAACTATTTTTGGAAGCTGATTTTTCTTTTATCGATTCCTGATACCCACCAGCGTAAGTGAAAGGGGAGGCAGGCTCTGCATGGCTACGGACCAAGGCTGGCTTCAAACCGATGACCCAGAGGTGAAGGGTCCCTTCTCCCGTTACTAATCCCGTCAGCCACACGAGCCTCCTGAAAATGATGCTTTGGTTTTATTGCCACAGGGGTCATTTATAAAATCATAAAACCCGGGGTAGGAAACCAACCCGGCGGCTGGCAACGCAGGAGCACGCATAGAAATACCTGAACGGCCGCTGAAACGGCAAAGTCCAGCCCTCCCATGGCACCTTGAATAATTCAGTTGAGTAAATGTGAGAAGTTCTGATTAACGGAGGGGAGGAGGAGGAAATGGATAAACAACTTACCAAAAGCTAGTTCTTTATTATTGCGACCAGAAATGACCAAAGACTCTGTATTTTGTATGTCCGCACATTACACGTGGAGAAAAACAAGAATCCGGTTTGCAACATTCAACGATTCGAAATAAAATTAAAAAAGAAAAATCCAACCCAAGAACTTTCTTGACTGGTAATTAGCAGGAACAGAATATAAATGAGGTGGCATGAACAAAGAAGGTAACAGTGCACTTTTAATAAACCAATTTCATCCATATCTCCACTGATTTGCAATTTAACAGTTCTATCAGCAAAGCCTCATTTCCCTAACTAGACTGGTACTTCTAAAAACATGACTAATTCATTCTCATTAATATCAATTTGGATGCATTTAAAAAATAAATCTTAATATCTGTGCAACAGGTTAAAGGGCTATATTCTCAAACATCACACGTTTCTCACTGTATGGTTTAAAGTAGAAATATCCCCAAATTAACCAAGGAAGTCTGAAATTGCATTGGAAACAAAAGGTATAGATTTTTCCCCAGATTTATTCTTGTATTTTATTTAGCTATAAGACCCATTGCATTACAATATCTAATACTGCTTTTTTTTTTTTTTCGTTGCAATTTCCCCCCTCATTTTCAGGGGGGAATACAACGTGTATTCACTTTATTGGTCTTTCCAAGTGGATACACAGAGCAGAGTAACGCATCTTGGGGCCTCGACGCCATTCTGCATCTCCTCCACCTAAACACGAGCCCCATCGTTTTGGCCAACTCGCTACCACTTGTTGAAAAAAAAAAAAAAGAAGAAAAAAAGCTCCGTTCCAGCTACAGATTAACACACTGTAGCTACCATTAAAAGTGCAGAGCCCCCTGGCCTAAGCTCTCAATTCAGAAGGCATTTAAGCACTTGTATAACGAAGTGTGGGAACAGGCTCCTTGAAGGCAATAGGATTACTCACTTCTTAAGAAGTTACCACATGTTTAAGTATCTGAATCGAGGCCTAATTATGGTGCTGGCCGCCTCCTCCTGCACGCACCACTGGGGCAGATCTCGCCAATCCCTTAAAGCCGTAAGGACAGGCGTATGTCGCACGGGCTTTTAATAGCTGCTAGGTTTGTATTCTCAGGCAAATGAGAACGAAAATCCTCAAGCCCTAAAAAAGAATTAAAAAAAAAAAAAAAAATTACTTTATAAATATCAGGTATTTACACGTGTGAAAATCTTTTAATGGGAAGTGTTTTTACACACCAATGAAATGTACAAGCAATGAAAAGGTACATTGACAAAGACTAAAAAACAAAAACCAAAGTATAAAATATATTACAGGTCCACCGAAATAAATTCACACGGAAGAAAAAAATTGACACAATAGAAACTTTTTTTTTTTAAAAAATAGAAGATATATCACAAAAGCTTGAACGTGTTTATTTTATGTCAGTACTAAAAATCAAGGAAAAAAGCTTCATATATTCTCGTCACAAAAATATTTACCAGCCACTTTTTATTTCCACATTATGATTATCTGGCTCAGCAGGAGCAGAGGCTGAACTGTATCCAGACTACAGAAATCATTCCAGAAGGTCTTCTAGTTTACAACTTACTGCAATTTACATTTTCCTCCTCCTCTCGGCACCTTATTGCCAAGGTTCAAGAGGCATTAATAGCAAATCGAGAAAGAATAGGACAGACAATCTGTATTTACAACATTCATCTTTGTTGCTGCCGAGCCACAGGAGCGGGAGCGGTACCACCAACTACCGAAGTCTTCGTTCGTATAGCGGCCCTGCGCGAATTTCCCTCGGGAGCTGAAAGACAGGGTCAGAAGGTACCAAAATCCAACCCCCTGGGCTCGGACGGGCCGCGCAACGCCACGGCCCCCGCGAGGGAGAGCATCTCCTGGCCCCCGCGTCGCGCCGCAGCCGCGGGCCCGACGGCCGGCGAGG
>JAVJGG010000005.1:4872774-4911296 GCA_035590195.1 Aviceda cuculoides | reverse complement strand
GGGCCCGACGGCCGGCGAGGGAGGGCGCCAGTCGGGGCAGAAGGCCGCCGCGGCGACCGCGCGGCTTCCGTCCGCTGCCGCAGCTTCAGTGTGCCCTGTGCTTCCTCTTCTTGTGTTTTTTATCCTTCTTTTTGTTGGCACACTTGGAGCAGAACCATTGTATCTCTTCCGGGGGCGCGGTTGTAATCCCCACGCAAGGCCTGTGAGGGAGGGGAAAATATCGTATCACCTCGGTAGAGTAACGTTACCGTTGTGCCTTAGCCAAAGAAGCGAAACTTGCCAGTGGGAGACAGGATCTGGCCTTCGAAGTAATACAGCAATTATATTATCGTTAACCTAACGAATAGAATGGTCGAACGGAAACCTGAAAAACGCTTGCTTTGAAACAAAAGAAAAAAATCAAAAGGACGCTCAGATAAGAAATGTTATTTTAATAGAAAATCTAAGCACACTTTCAGGTATAATAGGCTAGATTTAAAATAATTTCAAATGCTTCTTCAACACATCCGCAAAAAACCTTACGATTTTACGTAGCTGTTTAAGAAAACTCCTAAAAAGTGATTAATTCCTTCCAACCCTTTTATAAGAGCTGACATTTATATTACTGCTGATACAATGCTTCATAATTTGAAATGTCTATCTGTATACACTGTGCTCATAATCCTGTAGTTCTCACGAAATTACCGGTATCAGCAATATTTCCCAGCAGTTTCAAAAACAACTGTTATCACCAGTGCCCATTAATTAAAAAGTAACTCTCCTTTGCAGCTTAAAATCTGCTTTTTCAAATTCCAGAGAAACAGAGATAAAAATATCTTCCCGATTATTAAATTGGACGTAACAAAGCCATTCAAATATTCCCAGTGTCATGAACCAGAAAAAAAGAAAAGGTTTAATAATAGAGCCCCAATCTGCCAGGGAACGGCAGAAAAGGATGGATGAGAGCAACTTACCAGTGATACCAATCATCGCAGTCATCACAACCTATCATTGGACTGCCATCATCTGGCTTGTTACAGCCAGGACAGATCCAGATCTGGTTACCCCACTCGTCTCGGATCTGGTGAAAAGAAAAGGAAAGTTAGCTGGTTTTCAGGGCTAAGCAGGCAGCAAAATTGACTTTTTTTTTTTTTTTTTTAAAATAAGTTTTTTGCTTATCCGACAAAGCTATTCAGCGGTCGCTGTTGTTATTTATGAATTCTCCAATTGTAAGTGGTCAGTCTTATGTTTAATTGATTTTTCTATACTGTACATGATGACAAAAGCATGCATTTTTCTGTATTGTCCCGTAAACCAGTAAAGCCAGTTACACCACCCGACCGAAGCACAGGCACTCACATATAGCAGCCAGGGCTTAAGGACACAATTCCTTCTCTGTCTATACTATCGCGACTTTTTAAATTCTACCCTGTTAATGGCAAGAACGAGCAACAGCAGCCTCCTGCGTAAGATAACAGTTTTATATGCATGTAAAATATACAGTGCCATGTGTATATATTGCTGTATTACTTATTAGCCAAAGTCTTCAACTTCAACTAGCTGATAAGATCAGGATATAAAAAAAGTTGTTACTGAGTAACTTTCCATTCCCCTTATGACATTTATGTCGCAGTACAATTTACTAAAGGGTGAACGAAACAAGAAAGGCAGATCATTTACAGTATTAGGCAGCTGCTTACTGGATTTACCATATTCAGAGCTCTACGAAATTTTGTTATGTTTATATCCTGCCAGACCCATTATTTGTATTTTTAAATTTCAAGTGGTTTCTTTAACAGTTCTTTTGTAAAAACATACAAGCAAAATGTCACGAAATCCACCCAAAGAAGTGCAATTAACAATACAAAGTACAAAATGTCTGAGGTATTACCCTGATTTCATCATTCCTTTATGAAGATTGGGACATTATCGTTGAATCTCAAAAACACAAACTGTTTTGTTCTCAGCTTTTCTGCATTTACACGTATCTAAGGCAGTAACTTTTTGCTATCTGTACAACTTACAAAAATGATATTAAAAAGTAGTAGATGAAAAGCCTCAACCAAATGCTCTTAGGAAAAAAAAAAACCCCAAACCCTACACGGTGGTCTGTACATCTTACACCACTTCCTGAAAAATCAATAGTCATGTACCAGAGCTGCAACCAGCACATCACTCTTGACTGACTCCTCTTAAAGCCCTGAATTTTTTTGTGGCTTAAAACTGGAAAATACAAAGCCCGGGACTATTAAGCGGGGAACAATCCCCTTCCCAACAGCGACACGGAGTAGGCGACGCCATAAAATGCACTCGATCTTAAAGCTGATTGATTGCAATTATCATTCCTATCTACACATCTGATCTCACACCTGGCAAAGTCATTTTAAGTTGGCAAGAGAAGCATCTGCTCCGCAGCTGAAGCGTCCGCAGCCGGCGTGAAAAGCTGGGCAGCCGTTTCTGTGGGCTAATCCCGCTGTGCCAGGGCGTCCACAGCCCGTCCCAACCTGCCCCAGTGTCCTCCAGCATCCTGTTTTAGGCACTGGTTCAGGCTGCCGGTGTAGGCAGCGCTGCCTCGTGGTGTCCCTTTACAAGACAGATACCCTAACTTTTCCAAACTTACTTTTTTCAGGGGGGATGTTTGTCTGCAGAATACCTGTCTCAGGCTTTCAGGGGCTGGAGAGGGGCAGGGTGGTCTACAGTCACTGAAACCTCTGCCTGTTTGTTAAACAAGAACTTGGGCTGCTGGATGGGGATGTTAAAAATATTGCCTAACTTCTTGCTCCTGAACGAGCCAAGGGTCCTGGAAGGAGGGACAGTACGTGGTTGCTGAATGCTATTTTGGTACAAACCGCGGAGAGTTAATGATCAGAGCACACTTGCTGAGATGTGGGACATGCCACATCGTATTTCTTTTTTTAAAGCTATAAAACCATCCTCCTGTCCTCCCCTGCAGAAGGGAGTTGCGCACCTCTGTCACGCTGGCTCCAATCTTATCTCTGGAAGAGCTTTCCCGTGCGACTCGGGGAAAGCCATTTCATCATTCTGTGTCCTGGATTCCCTTCATACAAGAGGCTAATAGTTATTAATTATTCCCTTCTTCCCCAGCCTCTCTCTCAGCTTTTTGACTTACAAATGTCTCACATCAGGAGTCTCTCTGCCTGTAGGATCCTAATGCAGCAAAGCCCTGGTTTCAACTATAATGTTGTAAAAGAAAGAAGTAAACTGGAGCCTACCCGTCCTCTGAATCCTCCATAAGGTGCTAAGAGTGCTGCCACCAGAAGTACCTAGGCAAAGTTCTAGGTTTTCCTTTAAACTAACGTAATCTCTAAATTATTTCCTTTCAATGCTTACTGAAGAGAATGGGATGGAGTACAGTATTTTGGAAATGCTTCTCTCTCAGAGTGAATTTCCAAGCTTCTGGGCACTGCTGTAATACGTACGAGTGACGCTGCGTTTACGGCGGTGATACAGAAGGTGAGGATGTATATCCTGCCCCTAAAGATATGCACAGCCTATGTGAGGTCCTCCAGTGCTGTAACTAACTCGGGAGTGAAATGTAGCAGCTGTTTAAATAGTGACCAGCAACATGATCCAACAGCTTAAGTCCAGCAGAGAAGAGCACCTTTTCCATTAGAAACGGCAAGGTAGATTTACACTAGGAACCATTATAAAAACAGGAATTAAAAAAAGGAGAAAAATCATGCATATGTTGCAATTAAAGCACAGGAAACTCTGTAATAAAAGCAAGTTTTAGGTGTTTTAAATGCTTTAAATGCAGATTTTTAAAGTGCTACCCACTACAGATAAGCAAGGTGTCAGCAACCACACTGGAATTTTGCCAGGACAGGAAAGATAACAACACCGTTCCTGTTCTTAATGGTATCAGCTGCTCTTCAATGATCAGAAACGGACTTTCATGTTACATTGCATCTACAGCAGAAATTTCCAGTAGCATAGCGGTCCTAGTCCTGCCCAGAGGTATGACCATGTTCTTTTAGAGAATGTTGTTCCTACATCACGTTGGATGGGAGACTTTTCTAAAGGAACAAAGAAGTCTTAATGATGCCAGACAGGGGCCAAGTTCAGAGCATATGTCAAACAGACTAATGAACTGCGGACTAATGAACTATCTACAGACTTCCTGAGGTGCACAAACATTTGCCATTTCTGTATGTTGAGGAACCCAGAAAAGAGATTAGTGGACTCTCCACATTTCAAATGAGGGCTAAGTCAAATTCTTGATGTTGTATGAGGGTTTTGTACTTGACCTGACTGACAGCAAAATCTATGCTGAGTTTGACATTTGAGGTTTCAATTCAGCACTTCTGAAAGCATCTATAAAAAAAATCTCCACCTCCAAAAATAAATGCTCTCGCTCAGTTAGCAGAAAATACTGAGTGGGATATAACTGGACTTGTTAGAAGAAACTTAAATATTGAACTGGAAACACAGAAAAAAATTCAGTCCAAGTAGCAGCGTTTTCAGTTATTAACCCCTCGAAACACTTGCATGGAAGCAAGGGCCAAATAAAGAGTAGCTAAATAGAGAGCAACACCACCAGTCCAGGTACCATCAGCTGGAGATGACGAGCCACCCAGGGGCTCAACAATCCAAGAGATGAATGTCACCAGCACTGGGACAAAATGCAGCGGTGTGTGTTACCTACCACGTAAGTACTGACGGTCTCGGTCACCACGCTCCTAACCGGAGCTTTGGAGCCTCCGGCTGCTGAGACGGCTGGAGAGGGTGGTGGGATGAGGACCGGCGAGACGGTGGGCTGTGGAGGAGGAGGAGCTGGAGCTGGAGGAGGGGTGACATGAACGGGAGCCGGTACCGGTGACGGCACGGGAGGAGGTGTCTTGGGACGGCTCACGGGAGTAGAAGGTTTGACCTCTGGAGCTGGCACCACTTTGCTGATGACTCTGTCAAAATGAGACCGAAAATGAGAATTGTTAAAGAGTTGATGGGAAAGGAAGCAGCGATCGATCACCGGCTAGACATAAAGAAAATATAGTGCAGCTAATTGGCATCACCTTTCAGTCAGTAAAGAGGCTGGGTTTCAATCCAACACAAGGACTGTTGTCATTGCTACACCCATCCATGGGAGAGGACAAAGCACCCAGCCGTCACAAAGTGAACGCCAGGACAGCCTGAACCACTCTATAGCTCGCTGTCATACAAATATTCTCTGCGTCTTTACTAAACCTTGTTTCGTTAAGTTTTACTACATTAGCTCAATTTGTGGGAAATATTAGAAAGGAAAGTTAATCAGCTGTGAACAGCACTGATTTTAATCATCAAACCGAGAGACTGTATCATCCTCTTAAGATCCTACATTAGAGGGTTCTCCAAATATTTGCTAGTTTGGTATTTCTTTCCCCAAATGTTTATGAAATCAGCAGTGGATCTAGTCAGGACAAATAAATGACGCACACTATATACTCAGCAGTTAAAATATTGCTACTTACTCGAGTAGCTGAAGTAGACAGGATGTAGCTCTAGTAAATACACAGTATAGAATAATCTTGACCAGGAAGGGGGATACATAGAGGACCCAACGTTTATTAATGAATGTTGATACACAGCGTTATTGATGTGCATGCAATTTAACGGACAAGACAGAAAAAGCCCTTACTAGAAGGCTCTAAACTGGAAACGACAAGAGAAGGAAAAGGATGTTTTAGAAAACAAAACAAAACACCCCTCACACAGAACACAGGATAGGTCTATTTGTTTTACCACATTTTGGTAAATCATTGAACTAACTTATTTATATTTGAATGGTAACTGTGGGAGTGCAATTGATTTGTCATGGGACTGTAGGAAGAAGGCGATTTAAAGAAAGGTTAGACATTCCACAGAGGAGGATATCTTAAGAAAGCAAAAAAACGGAGACATCAGTAGGAAAACCATGACAAAAATCAAATTCCAACAACTCCTGAGAACCAGGAAAGTCCAGCTCCACTGTCAATGGGAATTTTAAATTAAACTTGAGAGTTTCCTGCAACTCTCTTATGATATTCAAAAGGCAGTACCACTATGATCGGAGACATTGTCTGCATTTCAAGTCAATAATCCAAGCCATCATTTGAGAAGGGCTTGGAATTATACAGTATTTATGCTTGGCTGAGATACTAGTGTTTTTCTCCCAAGATACGCCACTCGCACTACTAAATCAGAACTGTGGCAAGTTATAGTAAAACCAGACTTAGTAAAAGGAAACAGAGCACTGGGTTTGGTACTCCTGCCTAACCTGCCAACTGTAGCATCACACCTACCTTCCACGACCTACTATGAGGACTAGGTGAAGAAAACCAAACCCGAGGCAGTTTAGAAACTTAGAGTGGAGCAGAATCTAAAAGGCTTTAGATGATTTTCCATCAGCAACACTGAAGACATTCACACCACTCGATGTCCTCGTGATTGCGTCAGGTACTTCATCTGGGAGGTCAGGCTCTGTGTCAGTAACGTGCTAGACTGTGAGTCAAAGCACAGGATTCCGAATTTACGTTGTCTGTGACTTGCAGAAGGAAGGAAGTCCTATTGTCAGGCCATCCTGGGAGCAACCTACACAAAATCGAACCAAGCCTCTTTCTCCTGTTAGTGGGATACATCTGAAAACCCACTGTTATCTCCCACCAAGAAAGTCTTCTCTCTGGCTCTTGATGTCCATGATGCGTTTCTGGTTCAGTGGAAGTCTTAGTGGGAGGCTCCCTGGGGCTCTTGCCAGACTGGCCACCCCAACTCCGATGCTTCTTCTGCGCCTTCCCACTTCCACTGCTCCCACCGAGAGCCCTGGCTCCCAACGCTGAACGCCTAAGACCTCGGTCGGCGGCATGGTTTGCAAAGTCACCCTCACGACTTGAGAGCCAACTTTCAATGAAAAAGTCTTAGCAATAATAAAAGCAAGGAGCAGGACAGACAGCAAAATATTTGGCACAGCAGAAGTCATTTGGACGGTTTCAAACATCATTACTCCTTCTTTCCCCGCCTCACTCTTCTACCCCCTACAAGTAAACAGCCCTGCTATGAGTTCTTCGGGGAGTCAACCCTCCCCAAGTCTAGACTAGGAAATGTATTAGCTAATAGGATTTTAAACACAACTTTGCACGCAGTGTAAACAGTTTAAAAGAAGTATTAGCTAATACAATTTGAATAAGAGTGACCATGCCCAGCTAACATATGAAATTAAATCACAGTTTCTTGGTCTAGATAAAGTCAGGTCCCCCTCCTGAACAGGGTCTTCGAAGCCACTCTGCTAACGACTGCAGAAGCTGCAAGGAATAACACATACGACAACTTCCAAAACTACAAATATTCATTAGCGGGCGACACACACTCATCAATTGGCTGGTTTGCTTGAAGTGTGCAATTAGGACATGTTCAGTATATAGGGCAGCTTGTTTATCTTGGTTTTAGAGCTCAGTTATCAAAACAGGAGATCGGCATTTCGGAGCACGCTTGGGCCTACCACTCCCTTGGGCTAATAAAGTTCAGAGACTTCAGACTCCAGAGTGGAGAAATGAATGGTTTTGTGCTACACCATTAGAAGGGATGGAGTAATCTCAGCGAGGGTGGTTTAGCCTGTCCTCTGTCCCGGAGAAGGGGCTGCAGCCACGGCAATATGGAGGTGGGGAGAAATCAAAGGGAAACGGCAGTCCCACGACTAATAATTACTGTTACTTCAGACTTGGAGAGAAACCTAATATCAAAACACTATGTAAATGATGGCAAGATTTATGAGCTCTATTTCATAGGCAGGAAAAGTGAGGCACAGAGCACGCTGCAAGTAGGCGGTACTCACTACGGCAAAGCTTCGATCCTCCTGGTACCTAGGTCAATCCCTGCTAGGATTTAAACTCTACTTTTGGACATCACCATACATATCTCGTTACCTTTTTTTCCAAGCGGGCTTTTCATATGCTTCCAAAATCACCGCTTGTATATTAAAAGTCTGTAAGTACAATACTAAATAAGACAAAATTTCACCTCCCTCCCCACCCCAATCCAAAACCTCTAAAACTGAGGCCGAGTTAGTATTTTTTGAGGTAAGTGAATACAAATGAACATCATCCACCATCAACACACTCAGAGGCCTGAGACAAGAATTACACTTTTCTGCAGGCTGCTTGCCTGACAATATATCACAAACACATTCTACACTGAAAGATAAAAAGTCAATTAAAGTTGTTTTTGAAGCAAAATCGTTCCTCCAGAATGAAGGGGTGTGAGAGAACCCTTGGAATAGATGTGGTAATAAAAGTCTCTATAAATCATAACTAAAGGCTACCACTCCCTTTAAGAAAAAAACAGAATTAATGTAAACACTGTGTATCTGCTTGTGTGCAAACTAAATTCACTTTGGATTTTTTTTTAAATGCTAGCAGGAACTGTATTTCTTACAGAACCACGGTGCATTTATAATTGAACGCATGTAGCGGTGCACCTCTTCATAAGGACAGAGTGAATGAAAACCTATTTTAATCATTACTCCAGGGCAATCACCCCGTTCACAGCTACAGATCCAAACCCAAACAGGATGAAAATGAAGTGTCGACTTGCAAGCGAAGTGCAAATTCTACCAAGATTTTAAGTGTCGCAACAGGTCAGTTGGTTTATAATCAGCTCTAACTGGCATGAGCTGTAACACGTTACATCTGGAGCAAAATGAGGCTCCAAGGTGTGAAATGGTTTCCTATCTTTGGAAGTAATTTATTTGATTTCAGTCTGATCCTTACGGCTGAAAGCCCCATTGCCTGCTTGATATAAACACAGGGAAAAGACATGTGCACCGAAAGGAAATGGCTTTTCAAAAATAGGATATGAGCCACAGGGCTGAGTGATTGCTACGGGTGATGAGCTCCAAAAAAATGCTGTATCAGTACTTCGAAAGGTCTAGTGAAAAATCACAGGAATCTTTGTTTCTCAAAGGCAGAGCTCCAAAGAAGCTGTTTCTCTGCCCAGAGGAAAAACAACATTTGAAAAGTCCTAATTATTTTCTGAACCCACGACCCATTTTTAAGCAAGGAGCAGGAGCTAAAGGGGTCTTTGTCTGTAGGAAAACGACACCATCACTGCACTGATGCCATCAAAACTAGTACAACTCCCTTGGATTATTACAAGTGGTATTATTATCTATTAGCATTGCTATTCCCTTTTTGATGTAAGTTCCTCAATGCTAGAAAGTTAAGTGGCGCAACTATTTTATTACTGCAAAAGTCTCACACTTGGAACTGAGATTGTTGCACTGGAAAAAACTGAACTAGTCTAAGACCTATGGGTAAGAGTGTCAAAACCACCCAGGGGAATTAGGAAGATTTACATATGGTTTAGATTCTTCACAGATTAGAGGTGATTTTGAAAATTTTATTCCAACCCTGGAGAAGAATCAGTGTAATTTAAGCTCTGCAAGGTAGGCTAATTCCCATATTACTTTTAGAAAGAGAAATTTAGCTTTTATCGCTTACGCCCCACTGAATATTTTATTCTGTGCTAACAGGTCATATTGGCAAACACAAGCTCCACAAACACATGCTATGACCAACTCATGCATTTGCAGAGTGCTAAAATGTATCAAACCTCCAGCAGAGCCCCTAGCAATTTTGCAAGTGGAAAGACTTCAGTACTTAAACTTGAAATTAAAAAAATAGAAATATTTTCATGTGATAAATTGCCTGCAAAGTGATATTCTTCTCTACCAAGGAAAATAAACTTTGAACACTTATTCCAAGATATCATCCGTTTTTGTGGACGCTGCCTGGTCACACACAAATGGCACAACTTCCACCTAAGCGCGTTGACCTTCGATGGTGCACATGGAGCTCAACAGCCCATTCTCCATTTTATCACTGCGCCAAAACCCCGCAAACATCCCTTCCCGGCCAAATGAGTCTAGTGATTTTACAGGCATCGTGTCACCTAATCCCATTCACAAGTTTATTGAGCTTCACCTTAAAACCAGCTTAGCTTTTTGTTCCCACCATTACCCTGTTCCAGGATCTCACCGCTCTCTGATGGCACAGCAACCTCTTCTCATTTCCAGCCTACATTCAGAGCCAATTAAGTCCCATTTGTTTTTTGTGCCAACGTTGTTCTTTAGCTTAAATTGCTTTCTCCCTCCAAGATGTTTACTTGCCCAAGGTATTTGTAGCCAGCAATCATATCTGCTTTTCACACGCTAGACTAAACACACAAAGTTGCTCCCCTCTCCTATCATCACACGGGCTCCTCCACGCTCCCCCTTCCAGTGCTCCAAGTCTTCCTCTGCACCTGCTCTTCCCAATTCATCCTTCCTGAAGACAAGCTGCCTTCAAAAACTGAATAAAACATTTCAGATGAAGTATCAACAGGTTCTCATATGATGGCCCGGACACTTTCACTATCTCTGTTAAAATTACCTCTTGCAATGCATCCTGCGGTCGCACTTGTATCATGTTGGCAACCCTGTCGTTCTGTGATCAACTAACGATCCCTCACCCACTTAATGCACCTACTGTAGCGATACACCTACCGTCAGCTCTTTACTTCTGGCTGAAGTTTCTATTGGTACACTTCAAATGCAAAGCCTTAACGGCAGTTTTTCATTTATTGAATTAAATACCATTTTTCCCTTCTATTCAAGGGGATCCATTTCGTTCCAGACAATCATCAGATCCTCATTTGTACTGACACGGTCCTTCGACCTTACTGCCAACAAAAAGCATCAGCGTTCTACCTCCTTCTGTGACAAAATTTTAAATGAAATTATTAAATCAAACCAGTCCTGAAATACATCCTTGAGCACGTTCACTAGTAACCTCCTCTCTGGTTATACAAGCTCTTACAACTCCCAGTTGCTACCTTCCTTTGAGCTAGTTCCTTACTGCCGAGCAGCTCCTCCGCTAATCCCGTCTTCGCCAGCTTGACTATGAATGTCCTGTGTGATAGTATTAAACATTTCCCTGAAATCCATTTCGAATTTGCCATCTTCTATTCATCCAGAAGAGAGCATTCCTTCTTTCGATGGTAGGACAGATGTCAACTTGATTCCAACTACTCACGCGCCAGTGTCTCGCTTCTTCTCCACCGCAGCTGAGACTTTCCCTTGGAGGGGAAGCGATTTGATCCTGCATCCAGAGACTGCCTCCCCAGTCCAGAAGAAATCACTCCACAGTGGGAGGTGGAGGCAGCAGCTCTCTGCATTGGTGGTGGAAACAAATACCCGAGATGCACGGCAAAAAATCAGCTGTTGCCAGCTGCATCTCTTGCAGGGCCTGCCAACTGGACTAGGCTAGCCTAGAAAATCAGTTACTTATCAAAGATTGGTATCAAGCCTGTTGGTATGGTTTACTTCCGTTCTGTGTTTTATTCCATTACTTCCAAGCCTTTAATCAGCTCTCCCTCCAAAATTTGTTTTATAATTATGTGCACCGCTGTCAGTGGGTGTCTAAATCACTTTCCCTTTCTTCCCTTCTTCAGCACTTCTATTTATTCTATTATTTATTAAAAAAAGATCTAACAAACATTGCATTTTAAAATAAAAAGAAATATTTTAAAAATTACCTGTCACTGAGCCTGCAAATTCACGACCCAGTTCTTCTAGAACTTGGGAGAAAGATTATCCCATTCCTTGACTTCAGCACGTAAAGGTCCCTATATTTTACTTCCCAATTCATTATGGTAATTTCCACCACTGTCAACCTACTGCTGTTATCCATCTTGTCCCAGTTCTCAGCAGAGAATGAACATAGGATCAGAAGGAAAGTATTCTTTCTGTTCTTTGCTCATACCTATATCATCCCTCATCTTCTCCCTGTCTTCATTTCCATGGCCCTCCTTCTCCTCTTTTCCTATTTGCTCAATATCCTTCACAACATTTAATTCAGCTTGACTTCTGCCAAGCCTGACTTCACCTCCACGGTCTTTGGCCTTGAAGATGTAACTTCTTTGCTACCAGACTTTTTCTCCTAGAGGTATGATGTTAATTCCTAACATCCTTTTGGAAGGAGTTATTAACGCAATTCACTCTGTAGTCATTTTGCTACAAGTGCCCCCTTCCCACAGGCAGAAAACACCACTTTTGAATCCATTAGGTCTTCAGTCCAGCTGACATTTCTAGGTAACTCCTTTGGCTTATGGACATTTGCACTCTTGAAATCGAATTACAGGTTTTCTACTGTTTATTTTTCCATTACTTTAAGTGAAACAGAGTTCTGCCCTTGGCCTCCGCCCTCCGTATCTGTTACAGCAGGGTATTTCTCCCAACAACCACAAACACCCTTCTGCCGATGACTCCTAAATCTCCCTCCTGTTCTTTCTCACCATTCTGACTTACATCTCCGGATGGTTCATCGCCAGTCTGACAAAACAAAACTGAGCTGGTAGCGTGGCGTCTTGGTATCTTTCATCTTCTTTTCTCTCTTATCATCAGTAACAAGCTGCTCAGAGCTTCGATGTGAAAACCACCTGGCATTATCCCCTTCTGCTGAGCTCTCAACAGCAAAACCAGAAGCTGGTAAAACATGTTTATGCCAATGAGCTCTTTGCAAACTTTCTCTTATGTGTTCCTTGCAAACTGCCCTTTATTGTCATTTGTTTTGGGCTATGTTATGGGACGCATGATCTAGAACCTTGCCCATAAACCAGTCCTACATCTACTCTCCTTAATGAGAACTAGTGTAGAATATGAATTTTATTAACTACCACAAAATTAAGCCAGCAAACTGTAATTTCCAGCTTGTTACCGAGACGTGTTTTTGAAAGAACCAAGCGAGCCGGTCAGTCCTGAACTCGGAGGCTCCGTACAGCTGGAAATCAATTGCTCGCAGGACAACTCTACTAAATTCAGGTAGGACCACCTTTTTCTTTCGTGTCTGTGGATGGCTACTTTTTTACTGCTCTCTTGTCCACATCCAGCTCCCAGGAATTAGAACATGAATCCTTGGGTCTGTACAGTTTCCTCGCTTTTGTGTAAAAACTTCAAGAAAAGAGTGAATAAAAAGAAGCACCTCTGTCAAAGACAAGAACTAATCAGTCTCTTGCAGTCATCTTCTATGGAGCAAAGTCTATTTTTTAAACAAATACCCATCTGCCTTTCTAATCTTTCACACATATTTGATTGGTTTCTGTTGTGCTTTATAAGGGCAGCTGCTCATGCCCATTTAGACAAGCAATTTGCTTATGTGTCTAAACCTGCCTGACGTATTTTTCTTTTTTTTTTCTTTTTTTTTTTAATTGTGGTATACAGTGTAAATTTTTTTTACTCTTGAGCAATAAGCAGCAAAAACAAAGAATCTCACAGTAAGTTGTTTTGTTTTCTAATGACTCAAGCCTTTTTACAGATTCACTATTGGAGTCATCACCAAATGTGGCCAGCAGCAAAATGAAAATAATTTGCCACAGACTACCACCTTCCATAAACAGGATGAATAATTAGTTGGGGTGGCTTCAGTAATTAAAAAAGAAAAAAAAAAAAAAAAAAGAAGAAAAAAGCTAAGGACTACATCTGAAGCTGGAAATAACTCACACTCAAGGAAGAAAAAACTCTTCTAAATCACCTCTAGAAATATAAACAAAAATGATCATTTACTTGTTTTGGTAAAAGGGATATGGTGTTCTTCACTTTTTTTGATGTAAAAGCTGTAATCCTGCAGCAAGGGAGAGGCTGGGGAACCTCCACCAAAGGAAAGAAGACCTTTGGATGGATACAAGACCACACATGGGGATTTTACTGCAGGATCAGGGCCAATGTGTTACACTAAAAAAGAACAATTGGGAAGGGGATATGAATCATACCCAAGACAATATCTTCATTAAAATACATTCAGCATTTAAAAAGGCATTGAAAATCAGTCCTCCAGCTCTTACAATTTAAAAGACTACAGAACAGAAAAATGTGGGTATGTATATACACACACAAACACACACAAAGATTTATGAAAGCTGTAAAGATCACTGGAATTCCTTAAGCACACCTCTGCAGCCTTGCAGAGGAGCAAGAACATTTCCCATTACTTTGCCTCCCCACTTAGGTGGTCTATTGATCATACAAAAAATTATTTCACCACTACGCGCTCTTTTCCGTCTTACAGCAAAAGTTGGATTGACACCCAGAGCATTAATTCTGTTAACGCACGGTTAACAGTCTTTCTCTGCTAAGTGCTACACTGTAAAATAATTGGGATACCCATTAGTACTGCAATAAACAGACTTTTGCTGCCCTGACTCTACTGTTTAACTTTTCCAAACAGTGGTTTATCCTTCTACATTTTTCTGCCTGAAGTATCACTTTTTCCCTCCTCTTTAATTCCACAATAAGTTCTCCTCCAGAGCTTTCTGTTGAATAAGCAACGTCTCGCGGGGTAACCAACACCGCCCACAGCTGTGTCCCACAATAGCCCCATGCTGCTTGCATTACGTCTTTTGGAGGATTTGGTCACGGTGCCTTAACTGCTCCAAACACTGCTCTTATTCATAAAAACGTGCGGAAGGAGGGGCTTCCAGCAGGATTCCTTTACCTGTTTCCCCACCACGAAACAGTGAAATAAATGGAACGGGTCATGAGCTACTTGGCCAGTAATGCAAACCTACGGCTTGACAAGTCAATAAAAAGCCAATCGGTTCCTCCCCAGCCACACGCAGGGAGCCAAGGCTAGAGGCAAACTATTTGGGTATGCCTACACAGGGAGGTTAATGAACCCCATTATTCAGCTATTGTGGGCAAACACTGCGAAGACAGTAATCTAAATTATCAAAGTCTGAGCAGCTCTCCACTAAGTAGCACCCAAAGTTCAAGTTTCTTCACATGGTCTGATTTATCTGTACGAGAACAACCCTATTAAAAATGAAAGATCCTGAATATCCACCAAAGAGGATACTTTAAAAATAAGATGCATTCTTGGAAACTACATAGGGCAGAACTCTAGTTTAATTGAAGCTAATAGCAAAATCCTGTCTTAGGTATCTAGCTTTTTTTTTACAACTCCCGGGGAGTTTGAGCAGTTTTCAAAAAATACATATTCAAATAGCAGCAGCAACTACAGATCCCCAGTGAGCTTAGGGGAATACCACTGTGGTCCTTGCCTAATTTCTTGTCTTCAACCAGGTCAATAAAAAGCTATTGATGGATTTGCTAATACCGTCATCTTCTCTCCTCCCTTGGGCCACTACCTTTATAAAGTCTGACTGTGTACGTGTGTGTGCAGTTTTTCCAAGAAAATTTGCTCTCTGGAGAGTCTGCAGCTCTTACATAAATTAAGCTTGTTGCAGATAGAAGATCCATCATTTAGGCATCTGTGTTTTGGAGAACATTACCCTATAATAAACTTGGTGGTACTCTGCATGCTGCAGATAGATAATGAAGTTTTACAGAATTTCAAGAAGTATGAATAAAGAACTGTTTCAGTGCAATTCTGTTGCCCAGCTGTGGTTGCACTTAAAATAACAAATTCTTGAGCAAGTAGCAGTGATGGCCCAAACCATGTAAATTTATGAAAAATAAACTCCTCCAACAATCCAGCTGTGTTTCAGGTAGGGTTATAGCTTCAATGTGGAGATTTTCTCAAGCTGCATTTCCTTTCATGCTTCCATTTTTTCAAACACATGCTATTTTGCCTATTTATAAAAATACGGGTTATGAGCACCTTACTGCAGTAGAAGTTGTTAGGTGGATGATCACAGAAACTCGGTGTAATAAAACAGAAAGCAACAGGACAGGTTCCAGTATGGTCTATATTGCCACTTGGCTTTGAGATTCCCTACAAAGGATGTCAGCTTGCTATGCCGGTGCCTTTTGTCATGGGGATATCATGCAGTCGAGTGAGCCTCCAAACGAATGTAAGTTAGACCTTGGACTGATAATATCCTACCAAGCGATAAAAAGCTTTAGCGGAGTCAATTAAATATCTGGATAACAAAAATTTTTCAATCCCTTAATCCTTTTAGGATTTTATTTTACAATCCACAGGTTATTTAATATACATTTTTTATAAACACATACGCATACGTATCTGAGCATGTGTGCGATCTGGTTTTGGAGAAAGTCACATATCTACTCGTTTTAAAAATATGTAGGATAAGGGGCAACTTCATTAGAGCAGCAGGTCAGGTTTACAAGTTAAACACTGTTAAAAGACCTGCCTTTCCCCTTCTCATGTCTTGTTTCCAGGTTCCCTGCTGATGGCAGAGCTATGATATGATGCAGTACAAGTCTGGAGCAAAAGCCTGAAATTTTAAGGTAGATCTGGAGACTGATTTCACAAAAAATATATATCCTGCTTCTAAGTCACAGAAGCACTGAAACAGCAACCGGTGAGTGGCACTCTGCTTTGTGGTCTGGCACTAGTGTCAGAAGCCATCTGTTTTTTCTTAAAACCTGTATTTAAATGTAGAATCAATTTATCTGAAGTACTAAAAATTACAGCACGTACTTTTGCTGAAGTTTGTCAGCTGTGGTAGTAGCTGGAATGTCAACACCTCATCAATAGATATGCTTTTTAAAAACTTATGGGTATAAAAAATGATTGTGCTTAAGAAAAAATAACTAGACAAAAAGAAACCATAGTGCAACTGAATAAAAGTATTAAATTCTGCTCATCATTTGCAGTTGATTTAAAATTTAGAAGTCTATACTAGCTGTGTTTTTTTTGTTTTGTTTTGTTTTTTTTAAAAAAGATAGCATCTCTAGTTCCTTCCTATACTAACTCAGTTAGCAATCTACCTTGATAACACTGGAGTGGAAAAAAAACCCCAGTGAAAAACCCTTCCAACATATCACTCAAATCATATCTAAAAAGGTGGTCATAAATATTTTAGAACCCAGGCAAACCAATGAGAGCTAGGCCCATTAAGGATAAGATCTTTTACAACAAATTAAATAAAACAATTTATTGAAGCCTGGACTTGAGATAAACTAGATTTACTAGCTGACCTTTTATTCATTTAAAGAACAAAATTAGCTCTAATTGCATTAGAATGGAATCCAGTAAATTTCTTCTAATGTGGCATCCATGCAAGTATTGCTGTAATTGTTTACAACTAAGATGGAAATGCTTTGATTATAATCTACTTTCTTCTTGTTTTACTGTGCAGTTAAAACACCGGCAAAAAAAGCTAAAGTGGAACAGTTTTCCAACGTGGGTTTATCCATCTTTCAGCAACGGTACATTTTCGTGTCTATGACCTTAACGTTATTAATAGCTGTCTCTTTTGAACTGATGTGTGTTGTAAGAATATTTGCACACCAGACAAGCTCGAATGCAGGTATCACTTTGAATCTAGGAGCAATATGTACTCGTATCCACAGAAAAAAGAAAGAAGACGACTTCTCTGCCACTACCATCACTACTTTGTATGTTGGTCCACGCAGAGGAGCCAAGAAGTGAAAGGATAGAGAATAAACAGTTTGCTACACTGCAAAGGCATTTTCCTCACTACTGCTGCATTATTTGAGTAAACCTGTGTTGCTGTTGTTGTGCTGTGTTTATGGTATGATGCGAATCTCTATTTCAAGCCCCATCAATCCGACACTTCTTCTTCAGACACCTGAAAGACTTCATGGCCTCACCCAGATCTGTAAGTAGTTCCATCAAAGACAATGTTTTATATGAAGTTCCCCCAAACAAACCAACCTCCAGCTGAATAGGTACTTAAGTACTTCCAAAAGCCTCCAAACAGCTCTTCTCTCTAACAAAGGAAATTGAAATAACTCATTACTCTATCTAGTTTTTACTCATCAGATTCTATGAATCCCCAAAACCTTGTCTCGTACCTCTCCACAGCTGTATTGGGTTTCCATGGCAAGGTTTTGGTAGTGGGGGGGGGTACAGGGGTGGCTTCTGTGAGAAGGTGCTAGAAGCTTCCCCCACGTCCGACAGAGCCAACGCCAGCCGGCTCCAAGATGGACCCGCCGCTGGCCAAGGCCGAGCCCATCAGCGACGGTGGTAGTGCCTCTGGGAGAATGGATTTAAGAAGGGGAGAAAAACTGTGCAATAGCAACTTATTGTGCATTATATGACATATTGTCTAGAAACTTTGAGCTAAGTCAGCTTTGTGTATCTCCCACCCTGGAGTCAAGGTTTAAACTCTAGGCCCTGCCGTGCTAAGGATCACAATGCTTGAGGTCCTCAGTTGGAGGTCAGGGTGCCTCTAAAGATGCACAAAAGAAACTGGGATAGAAACGAGTTTCCCAAAAGGCCATAAACCAAGATTTCGGTATCTCTGACCCACCACGGGGGCTGTACCCATGATGATTTGTAGCAAGCAGATGGAGTCTGAAGTCCCTTCTCAAAATGTGTGTGGGTATGAGAAAGACTGCGGTGAGATAAGACAGGAAGCAAAGTCAACTCTCAGGCGCTAAAATATGGCTTCACAAGTTTAATTTAGAAGCTCTGCCTTGAAAATATGACTTAATTTTCACCATACAAACACTCGTACAGTCCTTGAAAAAGAGGAGTTTAAAAGTATCCATAGCTCCTCAAGGAGGAAAACGGACTTGTGGGCTTTAAAGGGACAGTCTGTCCACCCATGCACATACAAATTTGCACAGCAGGACAACTGTTCTGAGAAAGCAAGAGCTTTCCTACAGCAATCTGAGGCACAGAAATCTTAGATCACACTCAAATACTGTGAAAGGAAAAGAGAAGAAACAGTTGAAGAGCAGGAAGAAGCCCTGATATTTGGGGTGGGGCTGTCCCATAGAAACCAAGAAATGACTAAAGTCCTGTAGCAACTTTGAACCAGTAAAACTCACCTACTGAAGAGTAGGACAGCACAGAAAAAACAGAATAATCATCAAAGACGCAATTTAACTTATAAAGCAGAAAAATTAGTGATTAGGAGATTCAGTTCAGAATGGCTATAAAAGAGAAACAACTACATTAGCAATATTTAATGTGATGAATGGAAAAAAACCCCCGGTGCTCATGTTTACCATCAGACATGAAAGTGTGCTCTGTGCCATTAAAAACATGAAAAACCCAATTAAAAGAAACCCTTCATGTACAACACAGGACCAGCCTAAAAGCCCAGTGACGCATGGTTTCCCCAGCCTCTCCAGCCACCTGTTTATGCTGTATGATCTCAGGATAGGGATCATCCTATTTACGCTCATACAGTACAAAGTAACTATTACTTGTACAACAGCACCCAATAATTAGGGAGCTAATGAACCAACATTTGAAATGTGTTAGGTACACTCATGAATAATCATCAACAGTTATAATAAAACAGACGCGTATAAAGGAATTTCAACTGTTATGTTTTAAAGCATAAAACACTTGTTAGCTGAAGAGCATTATGAAACTTAGCTGTAGGTTACACTAGGGATAACCATCCATTACGGAAACCTCACTAAATATCACTGGAGGCATCATGTGAGTCTAGATGGAGTCTTGTAATCCATGCCCTTGAAAAGCACAGAGTGAGAAACACAGTAGAAAGGATAGAAGGCGATGGGTCCCACTTGGAGAGTAGAAAAAAAAGGGCAAAATGTCCCAAAAGTTTCTATTGATAAGCGTTCTGCTTGATTTTTCATTAGAACAGTCAAAAGATGTCATAGCTGTATGGATGTCATTTGCCACTAATTTTTAAGCGTTTCCCACCGAAAATAAGAGCTACCCCAAGTGACAGAGGATGAACTGTGGTAAGCGTACACCCTGCACATGGATTTATTTGTACTTACATCTTGTCTTGGCCTGCACCCACTCTTAATGTCAGCCGAGGAATAACCGGTGATGGAGCCGGAACAACTGGTTCCACCTTTATCTGTACAAGGGAACACAATCATCAGTCAAAGACTGCAAGCAGACTCCCAAAATATATTAATTACAAGAAAGCATCGATGGAGTTAACCAAACAGAGTGTATCTGCTTAATAAGACAGACCTATGACAGACTGATCACTGCTCTCTCACGCTTCGTGCTGTGGCATGGACAGTCAGAGTTTGTTGGGAGCTCCCAGCCATAGCAAATCACAAATATGAATTCCAGACTCAAAAATCAACTTGAAACCTCATTGCATTTGTACCTGCTCATACACTTTGTTAACAACTCTTCCTGATTTAGTATTTTTCCAGACACAACCCCCCCCAGTATGTTTCTAAACAATGACATGAAATGCTTTGACCTTAGTACTCAAACTTGATAGGTGCCTAGTGGTGTTTGCACTTTTTTCTGAGATTTAAATTAAATTATTTCCCAGGTTCATCGCATGAATGTACTGTGACCCTCTTGAATAAAAATTAGACACAGAGGAAGCAAATAAACCCCAAGCAGAAACACTGAATACTTTACGAAAGTGCTTATCCACACAGGTATAACAGAACCACTGCTTTTTAATGCAATTAGGCTGAGGTTTCTAATGGTTATTTTTCAAATGGCCTCATTTCCAGCCTCAGTATCTGGTGGAGTTTAGACCACTTGAATATGTCCTTAACCTCCTTGAACCAGTATCAACCAGTATCTGCCAAAATTACCAACTCCCATGGAGCTACTGCTTTCAAAAACTGTACAGAATCATATCAGATTTTACAGCTGACATTGCAATGATTCTCCATACATACCTTGCTCAACTTATATCCATATATATGAGAAGTGTATATATGTTATATATATATATGTGTGTATATATAGAAAGAGAGGGAGACTGATCTCATTTTGAGCATGTGCGTCATCATATTTAATAAAACAACCACTCAGCTGAATCTGGTCCAGGAACTTAAAGAAACAAAGATAGTTTGCATACACTAAATGGAAACCTGAGCGACTCTCAGTGGGAGAAATCTGTTTTAAAAAGCTTTCATAAAGGAAGAGAGGGCAAACAATCAATTCAAAGCACAGAAAGCAGCGCAGGAGACAGCAGGCCGGAGTGGGGGGACTCACTTAGGGCATACATGGGGGAACAGTAATGACAAAGTCCCATGCCACGCAGCTTGCCCCAAGAATTGGAGCTGTCGTCAGGAGATGTCTACTCCGGAGAGAGACGGGCTGCTGCCCGAGTAGTATTTCTGTTTTGACGCAGTTAACCCTGCTTTTCAGTGAAGGTCTCCATGGATATGCGTTAGCCCACTCCACAGGTCTCTCTCTCCTCTTTTGTTTATAAAGCACCATTTTTTGTTATGTCATTCCCCTGGAGTGTTGCAAGGGCTTTCTTCCTCTGAAGCTCCTAAGGCCTGCAACGCTTTCACTGCCACTTTCCGCAGGTAAGTCTCTTAACCGCTTTCCCAGGCTCTCAACTTGCAGCCTCGTCCACTGGCTGGAGACACGGAATTGAACCCCGGGTTCAGGAGGCTCAGGCACATGGCTTTGCACAGATTATCTTCCCTCTTTTCCTGCAGGTTCCTCCTCCTGTGGTGCCTGTTTTGAATACAAAGCTCCTAGGACAGGCGCTGCTGCTTAGCTTCCAGCAGACAGCACAGAAAGATACCCGTGTCATCCGTCCTTTGCAAAAAGGTCTTTTGTATTATTATTATTTGTATACCACCAAGATGTTCTAAACAATGCTGGTGGGGGCTCATGTGGCGGAAGAAAAGCACATAAGACACTTCTTTATGCTCAGATAACCGACATCGCGGTCTGCTGGGAGAGGAAAACTGGGCTCCACGACAATCCTAAATCTGATCCTTTGATACAAGAGGAGAGGAAGCACCTTTCTACAACACGGGTTTGCGTGTAGAGTTTGCACGACCGGCGCAGAGAGAAAATTAAGGAGCATTCGCAGTTATATCCCGCACAGCCTGGTCTTCCTCTACCTCGATGACAGGATTTTGAGTCACCAGTAAGGGCCGTTTACTTTGGGGCAGCTCCGGCAAGCCCTGCCCCAGTGCAAGGACGGCTCCATTTCTCATGAAGCAGGACCTCCGCTATTTCAGTTTACAGCTCAGCGTATTAAGGTTAGCTGAAACTGGGTCAGCGGCTGCTTGGCGAGCCGCTCAGTCGCTCCTATGGTAATCTCCATAGCAGAAACGGGGTGTAACCGCTTCAGCTGTTTGCTTTTAATTCGGTCCTGCGTGCAAGGCAGGGCCCCGGCACCCCGACACTTACTGCAGAGCACAGAGGTGCCGGCGAGCCCTGGGCGAAAGCTTCTCTTCCTCGGTGCCGCCACCCGACGCTCCCAGCGGGCAGCCTTCAGCTTCTGCTTTCTGCCATTTAGGCAGAATACTGATTGCTGTTTCTGCGTCTTCCAGCAGCTCGGGGCAAAATGACAGGGAGAACTTGATAAAAAAGCTTCGATTCCCCAACGGGATGGGACGCGCGCTTAGGTAATAATTATAACAATACTCAAAAACGGAAACATTACCGTCGAGTCGCTCTTTTGTTTAAGTATAGCAATATTGGAAATGGGAATCTGGGATTTTCTCCTGGCCATCAAGAGCTGAAACTGCAGGTAGCCCAGGAACTCACCCTTCAGGTCGCGCCGACGCCTCCGCAGCGGACGTGCCGCGGAAGGTTAAGGTTAAGCGTCCGAGCGGTAACTTGATCATTTACTCTTACGGCACAACTGCTGGCTAAATAAGACATTGTGTGATCTAAAAGCTAAATTAAGGAAACATGTACTTTTAGGGGTTAAAACGAAAGAGCAGCATTCTGGAGTAATACTGGGAATTGGGGCCAGCAGAAGAGCATTTACAGTGGATTACTAAGCTTCCCAAATCACCAAAGAGGTAAAGTCCAGCAATATAAGACTCCTTTGTAGCTAACTAAAAATACATTGTCAGTGGATTTGTCCAGTTTTATGTATAAGCAATACTTCTTTCACCTGAACTAATACTAGTAGTCATATAAGCCCCTTATTGCCATGTGCTGCATTTTTTTTGCTAATCTTCAAGGATTTAGCTTCTTTGCCACATACCTCAGGGCACCAACTGATAAAGCTCTAACTCTCCATTTTTCCAGGACACCAGCAGTGCGGCCTTGCAAAAAATGAAAATCGCTCAAGAGATTTAAAGGGGAAATTTATTTTTAAAATCCTGACTTGCAGCAAAGAGGTGGATTTAAAAAAAGCTTATCTATCAAGAATCAGTTTAAATTTTAATTCTATCTGGGGACTCTTTCATGCATTCTAGCTTTAAAGTTTCTTTTGACAGGGACTTTTTGCCAAGGTAATGGGCAGCTTTGTCAATTTAATTTGTCCAAGTTTTTCTTACGGTTGAACTCCTTTTCCTAATATATATATATGTTCGGTCTATACCGAAGCTTTACTAGTTTGTATTTGTTTGTGTATCTGTTACATTGCTCTAAAGCAAACTAGATACAGAGATTTGCAGAAGAAATGCAAAACTGAATATACGAGAAACAAGCCACCCGTTGTCTCTATTTTATATACACACGTATTTAACTGAAAAAGAATCTCCGCGGAAATTCTCAATGAAATACTGACAAAACATCTCGGGCTTGAGGGGCAGACAGACAAAATGGGGAATCCATGAAAGTGTTGCTGCAGTCTAAAATCAGACATTAAATTACCATGGACAACTGGACCACCGCCCTGCCGATCACCGCCTCATCCACAGCGGACAAATGTTAGTTCTCCAGATCACCCAGATTCTGCACTGAAAACCCATTTGCCAACTTAAAAAATATGTCAAGTTTTCAAATCAGCAGTTTGTTTCAAGTCCAGCAGGTAGCATAACAAGGTACAGTGGCAAAAAAGGAAAGTGAGGAATGTCCCATATGTGAGCTTGTACAAACTGAGTATTACACTCAAAGCAGGATGTAAAGAGTATCTTGGTAAAACCAGAACTTCTACAGTGCTTCCTAATGCTAAGGATAGAGATTTAGGAAATCCTGTATCCAAGCTTATCACATATGAAGACAATCTCTTTCTTTTCTTCTTTTTTCTTCTTCTTTTTTTTTTTTATATTAACAATTTAATGCATATTCTAAGGTGAAGTGACAAAAAATTAGAGCAAACCCTGAATTAGGGGAGCTGTTTCTAATGGGATTTCAAATCTGATAACATGCAAATATGCTGGTTTCATTTCTTAAATATTAAATATATTCTCAAGAGTAGGTGATAGTGGAAGGACGAAATTATCTTTGGCTGATGTAAATCAGTAAGAGTTGCAGGAGTGGAAGGAGCTCAACCCACTTGAAAACTAGCTCTCCCCTTCTCTCTCTCAAGCATAAGACTCAAAACGAAAGGTGACATTTGAACATTTAGAGCGTAATTTGAAAACAATTTTCTTACTTCAAACAAATTGGAACAACAAGAGGGCGGGCTTGCTAAGAGAGGACTCAGCAGCTCTTCTGAACATCTAAGATAACTGGTGAACTTGTTTATTTGAAGGCAGTCTGCTCCTCATTTCTGTCCACCTAGTAATTTACAGGCTTCTACAAAGCTTTGAAACAGTAGACTTTCAGAAACGGAATTTAAAGTTTATATGAAAGGTATAGGGTTGCTGGCCCTACTGGTGGAAATCTGCAGAACAAAATCTGCGCTTTGCAGTACTGCATACATTTGTTGCCTGTGTGCTGTTGTGGAGTCTGAGCCCCAGCTTTTCAAAGTGAAAAGTGAGTCGAGGAAAACCAGGACAATCTCACATTTCAAATTCACGGAATTGAACTTCCATTGTTTTGTCTTCCAAAAAGGTGGGACAATCCCTGAAACTTTTGGGGGATGTCTTCGTTGGAGCTGTTACTTTAAAAAAATACCAAACCTGTAATCACACATCTCCTCAAAGCTCTTAAACAACACTCAGCAGCAAATATAGGAATCCATACACATTTTTCAAGCAAGTATGCCATCTCAACTTATCTAAAGAGCTTACCTTTTCATGTTTGTGTTTCTCTTTTTCCTTCTCTTTCTTTTCTCTTTCTTTCCTCTCCTTTTCCTTCTCCTTCTTTTCCTTTTCTTTGTCTTTCTCCCTTTCTTTCTTTTTCTTCTTCTCTTTTTTGTCTTTCTTCTTCTCTTTTGGTTTCTCCTTGTCCTCAAACAGTTTTTCAGGAAGCATTGGAGACAAGGAAGGTAACATGCTGGGAAGCCTCATGGCAGTTGGTGTGCTGAACAAGGGCAAAGACATTTCTTTTGGAGTTAACACAAGAGGTGCTGATGGAGGCTTTATCTTATCTTCCTTACCCTTATCTTTAAGTTTCTCTTTGTCTTTCTTATCCTTGTCTTTTTTGCCTTTCTCTTTCTCTTTCTTTTTATCTTTATGTTTTTCTCTCTCTTTTTTGGTGTTGCCATCTTTCAACTTTACTTTCGTGTCAACTTCCTCAAAGTCCTTTAGTTTGAATTTATAGGGATCAAGATCATCATCTTTGAGTAGTTCCTTCCACTGAAATTTTGCTTCCTTGTTTCCTTCCTTGTCTTTATCCTTCTCCTTGTTCTTTTCCTTCTCCTTGTTTTTCTCCTTGTTTTTCTCTTTATCTTTTTCCTTTTGTTTTTCTTTCTTCTTCATTTTTGTCTTCAGCTCCTTTTTCAATTTCTTTTTCACTTCTACCGATGAAGCTAACTTGGTTTTCTCCTCATAGACTTTGAGAAGAGGTTCTGGCGTTGGTGGTGAAGCAGAAGGAGAGGAGAAATAAGTGAAGTTGGTAGGTGGATTAGAAGGTGGCCCCATGTTTGCCTTTCGAATGACCTCATCAATTGAGTCATCCATTGTCCATGAAATGTCTGAACTCGAAGTCCCACCTGAGGGAGGTATCGGAGTTGCTCCTGCCTTATTTGCATTATTGGCAGAAACAGAAGGTTTGGGAGTTGTAGTCTCTGAAACAGAAAGTCTTTTAGGACTGGTAAAAATTTCCCCTTCTGATTCAGAACCGGAGGAAAACTCAAAGGGATCCGGTTCTCGTTCTGCGCATGCACGAGCAATCACAGCATCGATTGAATCATCAATGGTCTTGTCCATTACTGGTACTTTCTTAGTCTGGTTTTCAATATTTGGCTTGGTGGCAGGCTCAGGTGGTGTCTGTCCTTGTTTTACTTGAATGTTTTCCTTTCCTACCTTGTCACTTAATGCAGCCAGAGGGGTTCTACTTGGTGTTTCAGGCTTGACGGGTGGTTGGGGAACATGAGCAGGGACCTTTGGACTTTTAGGACTTTTTGGGCTCTTGGCGCGACCTGGTGACTTTTTTTCTTTGGATCCAGATTTTGGTGAGCGTATGGGACTTCCAGTTACCACTGGCGACGGTGTAGTTTTAGGTGATTTTGTCTTCTGTCCTGGAGAACTTGTTTTGGACTTTGTTTTGGGCACAAACGGCTTTGCCTCTAAAGTTTTGGGGGTTGGCACTTGTGTTTTTGTAATGGGAGCCAACATTGGTGGTTCTGGTGAAGGAGGGGCTAAGTCTGTATTGTCCTGAACATGAACTGGAGAAAGCATTGGTGGTACTTTTTGAGTATTTATTGAGCTAAGAGGCTCACGTGGTTCCAAAGCCCCGTCCAAGGTGTCCCCTTTGGAAACAGATAGTTTTGGCCGTTTCACAGGTGGAAATTCCTCAGCATCAGGACTTTCTAATGGTCTCTTGCTCAAGTAGTTCTCATCGTTAATTGCCTCATCCTCTTCCATATCTCCCTCTTCTTCCAGCGGCACCTGCATGGCCTCTGCAGATGTACCTCCATCGGTAGGCACCTGTTCCTCTTCCTCTTCTGTAACAAAGAACATTTTAAAAAAGCATTAATAATTAAAATTAATAATTAAAAATGTGTTTTACGGAAACAAACAAGCATCAGGGCAAATGTTCACATGCATCTCAGCCTGTAAGAGATAACTGGCCACCTAACAGCTTTGCACTGGTCTACCTGGAAAGAAAGTATGGCATCTCCTCTGTCTCACGTCAGTCACCATCACAACTGGCAGATGCCCTCGTCGCAGTGTAACATCAACCCATGAGCAGAGGACAGGAGGGTCGAGCTCACCAGGGATGGTAGACCTTGTGGAACAGGTCCAAAGTGGCAGTTCTACCTAAAAACGTCCCAATTATTTCTTACTGCAGTCGTTGCGATTACAGTAACACAAACCTGCTGCATCAATTTTAAACAAAGGGAGAGAGGTTGAAGCATTTTTTTTCTGTAACGACGTGGACTGCAAAGCATACATCAAAGTAAAATTCACTGGAATTAGCCATCTTGCTTATATATCACACAATTTTGACTGCAGATTAACTACTAGGGAAATAACTTCCTAAGCCTAGTTTGTTTTTCCTGAAGCAGCACAGGCTGAAGGTTAAAGCAGAGGACTAAGCCCCATTCAACCTGCCAGGTTCTGCCTCTGATACCATCTTAAGAGCTTGCTGCAGACGGACGTTATCTGCTATGATTATACGGGAACACCCCAGCACCGCGTGTGCGCGCACTGGTTTGGATCAGGAGCACGCCTTTGAAATGCATCTCCCCATCATCCCCGCTAACTGTTGTGTTGTTTGCATCATGGAGCCATCCCGGAGTGCATATGCTGGCTTCCTGCTACAGTGAAACCAAAACGAAAGCTGTGTTGCCAGAGGAATACACCTAACGCGCTCCACGTGCAACTGGGCATTTGGGCTATGAGACCAAAAAAACCAGCTTTTGAAAATAAAGACTGAAACATGCGCAGTGTGGACATCAGGCACCGACTGTTTCAAGCCAGCGTTGACATCACCTGTGTGATTGCTCTGTTTTTCTGTTTAATAGCAATTACTTTTTTCCCCCTACGTATATGACCATCTTCTGTCCTACATGTGGCACGACGGTGCAAAGAAAGGGGAAAATTCACTCGAGATCTGCCGGCAGATCCACGGCAGGTTTGGGGAGAAGAGAAACCTCTGATCTCCCCAACCACAGTCAAGCACTTTATCCTCTTGGATACACTTACTCACTTTCAAAATGGAATTATCCAAGCAGGAAAAAGGATTCTTAGCCTGGAATAAGAACATCCACACTGGCATTAACCTGACACATTTACATTTGCTGTAATTACATCATTGCACCTATGCCGGTTAATGTTCCTGCACAGACAACCTCATTTCACTTTACTCCATGTCTCCATTTACCCACCTGCAGAAACGCATGACATTTTGTCTAGCAGGGTTTCTGTGGAAAGATATCAAGTGCCCTAAGATCCTCACATGAAATACGTAGTAAAAAACATTTATTATGACAGCAGCTAAACCCAAACTTCTTAATGAGCACATGGTGTTAAAGAAGCAAACACCGAGAAACTTATAATGTTACACCAACACCATTTAAAGCTTTGTTAAGACAGCACCTTTCTGAAATATCTCTTTCCGAGGTGTTTATTTTCAGGTTTTCTGTGCTGGTGTTTCTCTACTGTAATGTGTCAATGCTCTGATTTAGGAGAGTTGAGTCAAGAGCCCTGGGCTGCAGCACAAATCTTGCCAGCATCACAAATTAAGTAAAATGAGCTAGCAACTCTGGCTTTTGCCAGGGCCCAGAGGATTTACAGCAGCCAGCCCAGAGAGGAGACTTTGCCTGAGGATAAAGTCTTAGCCTTCCGTGAAAAACAGAAATGTTAGGGAGTTAGGTTTTGCCTGGCTGGGCACTGACATTAAATTTTTTAAACTGCAAAGCTAGAGTATAACTGAGAAATCACTGTGGACCGAGCCTGCACCTGCTATGGGGGGGGAGGAAATCTGCTTCCAGATCATGGAAGACATTTCAATCTCTGTTCAAGTTGTTGCAGAAATCAGCTGTCTTCATCTGCTCAAAACTGTTTTGGGGATGAAGTATTAGCATTCATCAGATGTCATACAGCACCGGTTGCTACCGAGCAATTCCTTCCCAACCCCATTCAACCTAGTTCGCCACCGAGAGTTTGTTTTCTTTTAAAATTTTAAAGAGGGATAAAATTTAAAACAAACACCATACTTTAAAATTGGGATTTAGAGAAGTCTTCTGCCTTGGCTACAAGATGAAAAGTGTAGGCAAATTCGAACATTGGGAAAGACAGGGTCTGATCATGCAGACTTTAGAGATAGCAACATAAACCATTTTAATATTAAAAACATGGGGATAAAAAGAGTCAATAAAGTGGAAGAGAAACTACTGCAAGGAAAAGTAAAAAAATTACATTTACTAGAAAAATCAGAGCTAAAGATTTCTGCCTGGTGTCCATTTAAAGAGCCACTCTGTTATACCATGTCTCACGGAAGTGCACTGCAATATTTCATATTTTTGTAACTCCTTCCCATCCCAAGGTGCTTCTCATGTTTTACCTACTCAGGATTGCAGAATACCAGCAGCTGCTGGATCAAAGGCGAAAAAACAATTTCAGAGGAGGTTTGGAGAACAGGGACTGGTGTTTTGTACAATAAAAAAAGAGCGATGCTTATTTTTTTTTTAATAAGGCCAAGTAAAGTTTGCACCGGACCCACGAAGTTTCTGTGATCTTGTGTGGAGAAGCCAGGGAAGGGCAGAAAAGGTTAAAGTGCAGTTTGTAGAGGTGAGACTAGAAATCGGGGTGTCTTGGCTCCAGCTTTCATGCACATTCCTGCAAGCCACAAAGACAACTTAGTAAGGAAGCAGAAGCATTACCATCCCTTTTATATGGACTTGGATTCCCCAAAACATCTGGAAAAAATTGCCTGGGTCAGTCCTGAACAATCCAGGGACTAAGGAAGTTCACGAGCACTTAACTACTGACACACATTCACCACTTCTCAGACATGCTCAGATGACAATCTGGAATCCTATCGTGGTCAAATGAAATCCAAATTTCTCTTGGAACAAGGCCACGGTCTGATCCTCAGCGAGGACTGGTTTTCTGCCAGGCAGCGGCTTTCAAACCTGAGCCACCGCAGCTGTGGCCGTGGCAGAAAACAATAAAGCACTTTTTTTTGGCGGGGGGTTAATCAGAGAAAGTGAAATCTCTGTCTTACACTCAAGAGCTACAGGCTCTTTTTCCTCCAGAAGGATTCACACAGGAGGAGGAACCAAATATGGGAAAACATCAGCTTTTAAGCTTTATCTGCTTGACTTGGCGACGAGCGTTTAAAACCGCGTGGCCACTTTTTCACCTTTGTCCATCTCGTTCGCTACCCGGCACTTCTCGACGTGCAATCCTTTGTGCACAGGATTGCTTTTTAACTCTCTTTACTGCCATCTCTCCCTATCTCCGGCCACCTTATTAATGATCCGACTCTTGAGTTAGCATCTATAGGTCAAATGGATATCACCTCGGCCATCTGCCCTAATAACTCTCTCCTGTAATGAAAGGAGACTAGAGCTGTTTGGGAGGTTTCTCAAGATAACAGATACATTTTTTTTTTTTTTTTGGTTGTTGTTAGAGAAGTCCGTGCTGGATCAATATTAATGCTCACATTACTAAAGCTATACAGAGCAATTGTTTATTATGTCAGCCGGCCCCACGTGCGGGGCCCGGGATCAGACGACGCGCAGGTTCCAGGAGGGATGAGTTCAGCCGCCGCAGCGCAGCCCCAAAGGTGAATTTGTCCCCCGCTGAAATAAAACAAGCTGACAGCTGTTAACTTGCTGCTTATGAGAATACTGTTTGTTAAGACGGCATTTCTTCCTGGAGCACCTTAGGATGTGTAACGTTGCCCGCGTCTGCGTAACGAGGCGAGTTCTTCACTTTCGTGAAAGGATGATTTTGAAGTTAAGGGGGAGGAAGGAACCCGCTCCTCGCCTGACACGGGTCCGCGGCGGGATCTCGGGCAGGTCACGTTATGTGCTGCTGTCTTCCCATCTGACAAGCCATGATAATTTCATCTCGCAGAGGATGCTGTAAAAGCTGAACTTGATAAATGCGTGCGTAGCACCTCGGGATCTCTGGACAGAAGGCATTAGAATCCCAAATGCAAGCTGTGGGGATCTGTCACCACTTCGAATGCTGGAAAATTTCTTAAGCTGAACAGTTCAGGCAAGAAACTGAAACTCCTGCACCTTTTTTAAGGAAAAACCACTAAAGAAGCACATAATTTCTTTCTTGGTACATCATGTTCCTGCAGCACAGCAAGGAGTCCAAGACGACCAGCTTATTGAATATATACCTTCTTAATTTGGCCACAGCTCGGTTTCAGGACAGCAATACTCAACACTTCAGTAATGAACTTCCAAGTTCACGATGATCGAGGGTCTGTTTGTCCCTAAAACCGACACGGGGTACACAGGAACAGAAATTCTGCCTTTATTGCAGAAAAAGAAGTGCAATCACCCGTACCACGCTATCATGCTCTCCTGGCTGTCTCATCAGAGGCGGCTGCACACATTGTTCTTTCAAGAACGGCTCAGATGAAAGCGAAGGCAGGAAAAACCAGATGCAAAACTTTTCTGATTGAAAAGAAAGACACCTACATACCGGCACTCTTCAGGCAAGAAACCCTCTTTTTTTAATATAGATATCTCTACCTATAGATACATACATAAAACCAAAACTGTCATCATCTTGGTCATTACCAGACTTTCACTTGGCAGCTTCAGAGATAGCAGCATAAGCCCTTACAGCCAGATGATGTCCTGGAGAACATGGCACAGACTGGGACAGACAAGATCTCTGCTCAGCTCCTGGCCCTGCCAAAAACTTACCCTGTCTGTTGGCTGGTATTTAATTTAAGCCAAGTTCCAGTGTCTCTTCTGGGAACTGGATTAATATTTCCCTATGTCACAAGGTGATGATAGGATACAACCATCTCGCTAAGACCTGGAGATCTAAGAATAAACCAGTATTTCTTAGGTACAAGATGAAGCAGAGTCAGACACGCTGGCCTGAAGCTGGACACCGCTTGCTGAAGAAAGCATAACACGACGTTAGCAACAGCAGCCTTTTACCTCCAACGCAATGGCTAACGTATTAATTGCACAAAGCTCTGGCAGGTAACAGTTCCTGTGGAAGCCAACTCTTGTCATTATAATAAAGCAAGATTTTGGCATTCGGTATTTGATATTAACTTTAGTATGGCAGATAAACAGTATCAGCTATCAGAGCAAACCCATTAAGGATATGATTCTGAATCAGCAGATGTTTCCATGCAACTCATACAGGCTTATTTTCAGCAATTAAATTTCTTCCATAACCTTTTCCTTTTTGAACAGGATTTGAACATTTTGTTTTCTACTGGAATGCAAAATGGCCAAATAAAGATCTATCAGTAGATCACGCATTTCTTTCATGCATAATTCTGCTCATATCAGATCTCTCTACTCCTTTGCGCCACATGGTACCAAGTACCTAAGTATGGAAGTTGAAAGCATCAGAGTTTTAAAGGAAAATTAGGACATAGGAAAGGAAATAATGTGGCAGTACCTGCATTGAAATCTTCAACCCATCCTTCTTTCCAAGCATATGCTCCTTAGGACCACATGGATATCGAACTGAAGGTTTTATACACAAGCCAGCTCAGCCTCTCAAATGCAAGAAGGGAAGTGATCATTCCCACCCAACATATGAAACTTTTTAGTGAAAAAAAAGAACAAACAAAACTTCCTGCAGACTTACAGAATAATTTTCCTATTGTGTAGATAAAGCATGAGATTAAGCCAAAGATATCTTTTGGGAAATTTTAAGTCACTAAGTCAAGAGCTTAACATCCCCATCATATCCTAGTAAGTAGGGGCTTTTGACTTCTGTTAAAAGTGAAAAGTTTTTTTCTTATGCCATGATGGGGTTTATCTTTTTAACTTGCAATAACAATGGCCTTTTCCCAAAACAAACAGAAAGTATGCTTGTAGTCCATAAAGGAAATTAATGGAAGAGCGACAAAATTCAATCCTGATATCCTACAGGCCGATATCCTGATACCCTAATGCAAAATGAACACACTACGATACCTGCAATACATTTTGAGCTTAAAATGCCAGGTTTAATATAGATATATGTGTGTCTATATATTTTATTATATATATAGTTCTATATATAATTTCTCTTCCATATGACCACAAGTGATCACTGATGTGGCTTGTTTACCAAACAGACAATACACTAACAGATATCTCTTTTACTGGACATCAACCAACCTATTACCAAACCCTGACATTTTCCAGTTGACACTTTCTATGGGAGGAGAGCTGGTAAGAGAGCACCATCAAGGAGCTCATCTTCCATGTGTCTCAAATTTTTTCACTGACATTGCCAGCAAGTCAATTCCAGTGCCTTCTCAGTATGTTCTAAAATGCAGAAACCACAAATAGATTAAAAAAGAGCTTTCAGGTGTGGCTAGTGATTTTGCATACATAACTGAAACACTGTAAAGAGGATGTTAAAGGTGCCTGATGTTAAGCATCCAGACTTGTTAGTCACACTGGAAAATTTTGGCCTAAATGGCTGGTTGGTGCGTTCAACAATCAGTATTAGCCAGGATTGAACTTGGAGGTGTTCAACAGGACTGACAGACTTGGTGTATACATTTATCGGTCTCTCCAGAAGTAGTTACTGACCTGCACAAGAAGCTACAAGTGGTCAACAACCCCCCCCCTCCATCCCTAATGACAAAATCCATCCATCCATCTTGAAATACGGATGATAGCAATAATCTGGTTCAGGACTCACAAATTTCCAGACCAATTCAGTTACCTCTCCGCCCTGTTGAACAACTGCTTCACACTCTTGAGCAGGGATTTCTTGGTACGAAATCAACAGAGATGCACTTTTGAACAGCAGCATGAGAATAAGATATTGAAGAGTTTGCCAGAAACAAACCACAACTACTAAAGCTGTAGTTCTACATCACAGAGTTGCTTTAAAAAGAAACTGCCCCATCCTTTCCTTTGTCCTGGTTCAAGCATTTGTGCAGGAGAATGGGGAACTAATCAAGGCTAAAATAAGAAAGATTTATCTGTTAGTCTGAACTCAAATCACCAATCTGGTCTGTCATGATACTACTTAAACTTTTGGGCTACAACAAGCCAGAGGAAAGTCCTGCACCTCCCTCCTTATATATCATCATCTTGCCCCTTCTCCATAGTGAAGTGACTTAACGGGTTAACTCAGATGGAAGGTGGAGGTGGAAGAGAAAAAAAAAAAAAAGAGAAAGTATGTTTCTGTCCAGTTGGCAAAGTAAAAAGCCCACCTCAGGATCACGCAAGCCTAAGGGTGTGGGAAAGAAGAGGAGAGAGGTGCAGAGCATCACTCTTCGGGCATCAGATCCTGGCTCAGGGTATAACGTGCAACTTGGGCTTCCAGTGCTGCTTTAGGATACCGGATGCCATGAGAATAGCACTGTTAAATACTTATTAGTGCAGTCCTCATTATAATACTTTTTAGAATATGCAATGTTTATGAAGCCAAACTACCCAGGATTCTTAAAATGACACACCCAGCTTCCTGCTGAAGACGGAAAAACAGCATTGGCAGATCGTTATCAGCTACACTTGCAAACTCTCTCTGACCCCACAAAATACCAGTCCTGCGTTTGCACTGCATATAGCAAGCAAAAAAGCATTTCTGTCTGAATACAAAGAGGGAGGCTTCATTTTTGCTTTGACTTTTTAATAGCGGCTCAACAGTTTTTGTGGATCACAGGTATCTACACAAATAAACGCATGTGCGTGGCAATGTTATGCTAATGTGTCTGGAGCAATTATGCAGGCTTTGGATGGAGAGTAAAAACAACCACAGAAGCATCTTTAGGAAGTGATCGAGCGAGAAGATGCGCGAGAACCAGCCGGCTCCTTATCGGCAGGGAAGCCTTGGTTCAGTCACTGCGGTGCTGCTCTGAATTACCTGTGACTGAGTCTCTCTCCCGAAATCTGCAGAACAGAGGGTGATGTGAAAACCACTGCCGTTTGATCAAAACATACAGCCAGGGACAAAAACCTTCCCTAACAAAATCTGGACAAATCTACATGCTTTTTACGACAGTTTTTACTCCCTCTGGGGTGTGCTATCCTTAACAGAATCGGAAACTCGCCCCGAAGTATGCGTGCGGGCATAGAGGTTTTCTCTTTAAAGGAACATTTTGACTTCTAAAAAATGAAATTATTAGGAAAGACAAGGTAATTAGGCAATGACAATTCATAGAGTACAACCAATCAATAACAGAGTACATTAGCAAGACTGACAGAGGTGTGAAGCCGATACGTTATAAATGGCTCTACACTGACCTGTAAAAATGCAGCATTTCCCTAACATTCGGCACAATAAAAAACTAAAATGCTATATAAGCAAGCCAACCTGAAATGACACCTAGTATTATAAATGGCCTAATCTATATGTTAATACTGTTGTATCACATAACTGCAGCAAGACTAAGATAACAATATGACTTTGGGGTTTCTATGGCTACATCCTGGGCTAACGTGCCTGAAAGGGCTTGCTGCTGACACCACACAAGCTTTCTGAGTGCTTCTCTTTGGTTATTTATGATATGATTTATGATAACGACAACATCTCCTATTTTCTCCCCTCGTCAGATACAATAAATTGCCATCGTTAATCACCGTTCTTGCTTCAGCTATGATTACAATAGTATAATAGAGCCTAGCTATGGTAATACTGTGTATTAAGGTGTTTTTTTCCCCCCTTTAAAGAAATATGCACAAGTAGATCTTTGTAGCTGATGTCAGTACCTGTAGTATTTTAATAATCTTCCCGGGAGTATTTCTGGATGAGAATTTCTGTTACAACTAAGATTCGGCACCGCTCCTCTTGCAAAGATCGAATTTATGATCTAAAGACTCAAAATCCACATCGTATTATCTGTATCTAACAATTCTCAAATATAATACGAGGGGTTTATATGTATTTTTCTTGACAAAAGGAAAGCAGATGGTCAGCCTTCTCGCTTTGCACCTCTGTATCTAATCTTCCCGGCTGAGCTTTCCAAACCAGCTTTTCAAGTATCACAAATCTTACTAAAAACAAAAACACTGAACCTATCTAAACATTTGGAAGGATTTTACAGTGCCTTTCCTTTTATATATTATGGTCTTGTACAAGAAAATACACTGTTCTACCTTCAATAAAGTCCTCTGCTAAAAAACCCCAGACTTTTACAAATATTTTAGGAAGCGACTATTTGTATCTCCTAGCAGAGGAACAAACTTAAGTATTTATTACATTGGGGTACCTGTACCTCTGCCATACTAATATTTTTTACCTGGCATTGCAGAATGTGTTTGTCCTTCACAGATTTGCAACCTGTGTATGCATTCGGGTACTTGGATTTGGAAGTGAGAAAATACAGTGATTATTTAATAGCTTATTTCGCAAAAGAGCTAAAGAACCCCAGAAATAGTAAGGCATAATTGTCCCATAGACATCACATATTTCTCTTACCATATGACTTCACACCTCACCCCTTCTTCCCAGAACTTCAAAATTTAAACCCCCAAAGCTTTGCTTTCTGTGTAACGCACCCACGGCAGCAGAACCGAGGTTTGGGGCAGAGGTGCTAGAATCGAAGAGTTGCATTTCTTGTTCTCAGGAGTCTCAGAGACAGCAAGAGACAGACACGACGGGGTATTTTAGACTGTATTAATAAGCATATTTCTATTTATATTGCTGCTATAAATAGCTAACATGCCCTTCAGCCCAGCTATCATTAGTGACCCGACTGGTTTTGTGGCAAAGGTAGAAGAGATGGCAGGGGAGACAGTGGCAATACTGATCAGCACAGGGAAGATGTTTAACATATAAGTGGTAGCATGGAAGAAATGGGAATACGAAGAGAGCGGTCTCCTGTGGAACGATTAGCTCATCGGAAAGCTCAGCGGACAGCAGGGACGCCGCTGTGCTAGGTGTGCCACAAAATCCACGCGGAGAGAGAACACCTCTGCCACAAGGTCTGCAATCAGCCACAATTACCTGCGTCTGCCTGGGACTTGCTTTACTCCCTCGAAAGTAAATCTGGGCTATTTTGGGTATTAAGCTGTTGGAGACTCGCTCACGTGATGGAGCTTCTGCAAAAATGCATTACCAGAAGGAAGCTTTGGCTCAACACAACTTAAAGACTCTCATCACTCTTGCTATGCAGGACAGAGGTGCAACTTTGCCATCGTAAAAAGGCTGTGAGTGTTTATATCACCTTCAAATAACTTTTTAGTTCCACAACTCATTTGGCCATTAATTGCCTTTCCTCTCCTCTTCCTATTGTGCATTACTTGCAATTGCAAGGGCACGTTCGAAACCAAATGATAAGCTGCTCAGGGCAAGAACCGTATCTGTATTTTTCAAAGTGCTTTGGTTACTTCTGGGCACTAGAAAAAAACCAAAACAACAGAGCACACATTTAGAGACTTTTCCATCTATTTGATTGTCTTCATTGGAGAAGAAAGGGAAATTAAGCATTTTGTCAGCAACAAAAGAATATTTTATACCAATGAGAAAGACGGGGGGAGGGAGAAGTTTATTTTAATATATGAATTGAGATGTATAAAAATGTCAACCAGATCTTGTGCTCTAAAATAAACTGGAAAAAGTCTGCCTACACTGTTAGGCAAACCTCTGATCTGCGGTATCTACACATGGTGGCACAAATGAACATAACTCGCTGAAATTTAATTAAAAAAGAAAAAAAAAAAGAAAAGAAAAGAAAAAAAAGCCCTGCCATTGACTGGAAACTCCCACTAATGCAAACAGAGTTATTACATATTCAAAGTAAAAAAAGGCATGTGTCCACCCTCTCTCTTAATATATGTATGCACACCACACCATACCCAAAAGTGTTTACCAGGTATTCCAACTGTTGGGAATGGGTTGGAATCAGCTCATTTCTGTAAGGATATCAGCAGCAATTAGGGATGCTTTTGCCATCCAGAGCGATGTGTTTATTCAAACAGTTGCTAACTCAGAAACACAAATGCAGTTCCAGCTTACGACTTTGTCTGAACAGCATCCAAAGTCTTCCCAAAGATGTGCTGACAACGCACACCCCGGGATGTCAGCCCTCGGAATTGGTAGCGGTGTGTCTTCATACATACATGAAAACCCACATTTGCTGGGAAGAATTCTGAGATACAATACGAATCCCATAACAAATACAATCTTCTTGATCTAGCAGAGAAGGAAATCGCTGATGAGAAGGCTTTAATAAAGCTTGACAAGCCTCAAAATTAAATTTGCTGGGAAGGGTTCACCCCCGAAACAGATACTTTCAAGTGGTCTTCACGAAAGAAACCAAGGAAAGACTTAAAGAGAGGAAAATGTTTACTTTAAGAGGTTTTTTTTCTTACAGCTACAAATCCAATTAGTGACTCTCTTTGTCTTTCAGCCTCTCTGCTTTATTCCGTACGGGAGCACATGTGTGTCCCTGGCTCTCCCTGTAACCCTGCCCTGCAAAAGGTGCCCATAGGCAGAAAGAAAACTAACTGGGGCGGCGTGATCACCTACACAGCAGCGCTCGACGGCCACCGGGAACCGGATCGGGCAGCCCGACGCTACGGCGGGTTCAAAACGCTGCTGTCAGCACCGCTGGAAAAAAGAAGTGCTACGAGAGCATGGGGTGACCGTGCTGAGTAATAATTCTGCGGGCAGCTTCCCACTCCAGCAAGGAGCCCGGTTCAGGAGGCTGTAGGAAAATTTAAACCACATCCAATTTAAACCCGCTGCTTTTTTTTTTTTTTTTTTTTTTTTTCCGGCGACCTTATAATTTTTCAGGGACGGCTGCTAAAATCTATTGCTTCTTGCCACAGGACCTCATGGATCACAGCAACATCTTCAAATAAATCTCACTTCCAAGGGA
>JAVJGG010000005.1:4836369-4872765 GCA_035590195.1 Aviceda cuculoides | reverse complement strand
CAACAAACAGAGTAAAGGAGTCTGTTAGATGCTCTCACTGTACAAGGGCTTTTCTGGGGGACAACTGGAAAGACCTCGTGGGCTTTTGCAAAGCCACAGCCATGGAACGACCCTACGCTTCTGCACTTGCTGCAAGCCTTTGTAGGACAATTAAGCTAAGCAAAAAGCAGAGCAAAAAAACCCTGGAAAAAGACTGTAAGAGAGATTCAGAGATATCAGAGTCCTGCATGTACACTAGGAGAGCTGGGCATGAAGGTGAAATGATTTGCGATACCCTCCTCTCGGTATCGCTTGCAATGGATGCAAAATAACAGAGGATATTTTGGTGGCAACACTAGGCAAGTGTCAAAATCTTGTCTCTGTTTAGAAACGTTCCAACCCATTTTTGAAATAAAAAATTACAGCTCTGACAACGACCTCAAAGCCATCGTTGCATGATGCTGCACTTTACACTCGACTCACCCTTAAGTCCGCAGCAGCCTTCATTTTGATGCAAGGTCTGCCCCAGTGCTCCCAATGACCTTGGCAAAATTCTTAAAACAAAACAAAAACAAAACCAAAAAACACAAAAAACCCTTCAGGACCTCAGGCTCTAAAGCTATTTTAGAATTAGCTTTGAATAATTGTCCCACAATAGGAGTTTTCTTGATTAATTGCTTAAGATAAGGCCTCCTTTTCCTTGCTGGCCTCCAGTGACTCCCTCTACTTCCCATAATCACTTTTGTCTCAGTCTCCCGTTCACTGGGAACTGCTAAGAGAAAAATCAGAGATACACCAACTCCATTACCTGAGGATTAGCCACGAGATAACCCTATGTATTCCATTACTGACCATCATTATTTGAGTAATTATTCAATCAAGTTTAGACTGTGTGAAAGATGCACTAATTGTTTCGCAAAGCTTGCCCAAGCAGTATATCTAAAGGATGCAACTTGTGTCCTTTAACAAAACAAAAATGATGTGCTGATTGCAAAGGAAAATGAGAAGTGGTTTTGTATCGAACTCTGCTTTTTTTTTTTTTTAAAAAAAAACCTAATTAGGCTTAACTAGGAGTTAAGGATCTATTTTGATCAAGTTTCTGCACAAGCTGGATTGTATACATACTTGATTACAGAAATTTTGCAGGATATTGCTTTTCCATCTGAATGATTTAAAAAACGGTACTTGGCCATTAGTTTTCTAGCAGTTTATGAGATAAGCATCCTGAATATAGGGAAAGCAGGGATAGTGGAGAAATAAACAAAGAGCCAGTAACCAGGTTTAATTTAAACAAACTTGTGCACACACATCAGTACTAGACTTGGAGGGCTTGATACCCTGATTTAAACTGAATTAATGTCTTTTAGCTAAGTCATATTTTTCTTGGACGCACAGGAGAAATGAAAAAAACCTATGAAAACAAATTTAGCGAGGGAATTGGCTTCAGTAGGCAGTTTTACGTAACATTAACTTTCCACTCAAGACATGAAAAAAAAAAAAAAAAAAATTCTTTTTAGAGTTGTCGATTCCCATGTAATCTTCCTGTTTTGGGGACCCGAGAGTGGTACACTACCAGGTGACTCCTGGATGGGAGAGAACTGAAATTCCCTGGGATACCAGCCAACGCTCTACAAAGACCCACGAAGAAGCCACAAACTAAAGACAACTTTTTCATCTTGAGATACAAAACTTCCCTTAGCTATCAAACGCCGCAAAACCATTTACAGCTGATGCAAAATTAACCTGTAACTATTTGATCTTCTTGTTGCCCCACTTTCTAAACCCGTGTACTTAAAAGTGCCACTGTCAAACAATTCTAGAGCCTTTATTTTTAAAAGCCCATCAACCATCCAGCTCCAGCAGATCTCATGTAATACCTCGTATAAGCTATTTTCTAGACAGAGACCGTCTTCCAGCTCTTGGCTAACGCAGATAAAGCTTCCACATGGCTTCTATAAACTCAGAGACCTTTACCACCTCTGTTTTCGTGAGTTTTGGGGGGTGGAGGGGAGATTTATATATGGGAGTGAGCACAAACTGTTGGTATTCTCGGGATTCAGGCAGAACGAAGAGTGCTCAGCCGTGGCGAGGGAGCTCCTTCCAAGCTAGGATTAAAGCCAGTGGTAGGGAAACTTGGGTTTTAATGGATAAATTGTTGCAGAGTACGCTCAGCCAAACACCTTTGCTGACGAACGGGACTTGAAATTCGGTGGGGAGGGGATTATCTTCCTGCCGTGGCATGTAATTTTTAAGAACACCCTCCTATTAATCTAGTTACGTGCCAAATAGTAAGCAGCAGTTTGACCCAAATCCTATTAGCAACAACAATCTGTCGTTACCGCCTCTCCCCAAAATGAAATATGCTTTGGGATGCGTTACAGAAAAATAAATTGAAATGCGGGCGGTTTTCTGCATTAATTTCTCCCGCCTCCCTGTTCAAATTGCAAATTCACGGGGCAGGGACCTGAATTATGTTTGTAAAGCATCACCTTCACCCACATTGCTGAATGAACAAAAAGAGCACTGAAGATTTCCTTTCCCATTTCTTTGTTTCTTCTTTTTGTTCTGATTCTCTGTTTTCTCTCATTTTCTCTTGCATTTTCCTCCTTTTGTTTGGTCTTCACTGCTTGCCCCTTCCAAAACCCAGAAAATACTAGGTTTTTTCTGCCTTTTTTACAGGTTTTCTGCCTTTTCCTGGCTCTCACTCTAAGCTTTCTCTTTCGCTAGCATTTAGCAGAAAGATAATAACTAGAAGAGGGAAGAACACATTTGCTTTTCATGTCACTCGGGATATTTTCAGGAAGGAGACTGGTGGCCAAAGGCAAGACTGAAGAAAAGGGTAAAGGACAAAACATCCAGGAAGCCCATGAAACATGGGACTGTAAGAAGCAGTAGGAAGAGGGAGAGGAGATAAAGAGGAATTACATTAAACAAGTATTTCAGGGGCAAAATGTGGAAGATGGGACAAATAAGGATTGTTGAGGATGCATGGTCAAAGTGGCTGTGGAACAAGCCAGAATGTGAATGGGCAGCAATTACTTGCTAGTTTGGTTTCTCCATCACATGATGCTAAATCCTGCAAGTTTTGGTCCTCGAACACTTGTTTAGGGAGAGTCTCTTCACTCCTGAGTTCTTCCATCTCACACCTGTCACTGCAGATACTGTGGCTTCATATCAGAAAAATAAAAAATACCTGAGGATACTCTTACATAAGAAGCTGTTCAGGTGTGACGTATCTCAGCAGTTATTAAAAAGTATACACTTTATAGTCTCATGAAGCATTCATTACTTTCAGAAGGGATTTAGATATCTAACTTGTAGATATATAACTTTTGCAGATCCTGCTATATATTATATGTTATAGTAGAAACCAGGAACAGCTGAAGAATCCCAGTTTGGTCACTAAGTTACAGATTGTCTTGCTTAAAATGGTGAATTCAGCGCCACCATGCCCAACTGTGAGAATACATCTGCCTAACCCGTTACGGCCAAGACGAATTAACTTACAATCTCTTGGGTTTTTCTGGCTTCTAATATAATGCTCAAGAGGATGAAGCTGCTTGCAACGGTCAGCAGCCTGGGACACGGGGTACCGACACCGTCTCACGTAGGCTACCGTAGAGCGCGACCGCGCGTTACCCTCGCCTCAAGCACAGCCCTGCTCCGACCGTGCAGCCACAGGGCAGATCAGTTCAGTGAGCTGAAGGAAAAGCCAAATTCTCCTCTCCCTCCTCCCTGAAAAAAACGACTTTTAGCCTAATCAACTTGCTTAACCAACTCAAAGGAAAGGGGGAGAAATGACCAGCCAGGGATGGGAGCATGCCTGCTCCTCTTGGTAGTATTCCGCAGGAGATAAACCTCCCACCCAACACACAGCAGCCTACGGACACGGGGCTATCGGTCCTCTGACTTCAAAGAACGGCACACGATGAAAACACAGTGTTCAAGGTCAGTGTATCACAGTATACCTACACGATGTCTGTTGCTAACTTTGCTTTTTGTATTTTAGTAGTCTAACGAGCCCTTTCAGGTGAGGTAGGACTTCCTTCATCTTAAGGGTAGATACGGATGCTTGTGTACCGATTCAGCCTCTTGCTGCAGATGGAGAAAGTTCAGGAGAAGACTTATTCAGAGCTCTAGTTTTGCAGTAGGACAGAGGATTCTTTTTCCAACTGGGGCAGGAGATTCACTTATTCTTCCCGAATGGCATCTTTGACTCAGCAGAGATCGCTCCTCAATTTACCTTGTTTTGTTTCCCTCTCTTTATATCAGATTATTCCCTAATAAAGTGGCAGAAGGAAAACATTTTCCTCTCTCCTTCCCACGAAGAACTGCCACTGCTCAGAGCTGAAAGACAGACAGCAGAAGAACTTCAGATAGTGCCTAGAAATCCCTCTCAAAGATGAAGTATCACTGAAACATACAAAAAGGACCTGCCGCCACTTCTTTTGCAGGGAGCTAAAAGAATTTCAGATCCACAAATATCTGAGTCTGTTTCAAGTGCTCGATAAGACCCTGGCGGACATAAAATTCTTGTTTTATTTCTGAGCTTCTGCCCCCTCCTCCACCATTTCTAAGCTAGAGAAACAAACACAAAACATTGGTGTACCCTGTGTACACCCAGGAACTCATAAAGTTCAATCAAAATGACCTCCAGAACTGTGGGATGAAGTAACAAGAAAAATAAAGCATCAGGAATTCTAATACAATAACTACTTGCTTCCCTTTGCCATAAATTCTTTATGGGTCTCTAAGATGCATCTGCTACTGTAGGATAAATATCTTGTGCTCTGGCTATTAAAAGTTTCCTACAAAATTCTAAGGTTTACTCAGCTATCTGCATGGAAGGCTGTTTAAAAAATCTAGGTGCCTTACAGGGAAAAAGAAATCTAACTGTAAAATCTGTGAAAAAGAACAAGGACACCTTCTTAATCCTCTGAGGAAGAAAGGTGTTGTCACGACTCGCATCTATGCCTTCTGCAAATTAGAAAAGAAAAAATATAGTCAGTTATGGTCAAAAGCATAAGGAACTGGGAGGAGAAAAGACAGGTAACAATTTTAGTCAGAACACCTAAGAAGCTGTAAATACATTACTTCCATTTTTAATATGCTGTGAGAGAGTATTACCCTTCACATATACCAGACATGCTAAATGACAGAGTGGCAAAAAGTATCATTTATCATAAGCAATATGATTAATAAGCTCGATGACTGCTCAAGAATAGCAGGTATTTAGAGACACAAGATACCCGATTCAGAATAAAAGTCTAAATTCATTTTTTGGTCAGGAATAATATTTTTGCCAAGCCACTGTTCTGGGAATTTTCTACTACCAAGACCAGATATTTCAGGACAACCTGCTCATGGCATGGTCACATATTTTTACAGGCTCTTCATCCACAAATGGCAAAGAATTTGCAGACAAACAAAACCAGGGGTCTCATCTTACACAGGAAAAAACAAACGCAGCTCAGAAAGGATAAACTATTTATGCATAGTCACTGTCACACAAAATACCGGTGGCAGAGCTGAAAATTAGAAGTATAGGACGAGTTTGGAAATCTAACACTGAATCTACTAGCTCACCTTTTGCTTAATAGAAGGTGTAATCTGGCTAGTCAGATATTTTTTATACAGTCAGAAGGAGAAAGAGTCCATCTCTCACTCCTTGGATTAGGGGACATAACCTTAAAAAAAAAAAAGAAATGGTGTTTGTTCATCTGCAGTATGATCCTGCGTCTCTCCTTAGGAGAGACAAGCTCCTCCTGCCACTGAAACCGTTCGTAGTTTCTTCTGGCAGAAAGAGCAGTTGAATTCCTTGCAATTCATTAGCTACTTTGGTCACTGGGCTATGACGGATTTGGGAATGACCATCACTTGGTGGTTGATGCCCCATTCAGAAAAGGTATAGTTTTAAATTTTCAAATACATCGCAAAAGGACGGTGAGACCGTAACATCCACATTTTGTAGTACATCCCTCTCCTGCCTCCCCCCACCGCCAAGTGCGGATTAGGATGGGGAGAGGGATGAATTATCTCTGGAGAACTATAAAAGATAGAATTGATTTTTGGTAAGAACTCCAAGGAAGTTCTTAATACCGCCTTATCTTTGCGAGTAATACAGAAATGTTCCTCCACTGAGTGAGCGCCTATCTTCGAAGCTATCCTTGCCAATGTTATCTCTACAGAAAAGCAGCTTTGAAGGATAGAAAATAATATATGTTCCCCATTGGTTGAAAGAGAGTTGTGTCAAAACTTGTAATACAGAGTTTAGGTTCTACACTTGATATTTCCCTAACTTAGGGGAATTCAACAAGTTCACTGCTGTGACGCTAGCATGAGGCCAAGATAAGATTTGCCCATCTCGCAGAGTGAAATTTAATAACTGTGATGCACTTCAGAGCACCTGCACAAACCTAATGACATGACATCGCTCAAATTCACAGTCTTGCATGTTAATATTTTTATTTACAGTGCAAATTCATGAAGTTTCTTTAAATAAATTTTAAAAATTCAGCATCTTTAAGTATTCTTGAAGAAAGGCAGCAAAGTCTAGGTTTATAAGGAGAAGCAATCTTCTATTAGACTAGTAAGAAGAAATGGAAAAAACAGACGTAGTTTTGGATGCACAAGCTATTCACCAGGACAGAGGCTTGTGTGCTTTAAAGTTTTTTGCTTTGGTTTTTTTTTTCCTGACCACAACAGGAGGTCTAAGAGGAGATACTACCTCCTCCTACAAACTCTTTGATCCTGGCTGCAACATTATTAACACAAATATTGGACTGCCCCACCCCTAATAATTTAGGGTAGTCCCCCTACCCAGCTTCTGAGCATTTAGGTCAAATGGTGGATTTTCTGAGAAACAGAAGCCTTTGATTCAAAAGTTCCCGTTTCTAAGACAGGCTCATTTAAATGAGCGTGAATCTCGGAACGTGGTCTTCTTGCCAGTCCAGGGTTACGCATATGTATAATACTTTCCTCTTTATTTTCAGACCTTGACAACTAGCAAGGAAAATACATACAGAAAGCATCTTGCAGCTCCTCTAAAAACAATCCTCTGCTGCAGCCAAGCAGTTCTCTCTTGTAAAAAAGAACTTTCTGGTCATCTGCCGAAGCCAGTAATTCTGTTCTTCGGACTCCCAGGATTTCTGCTATCTGATGGAATATTTAAGCAGAGACTTCATTCCCCCGGCGGAGTGCTGACGGCTCAGCCACTCCACTCCGGTGTTCAATGAGCTCTTGTGTTCTATTACAGAAGAAATGCGATTTTCTGCCCAGCTGGAAAATGATACTTCTTCCTAGTGCAGAGATTTGTACCCCACTCTAACCCCTCTAAATAGGTCACAGTCACATTTTCACAATACTACCAATATATCCCTTCAGAAAATGCAAACGCATATTGCACCCAGGGCAAAGACTATCTAACGTGGAATACTGCAGACTCTCTCCTTAGAGAGGAAAAATAAATAATTAAACTAAGGAGCACGTTACACCTCTCTATAAAACCTCTTCCTCCGATCCGGCCGGTTGGAATAGCCCTCCTGTATCTCTTTCTCCCATCAACTTTCCTATTTCAAGAAGATTTGAAGGCCCCTCTCTGCCAGCGACCAGCTCGGCAGTGCTTGACAAGACACAGCTCTGCGCCTTATTCCCACCCTCTATCAAATGGGGATTATTGGTATTTTTTTCCCCCCGAGTGCTTTGAGCTCTCCGAGTGTACCAGGAAGCCTTATTTATTCATTTGCCTGCCCCAAATGAAACGAGCTCTGTCAATCCTACTGGGCTGGATGCTGTAGCATTACTGTTCTATACGGTGCAAGTCTGCCAAAAAAATGGAGACGTCCAAAAATATTAGGAGCTTGAGGTCTAGTGAGATGCCTTGAGGAAACAAAAAGTGTGATATGTTGTTTAATTTCTTCTTCAGATGTCTTCCGTGCATGCTTTTCTTACGCTGTTTTACTGGTCAAACACACTAATTAAGCACTGGTTAATGTGCCCTTCAAAAGCACAGGCTGTTCTCAGCTACCCTGGTGTAAACCTGGACTAAGCTTAAAAAAGCCAAGAGAGTTAAACCCTGCATGTGAGCAGACTGAAACTTTCAGGGTCAAAATACATTTGAGGGAAAATGAATCAAAACGCGGAGAAAGGGGATGCTCAGAATTGATTTTTCCAACAAGGCCTTTACAGGCACTCCAAACACGATCTCTACTTCAAACATAAAATAGTCATTGTGCTGATTTGTTACGGTATGACTTGCTAATGTATTTGATTCCACATTATCTGAAACTCCTAGTTATCCGAGGTCTCATCTTCTTAATGGAAGGGAATGTACAAAAGCGGAGCACTCACTTTAACACACAATATGTTATCTATACAAATTGGTACTCATTCAACAGACAAACTTAAAAACCAAATTATGGTTGACTCTCAATTTGATACTCTGCAGCAGAAAACACTGCTTAAAGCCTGATAGCTTATAAAGCCTTCTAATGACATTTCTTGGCATTATAAAATACCAGATCTTGACTACGTACTAGAACTCGGTAGAAAGCTCCCATGAGAAGAAAATTTTTGCTAGTTGGCTGTTGCAGCTGAGACCTTACCAAATATTAAACAAATACTGTACTGTGGGCTAAGATATCAATATTATAAAAATGTTTCTTGGCATAATATCCCACTGCTGTGTCAAAAGCAACGATTCCTGCTGAAGCAACATGCTGGGTATCTCAAAGGAAAGGAAATGGAAGGAAATTTCACAGGCAACCCTGCACCTAAGACACCGATCGGGCAGCCAGTGAATTTCAACTTTTATCTTCGCTTTGCCACAGACGCCTCTAAACCGAGTTGCCTGCAAAATAAATTCAAGAGCCTTGCCTCAGTTTCCCCAATTTTAGAGACCACAGAACCTACCTGAGAACTGTGCATTAAAAGTCAAACCCAGAATCATAATTTGCCAAACACGCATATGTGCACACAAGCAGAAATGCAATTGCTCTTCCATTCCAACAGGCTTTCTGCATTTAACAATGCAGAAAATTAATGCTAGAGACATTACTATTAATTTAGATATTTCCACATGGTAGCAAATAATACTTTCTAAAGCACGTAGGTTTTTGCCTTCAGCATAGATATTTTTGAACTCAGGGCCATATCCTCAGCAGCGCTTAGTAGTCTAGGAGTAACAATCCCAAAAACTTTCAGCAGAAATACTATTTTATATTTCTTAGGCACTCAGAAGAACCTACCTTAATTCGCCAACTCCTTTAATTAAAACTTATTAGAAGTTCTAACTTGCAATGAAAATACTGTAATAAAAATGGTAAACCTCACATCTCATTCTACGGCTTTTCATCAGGATATAAGCCAGATCCTAGTCATATAGTATCAGACATGCTATTAACAACACAGCACACTGCACGGTTTACTGAATAAAAATTCAAGTCCATAGTACAGTGACAGATATTTGGATGCTACTGGGCAGTTCATGTTATAAACAGAGGCATTTCTCTCGAAAGTTCAATAAGGTTGAAAGCCAAAACAGTGATACGGCATCAGGGATTTATCATCTAATAAGAAAAGAGCGTTTGTTCCTCTGGATCTGCTCCGAACAAGTGGAGTCTCATGCTGAAAGAGCAGGTTCAGTAGGCATGCAGCTTTTCAGTTGCACTCCTTACTGTATGCTTTATATTAAGGAAAGCAATTTAACTTTTGAGGACAAGAAAATTATCTTGAAACTGAAGTCCTGCCTAAGCTCAAGGCCAAGCTAGAAAAAGAACATATAAAATTATTAAAAGGTCTTCAATTATTACTATAGCTGGAACACTCGCAACAGCTATAATTCAGGGTGCCTACACATTTTAATTATAACCCCCATTTTCAGCAGGTTATAGCTTTCCCTATGATGCTAAAATTTATCAGGGCTGGCCTGTCATAGCCTTTTTTAAAAAAAAAAAAAAGTTTAGGCCGTATTGCTCACTCCTGCTCAAATCACGGGAAAGCAGAGCAAAACTAAAAGTAACTGCAGTTCTGCTGCCCCACGGGCGACAGAGAAGAGATGGAAACGGCTTGAGCAACCTCTCTTAACGGTGCTTTGGAATTTTTTGGTGAAAACTAGGTATGGTATCATTGAATCCATGCATGTAAATTCAATAAAGTATAAAATAAAGAAAGTGAGAATTTACATGGCTGTCAAAGCAACGTGAAACAGAGCGATACCGTCCTCCGAGAAGCTGTGTTGTACCAGGCATATACGTGAATTCATCGGCCCTACTTCCACAAGTACAAAGGAGGTTTCCTACTTAAACAAGCCAAGGCTTTTAGATCTTTGCCTCACTCCTTATCAAGCCAAAGTGAACAAAACTGGACTCTGCAGACACGATCTAGGACAGCATCTTCTGGACCTCAATTTTCTACTCACGGACTCTCCTGCAGTAGTAAACCCCCTTCCCCACCCATGCAAGCTTTGATGCAAGGCACAACTCTGGTCATGTACAGAACAGACCAATCTGGTAGCGTGCAGCCAAAATTAATCCTTTTATTTATTTTTTTCTTTTAAATATCCAAAAAATTTAACGTAAAACCATCCTGCGACAGTGACAGGGATGCCTACCAACTCTCGAAAGACTGGAAGTGCTTTGAGTTGAGTTCCGTATCTTTGACGGTGCAGATGGACCCGACAGATGATCCGCTGGTTGTGTACGTCTTGCCAGAACACAAAAACCAGTCTGCTGCCCACTCTTCTACAGCAGCATGTCTGGGGAATACCTGGGAATTCAGAGCAGGCTGAATGACTTGCCCTGGCCAAAGTGTCTCGCTCCCATTGTTTTCTTTTTCCAGGTCTGCTCAGAAATGAGCAGGGATTTCCTGAGCGCAAAGGCACAGTCAGCTTTAAACTGGGAAGCACTGGACAAGCTGGACGTACACAGCTCACTTGTACTGGACTTCAGGAGTAAGTCCATTCGCATGATATATACTGCTTAAAACTTTGTCGTTCTTCTAAAAAGCTCCTCTGGATTCTGAAATATTCAATGTCAAGTATAATATTACAAGTGAATAAAATGAAAGCAGAAAAGAATCTCATACATACACAATGACGAGTACCTACAACACTATACACCAATGACTAAATTAGATACTAAGTGCCTGGATGTAAATATCAAACAAAACTACTATATTGTAGTTTTGTAGATGCAGATTTGCCGAATAGAGCTCCAGTAAATCACTGCTCTGACTGCACAACCTCATGCTGCATCCTTTCCTGTTGACAGAGTTCTGATAAGTCAAGTATTAATGATATTGTGCACTTGAGAAATAAGTTGTGATGGTAACACACTCGGGCAACGACATGTTAAGATTCTATGTCCAACCTCACCACTGGTATTTCCTGACTTTTTTTGAGCTTAACAAGTATAACCTCATACATCTCAATGTTTAAAAGAAAGATGGAACATAGTAGTAGCATTGAATTTATGATTGTTTTTAATAAAGCAGCATCTTGGAGACCCCAGCTAACAACAGAACTCCATTGTGGTAGATGCTGTCCAGACTTAACCTGAAAAGCCCTCAGTCAGAACACTTTACAAATCAAATACGGAAGACATACCTAAGATGAAGGACAGGAAATATTACTGTAATAATACTGATTTATGGAGGAAGTGACCTACCTAAGGTCACAAAGCAAGTCTGACCCCGATCTTCCGACTCCCAGTCCACTGCACTAATTGCAAAACTGTTCTTCATCTTCCTCCTGAGACAAGGAACTGGCACAGCGAGGTCGATGCTGCACCAGGAGAGCTCAGGGCTCCCGTCAGGCGAGGCAACAAAAACAGTTTTACAGCTGCACACAACAATGATCATTTTAAGGATAAGAAGATAAAATCTTTAGTTGCCTTCTCCCTTTGCCATTTTGTCTCACCAAAAAAAATTAATTTTTGGTTTGGAAAATATAGCTCCAACAGTCTCTGCAGGATCTCAAAGGACTTTTGAAATGAGGTACAGGATCTTCCTTGGTGGACTAAAAAGTTTTATTCTCACACAATACTCAAAAATCACAACTGTACTGTCCCTTCTACACCCTCTGTGTCCAGAAAATTTAGCATATGGCATTGCCCTACCACCCAGCAGCGAGTTCTCTATACATAACTTTCTATTTATTTGCAGGCTATACTGGTGTATTAAGTGCATTTTTAAAGAATTGCATCACACTAAGGGATTAAAACACCCATTTCACAGGTGAACAAACTGAGAATAAATGACACAATAAAACTGTTTGCTGGATCAGCTGAAGGCTTGACACAAATTCAAAGAGCTCTTGAAGTAGGACTCTTTATTCACAATGATGAACTTGCAAGATGCGCAGAGAAACCTGTTAAAAACGTATTTAACAGGATCCACAATACAGAAAACAGTCGCTGCAAAGATAAGTGGTCCAAGACCTTCAACTTACACTGCCTGAAGCTGATGAAGTTGAAGAACGGTAAAACGGGTCACCTTTAGGCTAGTGCAGAAGTAGCCACCCCTCCAGTCGCTCTTTAACTCTCCTGGATGCCGATACGGCATTTGTATTTAAAATACACAATACCAAGATATTTTAGGCCAGTCCTAAGGAATTTAAGTACAGGTTTAGTTCTGGTTACACTGGGAAGTTCTATATATTTAAGCTGTTAATGTAAATCATCATGATGATGATTAAACCATAAGCATCACAACGCCCTTTCAGCAGACATAGTCTGAAAACTCCGGGAACTTGGAAGCCGACAGGTGTCCTTATTAGTTTATTTTTGTCTCCATCTCCCTGAAAGAAAGCAAAAAGTTCCCATTCTGGGTTAGCACAGGATCAATTAAGAGCCTATTGTAATTGAGTGAAAGCCAAGCTTTCCTTCAGAGCTATATGGGCTCTGTATTCGCTGATCACACGGATTTCTCCGTCGTGTGACTCTTCAGGAAAGTTTTCTTGCTTGTACGTGGGAGCTGGAGAGACTCAGACATCAAACTTTAATTGCTGAACCAAGTTTTTCTTTAAGTTGATTTTTAGGTACCTTTAAACTTTTAATTTAAAACACTAAAAACAAATAAGAGGTCAACTCTTCAAACACAGTCTATGTTAAACAAGAGCATTTATAGGGTTACAGCTAAGGAAACAAGCACCTTTATAGGGCTGCAAGAGAAAAGCAACTTCAGCTTCTGCTGGAAGTGAAAGGGGTAGGTGGGCAGGGAAGGGAACACAAAGAAAGTTTCGGGTAGTTCTTGCATGACCTGCATATTTTGACTTCTGATTTTTCTGCCTATCAAACGGTAACACGCACAGACTCAACAAGTAAAGCTCATCAGGGATTGAAATCGCCGCAGGAAAAAACCCCTGAAAATACAGGCTTGTTATCCTCCGTCGGAGCAGCTCGACTAGAGGATGCCGGCATGGGGGAGAAGAAAGGACCACCACGGTTTAGGAACCCCGAGCAAATAATGCCAGTAACTCTTAAACCGCCACTGGTTTGCAAGTCACGCACCTCAGGACAGCACCAGGATATCCTTCCCGTTACCTGGACTAAAACCTGTTCCACCCAGGGCTATTACGGAACAAACCAAGCTAAAAAAAAATAGAAAATAAAAAAAATCACAGGCATCGTCCACCCTGTAAACCCCAGGCAAAGCAGCTTTGCTCTTCCCTTCTCTCCCGCCCCTCTCCCTGCAGCCTGGCGCCAGGCTCGGCCCAGGGAACAAAACCCACGGCGTATTTTCCGAGGCGACGCCGTCGACGGCAGGCAGCCATGAATACCTTCTCCTCTTACTGTAGGGAATGACGGGCGGTCGGGTGGCATTATTGTTTTTATCCAGTTACATCCTCAAGCCTGTCATCGGGTATAGAAGAAGCCTTTATGCAGCAGTTGTACCGTCCCATTTCCTGGCTTCTGTCAAGCTTAACAAAACCCAAGTACTAAACACATTTTATGCCTTGGAGTATCAAATGTTCTTTGCTATCAGTCGAAATGGAGCTCTGTTCATTTTCATTATTGCTTCATATGAAAATGTTAGCTCTATTCATATTCCATATTCAAGATGTTTAACCTGGGTTCACTGTATGAAAAGTCAATCATGTGTGCATAAATTCAATATATTTTCCCCATTTATTGCAGTACAATGAATATCTTACAGAGAGCAATGTTTGTGTACTGATTCAAAAATATTATCTCTTTCTTTTGCCCAATTTATTTTGTATTTATTTGAGGTGAGGCAGGTATATTTGGGTTAAATAAGCTTTATCATTGCTCAGGGTTTATTATGTTTAGCACAAGAAAGAAAGGCGGTGTAAGAGAAGGAAATAAAAAAATCCATCTTCGAAATCATGCCAGCAAGTGGGAAGAAACACTTTTGCTGATAAACAGGAAATATTTTATTTCCAAAGTTAACATTCTTAAGTAAAAAAACAAACACTTCAGCTAAATTTGTGGGTTTTAAAACAAACTGTGGAAAACATTAAGGGAACTAAATAGAAACCATCTTTCAAGATGGTAAAACCAGGACAACTGCAAACATGAGGTATTAAACAAGCCATGACAACGAACATACACAACAGCCAATCTTAACACCAATTAAACATGTATGCGATCAAAACCTGAAAAAAAGCCCAACTTGAGAAACGTCAATCAAATTATTATGTAATAACATAAACCTTTTACATTATTATTACATTTCAGGAAGTCACACATGCTCCAACTAGCGTCCAGAGTGTTCAAAGCACCCTACAACCTACAAAAAGGATAAATGAAGTGAAACCTTGCTCCAGAAAATGCGCAGTACAGTCAGTGACTACAGAAAGCTGGGGTAGAAGGGCAAGAGAAGAACAATTAATTGATTCAACTCATCTCGGAAAACCAGCAAATGTTGGTAACGTTCTGCCTGGGTTCTGCTCTAACTCTGCAAAAGCACCGCTTTTGTGCCGTTCATGGGAGTTTTGCTCAAGACAGCAATGGTACATACTGCTGAAATTAAAATAAAAAAAAATATAAGCTGAAAACATCAGTCTTTAGCTTTTTTCCCCACCCCTCCTTTCTGCAAGTTTGCTCAATAATTTAAATGAAAGATCTAAAGGGAGTTTTCCATCTCTGCCGCCCTGTGCTGAAAGTGAAAACTGGATTTCTGACACTATAGTAGAAAAAATTGTAAGTTTCCTCCTGAATCAAAAAGGCAATTTTGCTGTATTTTTTTTCACAGAAAAAAAAAAAGAGATATCAACTACACACACGGTTTCTTTCCATCAATCTAGTCTACTAAGGTTTTTCACCTAATGTGTAAACAGGTTAAGCCCAATTTTTGGAGTACAGTGTAACATGCAACACGCAGTGGCAGCAATCAACTGCCTGCAACAGGCACAGGTTTCTTATGGGTAAACATGCTTTTTTGTGCAAGTAAAATTAAGATTTTTGTAGTCAGTGTAATACCACACAGAGCATGTGCTAGGGTGTAATAAGCAAAATTAACTGACGTCCGTCGGACTCTCGCCCATCAGTGTACCCAGTCCAGCAAAACTGCTGTACTGGGCAGACTGGGATGCCAGGGAGATCGATTAATGTGTGAAAAGTGCTTTGAAGCTGAAAAGCAAGAATTAAGTGCTAAGTATTATATCCCATTTCAGCATGTCATTTCAACAGCTGCTCAAGCTTATGATAAGCACAATGTATCTTAAAAAAAAAGGCACGCAGGTAAGAAAAATTTAGAAACTCAGCCCCAAGTTTCTACCTGCAAAATACCTGACATGATCACGCACCACACGGTCGTTGTAACCAATTCACACTGTATAGAATGGGCACACAAGAAGATGCTGAAAGTGCCAACAAACCCCCAAAGAAATAGAAAACTTTTCTTCAAAACACCGGGGTCGAGTCAGCAGCCGCGCATTTCACCGAAGCGGGGAGCATTAAAGGAACTTAATATTCTTGCAAAGAGAGGTGATCTGGAGGAAGCCCTGCTCTAATTTCTCTCTTCTGTTTAGGTTCGTACATCAACGCCAAAACGTCGACGACTGAAGCAACACGAATATTATGCTATCACATTATTTACCTATGGTGGGGGAAGATAAAGAGCTTTAACGGAGCGAAAGCAAGTAAGAAAAACTCAACTTCAAAGCAAAAACTAATTATGTGTTTTACTAATTATATTTTAAAAAGATACACAGGGCATTACCAACGAACCCTGCAAAACTGAAAACACAACTCCGTCTCAGGCTGCCTTGGCCTGGAAAAGAGCTCCCGAGAATTACCAAGGGATTCCTGCTTCCCGCAAACACAGCGCCACTAATATTCTCCAGATTTGCTGGCCCTGCTACGAACCATCTCAAGAAAATGTTTACATTAAAGTCGGGTTCAGCTAGGAGGTCAGCTAACTTTAAGGCTTTAAGAAATCAGCAGCCGTCTTGTCTCCCTGGCAGTGCAGGGGGATGGGGAAAGGTTTTGGTTTTTTTTTTTTTAGAAAAAAGAAAATCATTAACTTGCTGCATGGACAAAACCTCAGTTTTTCACTCCGTTTCATTTGCTGTCAGTGATGTGAAAGTTTTGTGTTTGGTTTTTTTTTTCCACCCTGTCTTTAGGCGTCCATCAATAAATTGTCAGCACACCTCCAAAGTTTCTGCATACTTCGAAGCTGCTTTCAGACTAAGCCACGACATCTCACGTTTTACGCCTATAATGAAAATAATAGGCGCTATCTCACACAATTAGCTACGATTTTTATCAGGTTTCTGACTTTCGAACTGCATGCATATATCAAGTAAACAAGATAAGGGATTTATATTGTATGTATTCAGCCTTTATTCTTTAAAAATTGCTTCGATGAACACCGAGTGGATGTCAGATGATTTTCCATTTCATTCTGTACCACACAAGAATCAATACAATCTGGTTTTATTTGAGCCAGGCTCCTAAGCTTATGTCTTATTTACATCTCGTAACTGATAAATGATAGCAATAAAAGTGTGGCATTCCACAGGAAGAAAGTGAGATTACACTTCATCTAATTGTTTAAAGTAGGAGAAACAGTATTCCCACTTGGAAATAAATGCCTTAAAGGCTTCCACTGGTATAATTGTATTGCAAAGGTCTAACAACTCTACGCTGAGCAAGAACGGCTGCAAATACAACAATAAAAAGTCGGCTTTTTATTTTTCTTCATTTTTTTATAGCTACGTATACATATAAGCATGTCAGAAAAACACAGCCTTCGTTCAAGGTTCTTAGAAATAATGAAAAACCATCTATGGCTGTGTCTGCGTGAGAGACCGTTCACGTACGCTGTTAAATGAAATCAGATGCACGTTTGCAAAGAGCACGAAGGCAACTGTTAATATTTGCTTCTACCACAAAACGCGTTTAGCAGATCCAGGGTTACACACAGGGTACAACCTACAGCAACTGTCCCACGAGATACGGACTTGCGTTGTGGCTGATTGCATTTTTATTTTTACTTTTTTTTAATCCCAGAACCAGTTCCTAACAGCACACAAACAGAGGGAAGGGAAATACCTGCACCGTGTTCTGGTTCTTTCTCATTAACTCTAATTCACCTCTGTGCTAAGTGCAACTATTCTACTGAGGGGAAAAAAAGCATGAGCACACGTGTGAGCTACACAGGTATTAAGAGAGGTAGCAACAGACAAGTGAAATCCAAATTAGAAATAATCTGCCTACAGAAATAATCTGAGTGAGTTTAGAGGTCGAGTTAGCACAAGGAATGGACGCAAAAAACTTTCGGAAAGGAATTGTTACTGTCCGTTTTTAACTTGCAAAGTTCGCCTTTCTGCAGGGTCTGACTCTTTCAAGTGACTCCTTTTCCTGCCCAATGAGTCCCAAAATGATTTCCAAAGCTTTCACTCATTTTGACACAAAGGATCCAGGAGACTGTTTAGACTCCTAATAAGCCAGGAGCCGTTAAAGCTGCACAGAACTGTTAAACACTGGATGGCGGCAGCCAAGAAAACAATTCCTTGGAGAGGAAAACAGCCAGCATGTGCCCTCACGTAGGATTCACATACCAGAGGAAAAGAACTTTTTTTGGCCTGGCGTGTGACGTGACTGTACGATGCTCGTTGTGCACGGAGAGGCTCCGTTTCTCCGGCATGCCCCTGGAACGGGAAAAGGGACATTTATTTCAGCCACCCAACCTCGCTGCCACCTGCCAAAGAGCTCGGTGCTTGGCAAGTGCTGGTATTGCTGGCAGCTACTAAGAAATGCTAGTGACTTATTAGCATCGAATCTTCTGCGAGTTATGCAGAAAGATTTTTTAAATGCTACTAGAAACGTTCCTTTTCTTCTCCCCCCCCCCCTCTACCGGGAAAAGTTGGACACCCCTTAAGAGCTCCTTAGAGGTGCCCGTGAAATTGCGCTCATCTACAGTCCAGTAATCTCTAACTATACCGTAACAAGGGAAAAAGCGCAGCGCAGTAATTAACACATCACTACCGTATTTCTTCCAATTCAGCAAATTTACAGCTGAAAACAATTCCGTGTAACCCAATTTAATTACATTAAAAATTATGCAACTTACTTTATTAAAACAGGATTGATTGCTCTACAAAGAATTTAGATCCAACAATGACCTTCTGTGCTACTGTAAAAGGTGTTCAAAACCCAGTGAACATACAATGAAGGCTCTAAACCAGAAACTAATTAGCTCACACACAAAATATTAAATCTGTTTCACAAATTATGTAAATCATATAAAAAATGAGGTATAATACCAATGGCAAACTTTATAGTGCCAAAATGGAATAAGCTGTATGTATACCTGCCTCCAAATTAACTAAAGCAATTATACTGTAAAATCATTAGCCCAAGACATAGTTTAAAGTCAAGCTTTAATAACTTAATGCTACATGTATTTTCTAACCACAGAAAAAGCATTACATACGTTTACACTTCCCACTAAATTTAGAGGAGGTTATGCTGCATTAAACCAAGCAGGAAAAATATTTCCCCCCCCGCCAAAAAAAGAAAAAAAAAAAAAAAAAAGAGGAAAAAAGAGGCATGCAAAAAATGTTTAGTGCAGAAAACATGCACAAAATCACACCATCATTTCCTCTGGAGCTTTGTTTCCCCATAAAAACAATGCTTTAGTATGCTTTTTGAAACACTAGCACATTTATTATAATGGCCACCGTCAAAAAAATTAAATAAACAACTCTCCTGAACGATGAGAAAATAAACCACAATTTTCCATGATCCTGGCAATACTTTTAAATGCCAATTATCCGGTCTCATGGCTCTGTGTGTCCTGTGGCCAAAAACTCTCACTACTTTTCAGCCAGGGTAGGTGGAAAAACCAGCAACTCGCAGTACGAGCGTCTCTGTACCGCAAGGAGCGGTGCTACCTCTCCGGTCCTGAGGGATGGGATGCAACATTCAATCTTGTTGCAGATGCGGAGTGCTCAGCAACCCTTGTGCGGAATCCTAATGGGATTTCCAACCTGCTTTTCATCCTTTTAAGATAACCGCTGCGGAGCTCGATGCATCTATGTAGGAGTGAAGGGACTGCAAATAAGGCAAAAATAAACAAGCTTTCTTACTCTGCTCAGATGTTAAATTTATTAGTGCCATTTTCACAACACGGGGGTGTGTAAGACGAAGTCCTTCACGCCGTCGTGCGGGAGGACAAAGTTTAGGCAAAGGGCTGTGCATCATCTACCTGTTACCTGTCACAGGAGAGAGCTGTACTGCACCTTCACGTCGCCTTATGCAGGTGTGACTTTTCAGATGCTTCGGGATTCCCGCAGCGCAAAAACCAAATACCGTGTGCATGATTTATGTCTGAAAACGAGCACATACGAAATACCCGCATAACCATTTTCCTGGCCTGATCTGAGATGATTGCATTTTCGGGGGGTGAAGCTAGAAGCCGAAGCACAACTGTGATGCGTATGTGTGTGTGTGCATGTACTTAGAAATAAAGATTATAGTTCAGCTTTATAAAAATGACTCAGACTTTTTAAAATTTCTTCTAGCTGTTCACATCCAAAGTGTTAATGTCAAACTTCTAATGGCCAGAAACACTTTTTGGATTGCTACAATTTTTATTTATTTATTTAAAAGGAAACAGCTTTTTTGTACATCAACATTGTTAGACACCTTATGAACTACAGAAGCTAAAATTTGGCACACCATACCCCTTCCGAATAACTGGGATAATGTACTGTCGTGGTACACAGCACCTAAACACTGCTCTAGGAATGGATGCTGCTTTGGTGTGTTATAGAGGAAGAACTGCAGAGGATCTTTCAAAAATTGAGTAAGAAAGGTGAGAACTTCTCCTCTGTTTCCAGAATACTGATTAATAAAAAAGCAATTTTCTGAATTTCTTACAGAGCTGTTAATACTAGAAATCCAATGGGAGACTGATCAGCAGCGAGGTCAACTGGCCAAAGATGTATAACAATTATTTTTGTATGTATACATATCTACAATCACTAATCCCATGTAATCAATACACACAGACTCCACATTTACTAGGGGCTGCTATAACACTGTTTTAGTATCACCTTCCTACAAAGAAGGGTATAAAAACGATTGGCATATGCTGGGAAGAAGTACTTGGGATGAGGGAGAGAATGGAAAGAATTACACAGGGAAGAAACTGGTAAAATCTGAGCCATATCTGGGCTAACCTGTAGTGAAAATTAATAATGTCCACACAGCCAACTGAGAAAGGAGGACTACAAGGCGGGATCGATGATCGGATCTGCTAACAAAATGCATTTAACTGGAAAAAGTATTTCCTTGCCTCAAAGTATCCTCACAGTGATCACGCTACGATAGAAGTTGTCTCCCAAATATCAACTGCCTCTTGATGTTGCATGACCACCTCCCTCACTCTCTGCAAACAGAATACAAACACTATGGTAATTACAGTGACTGATGACACGTAAATATTTAATACAGTTTAGTTTTTGTCTTTAAAATGTGTTTTAGAAAGGAAAGTAAATTAGTTTCCAGAGCTGACTCTGGAACTTAGTTATGGAGATTAAGTATTGAAAAGGAGATAGTCAAGGCAAGTCGTTTTGTCTGCCTGGCACTCGAAATTTAAGGGAAAAATACTTGCTGGTGTAAACTGCATTTCTAATTTGTCAAAATAATTCAAAATTAGATCTTTGTCATCAAAACAGATGCAACAAAGCCAGTTCCCTGACAATATTTTATCTGTGTCTTTTTGACTTACTGCTTGAATCTGCACACGTGCCAAATGCCACAGTACCTGCTACCACTTAATCTGTTTCCTTTGAAACTCATCATCAAATGCTCATTTCTGTACAGTTAACAGCAGGGTCTTTGTAACGGGTTTTCTTTTTAAAATGGAAATCCAGTGTCTGGGGAAGGTTTGTGGTTTTTTTTTTTTTAAACGAACAAATAAACAAAACCAAAACAAAAAAACCCCCACGAACCTATGAAGTCTCATTCCATGCTTTTAAACAGCAATGTTAAGTATAACACATTAAAGGAAAAAGATGTCACTGATTTGAAAATTCCTTAGAGAATCGTATTTCCCCTTCTACAAACTTCTAATATATTAGTAAATGTTTTCTGAAAGAACAAAATTATAACCTTTCTATCTGTTGTTTCAGCAGCCCTAAAACCCTCTTTAGCTTTAAGAAATTTATATTTTTAAGGGAAGAGAGAACAAATGAATGAATGAATGAATGGGTCATGAAATATCCTAAAAACAAACAGCAAGAAAAACAATTTCGACTGCATTATAGCTCCAATTACTACTTACACCCCATTTTCCTGGGTTAGACTGTATCTTGATCAATGATATCCCAGCTGGTTTTAGTTGAAAAAGTTTCCATTTCTATCTCTACTAATGTTGCCACTGATAAAGAGGGAGAAATCCATCGCGTCTGCAGCAGAACTGAAACCCCATCGAGGGTTATATATTCATATACACATGCATGAACTGAAACCGTCAAGGAACATATATATTTATGAACCCTCGTCCATACACATAACATTTAGAAATATAGAAATCCGAACAGGAAAGTAGAGTGCGAGAAGCATACTGGTATTAAAAAATATGCCAGAAAAAGGACTGCAAATCTTACATCTCTAAATGCTGAATAAAAGATCAGCGGAAAGCAGGACGTTTCTGCAAAGTTACAGGAGAAACCCTCAGCTGTGCCATATCACCGCGTAGCACAGTATGTAATTCCCACTTCTGATTTTTCTAACAGCCCATTTTCTGCAGATACATATGCAACAGTTAGACAAAAAGAAAATAATATATGCAAGGTAAAGCACCCTCAGGAAGCGACTGCTATAGCTCAGCTCATCCTTACACTGTCCCTTTCCCTTGTTTTACTGCTCTTCCGATTTACAGTGAAGTGCAGGTATAAAAAAGCCTCCGGAAAGGTGGCAGGAGGATATTCTCAATCCCTGCGTCTGCACAACTTTGGCAGGGAAAGGAGGCACGACGAGAACGCGGTAGCCCGTTTCAAACAACCAGTTTCCCCGTCCCTGCAAGCTGAAAGCGTGATGGAGTCAGCATCCATCTCGGCTGTGCCCGGGGACAGCATCTCCATCCCGGCGATCCCGGCCGGCAGCTCGGCACATTATTCCCGCAGCCACAGGCTGCTTCATCTATAAATCAGCAACAACATCGGCGTAGGGGAAAAAAAAAAAAAACCAACCCTCAACGCCCCTCTAACCAAAACTCGTCTGAGGTTTTGCTCGTTTTGCTTCTCTCCGCTCGTATCGAGTTTTATGGGTGCTTGTTTCCTTCTTTTGGGGAGGAGGCAGAGGGTCCGTGCTTACAAACTCTACATAAACCACAGAAATACCTCACCACATGCACCAAGGCTGCAAACTTTTTTTTTTTTTTTTTCTTAAAAGTTGCTACTGCGTGCTTAAAAGACAGAGGAGCGTGAAGGAAAGATTTGGCTAATAGGAATAAGCTGTAAAGTCCGATTACTTTGACAGGGTCCTTTTCGAATTCACATTCATCTTCCAAGCAAGGCCAGTCTGGCATCGAGGATTCAACAAGTTATATTGTAACTGGGTACTTGTGTGTTCTTAAAATAAACATTTCTTCTCCGTGCGTGGAAATGTCATCCCTTTCAATTTACATCTTTGGAAACAAAAGCCTCGGGAAAAGTATACAGGAAAAGCTTGAAAACCCCCGTCCCAGTTTGCAAAACTGAAGTAAGATATACAAAGGAAATGAACCTGTGATACTATTGCTGTAACACAAACACTCGCTGTCCGCCACCACATTTAATTCACATTACATGCTTTTTTTAATCCCGGGTTCTTCGATTTAGCAACGATGAGCTACATTAAAAATGAAAACTTAAATCATTGCAATTTTGTAGACTGGGTTGTGTTTAAGGCCAAAATAATCTGTGAAACAAAGTGGGAAACAGCCCTTTTTTTGCTAATGGATTAGTACAAGTCTCTGTTGGAAGAACACGGTGGGGAGGAAAATAGGGGAGAATCTGAGGTATTTATATAATTTTCTTTAGACATCCAGTTTAGATACCCAGTATTTTGAACCATCTTCCTGGAGGTGTCTGTCTGTTCAACAGCTTTATAGGGATCTTTGATTCCTATTTGTAATCACTTGTCAAATAACTTACATATCTCTGTGTTAGCCTGTATTAGCCAGTGTGAATACACGCATACATGTTTAAAGTGGATCCTGAACCGAATCCCCCAAGAGGCAATTTTGATTTGATTTAAAAAAAAAAAAAATTTAGGCCTAAATTTCAGAACTTAAGTCTGCCTCCATATTCAATTAAAAGAAAAGTTAATGAGATTATAGTCAAGCAACCATATGAAGGCCTGAAAATACACTTTGTAGCTGAAATTACTTTGTTCTGGGCTTATTTTTGAGTATACATTTTGACATAAACTCTCCTGTACAGGCAGCATATCCCCATCTATCTATCCCAAGTGTTTTGTGCTCTGTGCGCAGCTCTTCCACAGCCAAAACCAGATTTTCCATGCATGCAGAGTTTGGTATACCAAAATCCATAGTCATGTTACAACCAAAGCACATAATTTAATTTGTGGACATTTTACGGACTACGTAGCCAAATTAAAACAGCTACCAAAAACCCAAGCCGGATTTCCTGCCTTTTCTGTCCTTGTATTTCTACTGCATTGTGTTAATAACCAATTTTTCCTTTGGATTTCCTCCTGTCTAAGGAAGGGATCGATCAGCTGTTCAGACATGGCACAGTTTGTTTGCATGAGCAACGTGAGATTCGAACGAAGGCGCTGGCTACCTCTGAATGTCCTTACCCGTCTACAAGATCACACACTGAAATAAACACAGCTGGGTCAAATTTGGACGCATTGAGTGCTCCAAAAAACACGTTCCCGTGACACTGGAGGTGAAGATCCAGAGGGCTACACCTTGCTACATGAAAAGCTATCATTTGGCGAGGAGGGAAATATGCACCACGAGCAGCCTGTAAATACACAATTTAGAATTCGCAAAAAATTTGCTAGAACCTGGGAAAAGCCACTGTATACAGCCAGAAAGAAGAAACCATCCCATGTCATCAAAACGCTCATGGAGTTGAGACTTTGAGGTTAAGAATAAGGAAGCACATTCCAAGAGTTCTGCTCCTGCCCTTCAAATAAAGTTTTAAGGTCTTAAAAACATATTGCGAAAGGGGATCCCTCCACCACAGTTACACAGCTGCGTTGCTTTGGCACTAGCCAGACCAAGCACAGGGATGCTGTAACAAAAAAATACTTCATTTGGAGTTACCCCACTGGACAAACTTCTGGGAATCGAGTCACGCTTTGTACTGCTACAGAAAAAAACCCCCACACATGGACATATCTCTTACCATTCGAAGTACCATGAAAACCCAATTTTATGGTTTTTGCGTAGCTAATATATTTTTACCATCTCCATTACCAAGGAGGATGTACCTCCGATCTGACTGATGTGGTGAGCAGCCACATACCAGAACCATCATACGAGAATCTGTGGCAGCCTATTGCTATAGCAACTGCCAATAACTGAGAACATCAACAAAGTTGTTTATTCATCTATCATAACTCCGATTTTGCTTGTTTGGGCTGAGGCCTCTGAACAGATGACTGCCAAAATGAAAAATATGCAAATATTATTTTTTTCATTAAAAGCCCTAAAAACCACCAATTATTTCAAAATTATTAGTGTGCTCTTTAGGGTCAGGTAAGAGGCCAGGAATCAAGAAAACTTATGTGCCAATACTAGTCTGGCCACTGTGATTTGCTACACGAATTGACCTAAGCTGCTCCAGCAGGGTCTGGGAATGATTCCTGGTATTGCAGCAACAAATACGATGAATGATACCTGGTATTGAAGCGACAAATATTTATAGGGTGATCCAAAGAGACCCATCATTATATTAATGAAGTACCTTCTGACGTTGTTTTGCTTTAACACAAACAAATGCTGATGTTGCACGTATGGTAAAGGAAGCTTAATGGGCAAGCACACAATTCAGCAAACACTAAGCGCTACCAACGAGCGTCACTGGGATCCCGAGGCTGGTTTTTGTCTAGAAGATGAAAACCCAACGTAGCCTTTTAGAGCCACCAACCCTGTATCTCACAGGCACTGCAATTCGGTGCCTCTTTTTTCCCCCTTCTTTGCTGTTCTCTGTACACACAGCTTTCCAACCGGACTGTTTTCTCCGGTTTACCAGCACAGCTCAATGAAAAGACACAGTCATTCGGACGAAGAAACTCAAGTCCACCCAGGGAACCCAGAGCAGGAAGAGAAGGCACAAAAGTTGACCCAGCAGCAACTTCCATGCGGTGTTACAGCAGCATTTCCAAATCAAGACTCTGGTTTCTTCCTTGAAAAGCTTTTGCTGTATCAACGTTTGGTGAAAATGTCATGTTCTCCAGGAAAAAGCCAATGTAACCTCCTCCTGTGCCCACTCCTCTTGTCCCACACGTTTTTAAATGGTTTAGGCTGCTGCCATCGCCATGCAGGCTGCTCGAAGTGGGACCAATAACCACAGTTTCAGAGGAGAGAAGACAGGAAAGCCCTGAAGCAGCTAAAGCTCTCAGTAATAGCTTTGGGGGCAAAAATACCCTGGTATTTATATTTTATTTTTTATTTTCTTCCTCTTCTGGGGTACAGGAAAAGGATAAAAAAGCGAGGACCTTTCCTGCTTTCAGTAAACCTTACATAATGTTGATAGTCTAGCATTTAGTTTCCTTAGGAGTGATGAGAAAAAACTGGAAGGGGTCTTTGCGATATTTGTATTTTAAATACAAAATCTGGTCAGAAAATGTTTTCCTGCAAAGAACCCTTCCCTACAAGAAAAAAAAAATCCCTTTCAAGAAAAGTATTAGTGCAACTGAGAACCTCATCTTCTGTTAAAGAATAGCTTGCAAATTTTTTTAACCATCTGTTACAGTTAAAACTGTACAGAATTGGTCACCGTTTATTGCTTCCTGCATTATCAAAACCTACATCTGATGCCCCAAGACCGAGCTTTTCAGGGCAAAAACTGCCCCTTTGTGTGCATACAAAGCACCCAGCAAATGCTGCTTGAGCACTAAGCAAGTTAGGGAACTAATGAAGTTATGGAAGTATGAAGATAATGAACTCTTTTGAGGGCTATTTCAACTACTTTTTGCCAGGCAGACCATCCGTTTATGTTCTAAAACTCTACCATCTATAACTCTAAACCAGAATATTAAGTTGTTAACATTCTCTCTATAATAGAAGTAGGCTGCTTCAATTGAGGAATACACAGAACGGTCACATTTACATTAACAGTCTTTAAATCCTCATTGAAAGCTTACCCCTCTGAAGAAACATCTTCTGAAATACCAATATAGAATACTAGTTTCTATTTTACTGACATGCCATGAAAAATAACCACACAGTGTAATTTGATGCATTATCACCTCAGAAGCTAAACGTGGTGTCAAATTTACTGAGCCAATCTAAATCTGTAGGAAACTGGAACTCCTTTATTATTATTATTAATACAGCTTCATTTTGGTGCAGATTTCAAGCTCTGCGGCGTACACGAGGTTCCTTCGTACCGGCCAACAGCAAATCCTTTGGAAGGGAGTCAAGGGCAGAAAGAAGCCAGCATTTTGGTGGCTCCGATTCCCAGGATAAGCAAAGAGAAATGGTTTAAACCCAACAGCGTGCTGATTTCTTTGCCGAAAACTTTCCTGCTTCTCTCTCTCCCCACCTCCTCAGAGCCACGCGGCTCCATTTGGCTACCCCTGCTGCTGTCTGGGCAATGCAAGGGACGTGCCAGCATGGAGCAGAAGCTAATCCCGTTAGTGGCAGCATTAACTTTTCACCTGGATATTCATACACGGATGAAGGCGACGTACCAATCTACTGCCCGAGCTCTTCTCCCCCCGGCAAAGCCCCTGATCTTCCCTATGCCTTTGAAGGGAACAGAGCAGAGGACCCCACGTCCAAGCTTAGGTCACTCCTTCAAAAACGAGTCTGTAAAATAAACAGTTATCAAACGCAACGCCAATACATCTCAAGCTGAGAAAATAATTAGTTCATGCTACAATTGTTACAAAAATGAAGAGGGAATAAATGACCGAATATAGCTCTGCATGCACTGCTCCAACAACTGTAATTAGGAAAAATATTCCTTACACTTCCTAGTCTAGCATTAACCAGCAGCAGAAGAGGTACAACGTCAAACTGTTCAAGAAAATACATACAGCGAGGAAATAGGCTCCACTTACAGTGCCAAGGTGTTCCTACATGAATTTGAAGGTGTCTTTATTTAGAGTATGTAACTCCAGCCCCATTGCCAGAGGACCATTTAAATATCAAACGGAAACAAAAAGGTCAAAGAGATACTGTCTCATCGTGGTAACATATGGAAGTTACACATAGTTATATATGTGTGTGTGTATTTCTGTGTGCATACGTGTTTTGTTTTACCTTAAAAGACTGGTTACGCTGTCAGCCCATCTGGGGCAAAACCCAGTTCAAGTCACTCAAACTTCACATTCGTGGTACCACAGCTCCCCGCAAACACAGCGGAGCACGGCGAGGCCTCGGTCCTGCCTGCAGCTGCCGGGCATTGCTCCGCCGTCGTATTTTAGGGAAGCGAAACAACTGGAAAGATGTGAATTCTCTTACAATCCATTGTTCGACACCCATGAGGCCAAAGGCCCCTAAAAAGTAATGGAAAATGCAAAAATATTGAAGCAAAACCAACAGGAGTTTGACTTGGACTCTTCTGCAAACTTCTGCATCAAGAAAACATCCAAAGAGCAGTTTAGCCCCAGAGGCGAGAAGCACGCGACACCACACCAGAGGTGGTTTTAGCAGCTCGGGACCAGAGCCCGCTCGGTGACTTAGCTGGAAATGAGCTACGGACTCGAATCCCGACCGCAGATCCGAACAGCGGAGCTGTGGATGGAGCGGAGAGCAGCTCCAACCTGCACGTCTCAGGCTCACCTAGGTAAGAAGGTGCTGTGTTACGCGGATCAGCTTTTTGGAGCCGTTGACAGCAAAGCTAAAAGGCCAAATCTTGACCCGAAACGCAATTATCAAAGAACAGGGGAACGAAGAACGCTGTGCGTCGGTAAGGGGCAAGCGCAGGACCTGGTGCATTTGGGCAAACTCTCACGATCCCAAGGAACGGTGCTGACGAGCTCCCTGTTCTCTGAAGCTGCCTTGGTGTTACCTCCAGGCTCGGAGCAGGGGCACGACGCGACGGTGGAAGGGAACAGGAGAGGGAGAGGAGCCTTGAAGGTAGAGGAAATGAGCAAAGGAGAAAAAACCAAAACGGACGTAAGGAGTAAGCGACGGAGTCACTGAAGTGGTTTCGGAGAAAGGTGATCACCACCTTCTCCCAGCAGCACCTTTAATCATCCTCGATGCAATTTCACTAAAGCAAATTCTATTTAATTTCATTGTGCCTGACCAAGCAATGCAATTCCTACTAGCTGGACACTTCCTAGCCTTCATCAGGCTTTTGCAATAGCACTCATTCCCTCGAATTTATCAGTGCATTTATCACAGCCGTTCCAAAAGCGCCAGCTCCATGAGGCAGAACCTGGTGCTCAATACTTTATTTGTATTCAGCAGATCGACCTTTGCATTCTGTCCTGGTACGCTGATAATTTCCCCTGTTTCCAAGAGAACTCCTAGTGCCCTGCCACGTAATCACTCCCTCGTTTGACGAGCAGAGCACTTTCCTTCACATAAGCTCTGGCGCCTTGCATATTTATACAGCTTTTAGCAGTCCAACCACCCTTAAGTGTAACCCACAGATATTTAATTTTGTTCTGCTACAAATCCAACAAAACTTGGCTATTTAGATTACCGGATTTAACACCAAATTTAACAGTGTTAGCAATCCTTTTGAGGAAAGAAAATATATAAATCATATACGACAATCAAAGATCAATTTGAGAATCTCTACATACAGGATACGCTTAAAAAGAAAAGATGTATCTTGTGACAATGAGATTTATACTGCAAATCTAAAGGACATCGGGCACTCAATAAAAAACCCCCGAGAATCTTTCTCTTCCAATTGTTTCAGTACACAATCATTTGTTAGCAAAGCAGCAAGAGATTAATGGTGAAAGGAGATTATAAATGGTATCAATGTGTATACAAATAGGTAGAAGTTCTAAAAAAAAATTAAAAAATAGTTCTTCAAGTATTTTTCATGCATTACTCTCAAAATATATCCATCATCACGTCACCTCATACTTCAGAAGTCAATATTTCTTAAATTTTGGGGTTTACACTTGCACCGTTTGCCATTTTAACAGTAGAAAATGTGACCTATGTGGCATAATTCATCTTTAGCTTGGATTGGATCCAGGTCAAAGAGCTCCATATTTTCAGCCCATTAGTCATGGGAATTAGAAGTATTATACAGTTGCTTTTAATTGGTAGTTCATGCCCTACCACTGCAATCCAGTCTATGATTGCAAAACTAGCTAAACTATATTCTCAATAAAACATCATCCAGCCTACAAAAAACCTGTCCCAAAGCAAATTACATCTCACATGCATAAGTAAAACATAACTAGCTCCACACTCAACGATCATGGGAAAAATGTTGATGACCAGCCACAACTGGCCGCCGGAGCAAAGCTCCAGTGCAACGCCACGTTCCACCCCAGCTCCCTTTCAAAGGAAAGTCGTTCGCAATGCTCGACTGGTCAAACACAACATTAAGTAGCAAGCACTAAAAAGTTAATTGAATGTTTGCCATGAGACGTATGCCCCATTTTTATACTGGATAATTAATTTCTTTGTTTTTATAAGAATTTTAAAGAGTGACCAACACGCACCCTGAGGGTAATGATCTTCACTCAAGGGAGACTTCTGACTTTTTGTGACACAGGACTCATTTGTATTTGGAAACACTCCAAGATTATTCCCATGTAGCAGCTGGCTTTTAACATTACACAAACTCTTGTATCTATTTTATCTTAAGCAGCTGGTATCGTTGCACACCTCTCCTAAAAGACCGCTTTGGTTCGAGGATCTCAAAAATAAATTTGCCCCTAATGTCGTTTTACAAGCAAGGTGAGAGAAGCACAGGTGAAGCACCTTGGGCTGGGGGCACACTGGAAGACTATGGATGGCTGTGGAGAAGGGGCTAACTCTACTTCTACTCATGTAGTTTAAATTAAAAGACCTGTCCTTTCTTATCGTGACAGTCTCTAAACCCCATTTACACACAGTAATGGAATACACACAGTAATGGGACTTTGCTGTTGACAGTGTGTGCTACTCATTAAGATAGACTGCAGTTTTGGGGTTTAAAAAAATTTTTCTTAGGTTACTATCAACCCTGTCAGGATTAATTGTTTTAAAGTATACTTAAACTGTCAAAACAGTTCCATATTTAGAGCCAGAAAGGAAATATGGACTATTAGCATCTCACAACATGGGCCAAAGCTTCAACGTACCCACAACGTACTACTGTTTTGGAATAAAAAGCCAGAATGGTCTGTACCATGATTATGCCTTTGCTGTTCATGAAGAATATTGATATGATTTAAAACTTTAATCATTCCTAGACTGTTGCAATCTGTGAATAACTTTTACTGCGTCCGCAAACAAGTACTTTAAACAGTCAATCCCCTATAGTAAAGAAAATATTGACAAGTAAACAAGCAATATCATGCCTCTCTCTTCAAACCCTCCCTGTGATGGCTGTAGAAACTACTGCTGCTGATAGCTGTCATGAAAATATACTGGCTATGTACATGGCATTTAACTGTCTTAGGCTTTGCCATTAAACATGAACAACTATCAGAACGACCGCAGAAACACCAAACTCCTGAACAAGTGAACTCCTAAAATTTCTTACAAGCTTTCATCTGTTTTATTCAAAAGCCTGCGCAGCTTTTGGACTCTGATTTTTGTCATCCCAACTGCTATGTCATCTAAAATGATCCCAGTTAACATAATGAGATGGTTTTTATAATCAATAAAAAAAGAACCAGGACAGGAGACTGAAAGAATGACACGAGTCTAGCTGCTAACCTGGGCTAGCTCCTGCAGGTCTGAACACGTCTCCACTCCAAAATAATCAACGGGCATTCGCTCTGCACGGGTACCTCCGATCTTCTCACTGCTACCACTACTAGAAGATCTTTAAAGAAGTTTCTCTTCACTGCTTGAATACCTCTATGAGAGCAAATTTTAACTATCCACATCATAAATGGCAAACTGGTGTAAAGGTGTTCGCTGATGAAGCACCTTGCTACCGTTAGCTGGACCTTCTTCTAACTCTCAGCTGGAATTGTTGGCGACAGGGGAGGTGTTAGCAAAACAAATTCTGCCACCCACCTCCCTGCGGTCTGCTCACCGTCTAGGTTACCTGCACGCTGGTTTGGGCGACAACAGCTGGGGCACAAGCATTCGCACTGTCATGACACCTTTCAATTTTATTACTCTTGGGACTGTGGTTTTCCTGCTTGGATGAAATTACTCTCAACCTGTACTCTGCAGCTCCAAGTAAGCCCGAAGGTCTGAGCTGAAGGGTACAGTGGTGTTCCACTGGTGAGACTCAGGTGATGGGCGCAAAGGTTAGCGTGGACATTCCCATAAGGAAACCCGATCTTTTTGTCCTCACTTGCATCTGGAAATGTAGCCCGCAGTTATTTATGTTGAGATAGTCGTTCCCAGTCAGCAAACTCAACTGGACGAGAACTTGCTTGTCCTCTGGGGAGAGCAGCGGGGAGACACTGGGGCATCACCAGCGCGTGGATTGCTGCCTGCAGCTCACGGACATGTCCACATGTCCCAGTTTGAGTGAAGACAGCACCTGCCTCCCAGCAGAGCAGCCCAGTCCAGGGTAAAAGCACCTACAAATCAGATCTGCAGGTGTTCTGCCTGTGGATGGCAGCGGGTTTCACTTCAAATCTAAGTAAGGCAAACTAGAAGGAAAATCTCCTCTTCACCCTACCAAAATGACAGAGAAGATGTAAACCTAGTAACTAGTTTATTTGCAGAGCAAGAAAAACCTGTACTCTGCCCTCTCCCAGATCTCTGTTGACATGATGACAAATAAAAGAGAAAATCTACTGTTTCTTGGGGAAGTGGAAATATTTTTAATAACATGCGCACACACAAATATTTAGGAGCGGACAAAGCTGCAGTGGTGAGAGGGGGCTCACAGAGTCCCACCAGCAGCCCACAGCAATAATTCACTTTATTGTAACATGCCAACTGGAAGAGCTGGAGAAGCTACTGGGCTGGTGGCATCTTATGTCTGAGGTTGCAGTAAGCTCAGGTTTATACACTAGCTTCTGTTCTAAAATAAAGCATGCACATTTATTGATTAAATATGAATTACTTAAATGCAAATGCTTTCACAGCTGTAGCCTTTCCAGACACTGTACTACCATGCTATAACACTGCCATAGTCGAGTTAAAGCTGATATTCCACTCACATTGGCAATTTTCCACTAACAACAAAACCAAGTCTAGTAGATGCAACATTTCAAAACGCATGTAAACTATTTAGATGAATTCTTTTTATTGACAGTCCCAGGGGAACGGAGAGAAAATGATTTGTTTTACCCTCAGAGCTCAAAGCTCTCTTGGGAGGTAATTCAATTGAAATTTCACATTCAGTCTAGCCAGGCAGTGATAAACAGATGCTTAAATTAGCTGCATTACACCATAATCAAATATCTTAAGAGGGGGGGAAAAGTTTCCAATAAACAATGGGGGTGGAGGGAGCTTCCCAGTATTTTTAGAAGGAATGTTTTTCATACCTCTCTGAAGCTCCTGCAGCAGCTAGCACTCCTTCAGACACAGAAGCATCTACAATGCAGGGAGCACACACACAAACACAAACCCAAACACAACTGGCATTTCCCCGAGATCTCTAGCAGATTAGGCTACCTGCACCCCCAGCACTTCCTTTATCTACTACGCTTCAAAGACGATTTCTATTACGATGTCCTGCTACACCCTGCTACCTCTTCTCCCCGTTTTACAAAAAACGGTTCTCCTCTTTTCGTTTAAACAAACTGTTGGGTAAGATACTCTCACACAAGTGAGGCAGAAGAAGTAACCGGACCGGTGCTGTCGTTCAGCATCTGCTGCTGGGATCCAAAGACCTCCCTACGGTCCCAGCGCTATCGTGCATCCCCATCCCCTGCCTGACCACCCGAGAGCCACCAGGTTCTCCCTCTCCCCCTCCTTCTTGGTCCTTCCCCACCTTGCCAAGCAAAAAGACAGCAAGAGCAAGAAAACCCGTGTCTTGCTCCTGCTCCAACTGTCGGGAATGAGAAATTTCTCCAAAAATAACCAAACGCTTCATTCATGCTGGGGCGGGGGGTCCCCTTGTAACCCCTGAGAAAACCCTGGAAGGGCATGCATGGTCTGGGAGAAGATTAAAAATACAAACCATATATAGTTCTCCCAACTAAATTTCCTAATCCAAGAAGCTAGGGGAAATAACAGAGGGGGAAAAAAGCATATTAGAAGTTTTCTAAATTTGACCACTTTTTTTTTTTTTTTTCCAAAAAGAGGTATTTTGCGTTTCTCTCTGGACTTTATGTGCAGGTCCATGAGACTGCACGAGTGGACGTGGCTTTCGCTGTAAACACTTTCTAGTCCTCATGGTTATGAATGTAATGTGCTTTAAGCACATCTAGAAGTTGAAAAAAATCAAAAGGAACAAAATAATAAAAACTATAATGAAGATATTCCAATAACGAAGACTTAATCACTGAGTTTCCAGTTATGGGGTTTGGTGCTCAGCTGCTGCGTCGCTGCAGACCCGCAGCCACCCCTTCGCGTCCAATACAGACAAAACGCCCTGAAACAGAGGGTCAAGTTAGCAGAGGTCAGGCTTTCAAACGCTGTGTGTTTTAGGGTTTTTTGTTTTGTTTTGTTTCTTTTGAAGTTCACTGTCACTTTTCCTTATCAGTAAGTGCTCTTTAGCCTGCCCTGCCAGTGAAAGCATTTGCCTGCTGCAAGAGGTGCACACAGGCAATAACGGAGGGGAAAATAAGATTTAAAATGCCAAACGTCCTGGACTCCATACAACGCAAGCCAATGAGAAATCTACTACCTCTTATACTGAAGGTTAAAATAAATGTTATAATGATTCCTCTGGCTTAAAAAAAGAAACCCCTGAATCCATTAAACTGATTGGAGGTTCAGTCTGGTTGAATCATCTTGTGCATCATCACAGCTGTAAAATCCAAAGTGTAAATGGCTCCTTGGGTTTGTGATGCTCAAACCCAGAAGCTACTATTTCACAAAACTCTTTTTTTTTTTTTTTTTTAATTGGTATTCTTGTCTAATTTAGAAAGTACTAAGGTTTAAGCACACCCAAGTAACAATACTGAGGGAAACTCTTAAAAAGGCAATTTGTCTGTCCCCCAGGTCAGCTACCACCTAAGTTTTTAAACTGGCTTCTGAACGAAGCACATGCTTAGTATATGAACGCTTATACCAGAGCCATTCCTAGAAAGATTAGACCATATTTTAAAGCGGTATAGAGCACCACAATCTGAAAAAGGAGGCTAAGAGCTAGTAGTTACTTATGGAAAGTTGGATTTCGCTGTTACAGATTTGAACATTAAGTGAGCATCAAAAATGCGTGTGCTGGATCAAATAAAATGTGAAATGTTGCATCGAGTTTTTCAGTCCGTGGTAAAAACAAGCGGGACGCTAGACACTTAACAACTCCTACCGTAAGATAAACACGGCACGCCAAAACATATTTCTCTTCAAATCGCACTACTTCCCACCACAATAGCTCAGGCGAAGTTCTCGGCAGCGAGTGAAACGGGAAGGTAAAAACCTCCTTCCGACCGGAGGAGACGGAACCGGCGGACGATATGTATTTCTCTTCTCCTTCGTGCCAAACACCCCGGGAAGGAGCTGCTCCGAGAACGCGGCGGCGTGCGAGCCCGAGCCGGCGGTGCAGGGAGCGCCGGCTGGCAGGAAAAGCTTGACAGACGTAACGACAGACCTAATGCTGCAGTTCACGTTCTCCTGACCCTTAGGTTACCACCACACTGCGGGCGACGGCGGTGGCGTCTTTCTCTGAAACCCAATGCATCAAAGTTGTGGGTTCGTTGTTTTTTTTTTTTTTTTTTTTTTTTTTTTTTTTTTTAAGGGATAGCTGAGTTTCCAACTTCATTTACTTACAAGGTTAAGAATATACGGTCATTCCAGAAGGTTAAAAAGCAGCAAGGAAAGGGTCTTGAATCCATCTCTCCTTCGTGCCTAACATCTACATGTTCGTAAACTAGACGGACTCTAAGTTACTCATCTCCTAAAAAAAATAGTAAAGTAAGAAAAACTCCCAAACCCACAGCTTTTGGGCACCCAATGCTTTTTAGTGCTAATATTGCCAAACAGAACTCATGGCTTTAAAAGGCTCCATGAATTAGAATAATGCCATGAAATCAGTAATTTAAATAAAGTAATATTTTAATTAATTCTGACATTCAGAGACATTTCTTAGCATTGCCACCTCTTTCTGACATTTCACTCAAGTGTGTTTTGCTCCAACGACGGGGACCAGCTATTTATTGCTGTCTTTGAACTTATAAATGCACAGTAGCAAAATCTGCCCCCAAAGAAATAAAGGGGACATTTCCTACTAATCTTATGGAGAACAAGATTTGGCCATGAGAAGTGTAATAAAAACTGCTTGAGAATACTGAAGTAACACACACAAATGCATCCAGCAAAAGGGCTACAAAATCAGAGGCCCCTTCAATTACTGTGGTTTCCCTTTATAGGAGGGTCAGGAAAAAATAATAATAATAGGTGGCTGTTAAATACCAAACAACATAATATGGCAATATAACAGGGCAGCTAATTAAACCCGCAAGGGCAGAATTCGCTGGCCAAATTCGTGACACAAGTACCTGGTCATCTTACATGCTTACTTAAAAGAAAAAAAAAAAAAGGGGGGCGGGGGGG
>JAVJGG010000005.1:4812601-4830552 GCA_035590195.1 Aviceda cuculoides | reverse complement strand
GATTCCCCACTATTTCTCAGGCAACGGAGATTTTTGGAGAAGATGTCTTTTGTGGTTGATTTTTAAATGACTGTAAGAGTATCCTGCCAGTCAGCGGCAGAGCGTATCCCTCGATCTTTAATTCAAACTTCTCCAGGTTGTTTGCGTAACTCAACCAGTTACGGACAAAGAGTCACTTTCTGAAAGAAAACTAGAACATGTTTTTTGTAATTAGTTCTGTATGTATTTGCCAATTTAAGAGCCAAACACATCAGAATATTAATAGACTTCCATCTTCCAAGTATCTTCTCTTTACAAGCTGTAAGAGCATTCTAGTGTAATGTAAGCGTTAAAATTTAAGATCTCTAGTACCTCAGAAAATTATTTCTTTCTGACACAATGTTTTGTAGCTAGTCTTCATAAATTATAAAAAAATTAGGATGTTTACAGGTATTTGGACAAGAAAACTATTTCTAGGTCACAGTAATTACTTTGCATTTGCAATTAATGAAAAATAACTATGCCTGTAATTAATATTTCAATATGCTAAACAGCACCAATACAGTACAACTTCTTGCAAAGATACAGAGGAAAACAAATGAAAGACGAAAAAAAAATCTGCCAAATAAAATCAATAGGTTTCCCACATAATTAAATATTACAAGTTTGCGTATATATTTTTAACAACTTGAAAGTACTGACAATCCAAAAATACTACAAGACATATTCAGATACAAAGGTAAAATTATTATGGCGCATTAACTCTGCTATTTCCCGAGCCATGACCAGGAATTTTAAAGGTTTCCTATTTACTCTGAGCAACTAAATGAAAGTAACTACACAGTTTTATATTTCCACCTTTAAATATTGCTTAGCTTCGAGAGATAGCAATAAAACTTTCTACATTTTGATAGGCAACGGTATTTTGCATAGACTGAAGGCAAATAGAGACAAAAATAATACTATCCACAGCAGTGGCACAAAGAATAAGGCTCCATTGCTAATTATACAGGGAACTGAATTTAATTACATGGAGAACATTAAACACTTTCCAAAAAAAAAAAAAAAAATCAAGAAAAGCTGGAGATGAGACTTTCAAGTGCCTTTAATGCTACAACAGTGCCCTCTGCTGAGGGATCAAAATAATGCTGAATTATTGCACAAACACCAAACAGGACACAAAACCAGGCATCGGTATTTCGGGATCGTTTCTGCTTAAAATTAGGTATCCTCACAGAATCAAATTCAGCCAACTTTCCACAGGACGAATACGCCAGCGCGGCATTTGTCAATGAGATTGCAACTAATCTTTTCAAAGACAGTCATAGTTCAAAGACATCTAAAAAGCGATGTCTGAGGTCTGAATTGTTTCATTCTCACTCACAGGATCCATCTAGCGAGGATATTCCCAAAGACTAATCTGTTTAGGATCCCGTACTAAAACCCTGCTTTTCTTAAGATCCAACTTAGTTTGCTTATGCATTACAACAGATACAACTAGGTGATACTAGAAACACCTTGAAGGCAAAGAGGCTATGAAATAATCTAAACCAACCAAAAAAAAATCTGTTTCATTATTCGATAGATTTTAATAAGAGAACTGATTTTTTTTTTTTTTTTCTGGATGGTAACTACCCCCGAAATACTGCTGTCTGGCTCCTAATAAACCAACAAACAAAATGCCATCCTAAGCACCGAGGGGAGACTGGTCGGTATTTTTCAAAATTCCATTTTCAGATGGCCACGTGGAAAAGCGAAAGAGGAAACAGAAATGGGAGGCAAGGAATCTTAGCACGACTGAAAAGGGTAGCACAGAAATTTCTGACAGCTCCCTCACCGTTCCTTTTTTCTTAAGAAAATAAAGAGAAAAAACAAACGACACCCACCCTCCCCATTACAGCTAGGAGTTTAAAAGGACCAAATGAAAGTAAACTCTTCCTGAGAGAGCAGATTTTCACAGTCTGGTTTCAGTCCATTCGTTCTAATTTTGGGGGAACTACTGCAGCAGCACAATTTCATAGCTGTGAAAGGGGAAGTTCTCAGGACTGACATCTTGCAGACATGAGAGAGGCAGAAGGACTCTCCTTTACACCCCCTTGGCTTTCCTACCTTAATCTGGGAGAATAAAAAAAGCGAAGAGCTATTTGCTTCCACTTTAATGTTGGTTTTTTTTTTTTTTCTTCGACCAAAGTTTTAAGAATTTCAACTAACAGAAATGAACTACAGTTTTGCAAGTCTGAGCATTGCCTTTCCCCCAAATTCACTAGTTATTCAATAGCTCTCCAACGATTAATTTGCAAATAGTAGCTTTTTGCAGGCGACAAAACCGGCCAAAAGCACCTAGATATTTTAGATGAGATTGTAAATTATTTAGATTTTATGGCTGCAGGAAGCAGACGATGCCAACATGGCTAGGAATTGTTTAAGCCCGTTTCCTACCGGCAGCTCCCTGGAACTCGGCTCCTCTCCACAGCAGACGCTGCGCTCGCCGGGTACGCACAGGAGCAAGGTGGACGGCCGGCACGAAGGGGCAAACAGAGACCAGGTTAAAACTCACGTCCTTCTACCTTAGTGACACCTTTGATAAAACTGGGGGGCAACGGTGATCTTCCTGGTTTCCTTTTTAAAAGTAGAATTCAAAAAACCGACCTGTTCTCGAGAAATCGTAAATTTATGTGGTTTAAAATGGCAGAGAACGTTCAGCGTAAAACGCAAATGCAGGCTGGCAGCCCTGAAGTGAGTTTTTTTTGCTCACACAGCAGATTACAGTAACTTTTCCACCTCCTCGCAAGCCTCCTGAGAGGTGGCAATCTATCAGACGCTCGTCTAGATGGCGATGCTGGAGAAGGAGAGCGGGATGCTCGCTCAGGATACGGACACCGTCTCCTGCGATCTGTATCAAGCACGACGGTTTGAAATCAGGATGCTAAAACTAGGTATAAAACTTCAGGGTTGGGAGTACCTACAGGTACTGCTAATTTCAAAGAAAGATATGAGTTCTTAGCAATCCCGACAGCTTTTTTATTGACTACCTACTGTTACCAGCCCTGGGCCTTCTGCATCCTGATTTACCTTTCTTTTGCCTCCGTGCTGCATCAGCAAAGCTGGGGTACTTTTGGTTAACTGTGTCCTGAAGAATTAATTGCTTAAGCATGGTAGTATAGAAAAGGCTGAAATCAAGTGGTCTTTTTGAGGAGGCAAGCACCTGTCCTCACACACCACTTATTTAAATTTCAAATCTGTGTTGTGAGTTTAATTTTCACAAGTTTATCTCCCCCCCCACCCCAAGAGACCACTGCACAGATTGCAGCAGGTGAGCCTCCTCTGGACATATATTTAAACTCATGCACACCAGAGGTTGAATGGAGGTGATAAAATTACTTTAAGCCACATCAGTGCGATAACAGCAACAACAACAAAAAAGCATATTTATAATGCAATATCACGGATGCGTAATATTCCCATAAATTCAAGCTAGACAAAAACATCTAACACTTGCTTACTCAAAATGTTATGCAAATGATGGAAGATTTACTGTTACTGTTGAATCCTAAAGGTCCATTTGCTGTCTGTTTAAATCTGTAGCCTTAATCAATTATCTGCCTGCTTGTAGATGGCTTGCTTTTTGCCTTTCTGAAAGGAGCGTTAGTTTTGCAGGACAGTTGTACAATCTAAAATCTCAATCCCTTGCCTTCCAGGTGTTTTAGACAGGTAGTGCCAGGAGTGATTAACTGTATTAAGTTATTCCTTTTCATTCCCCAAAGGGGGACTTTTAAATCCAGTGTGTATTTCTAAGAAAATCCAACAGGCTGTAATTCACAAAGGTCCTCTGGCATAAGCTAATCTCCTTGTCAACAAAACTTAAAAGATGATTGCATAGTCTTCTGAATAATCACAATAATGAAGACTTGTGAGAGGTCTGACAGTTCAGTGGGCAAAATGCTACAGATGTCCAGCAAGTAATAAAGGCAAAAGGCACTTTCTTCCTCCAACTGTTAAACTGGAGTTTTTTAAAGAGACATGGAAGCTAAAAATGGGAAGATCAGGCCACCTGCTTTTCCTACAGTAAGTTTAAGCAGGTTAGGGTAATTAAAATAGTGGACAAATAAAGAGAATATATATCCTTAATTTACTACAGACCTATCTGTTCACTCATCTGAAAATGCAGATTTTCAAGAACTCTCCATTTGGGTGCCACAGAAGGACACATCAGCCACCCAAATAAATTTCCCACCTGGGGTTTAAGCACTGATAACTTTCTAGCGTTTCCTCTGATCTGTGAGATCCATCTCGGAAGAGACCAGGCTCTCAGCTCTCTCCCTCCTCCAGTATCTGCTGTCAGTCACCACAAGAAGGAGAAAAAGAAGGCTGGAGCCAGCAGCGGGGAGGAAAGGCGAAGCGGAGTATCGCAGGAGCGCCTGCCACCCCCGCAACCGATCAGTGCTGCCCGTACAAACTGGAAAGCTGGCTTTGCAAATTAAATTTTTTTTTACAATAACGAACCCCATTTAACGGAAAAATGTTTTTTTTTTTTTTTTTTTTTTTTTTCCCCCCCCAACAAACATTTTTATTTTTATTTTTTTTAAAGCAAGGGTAAAAAGCTGAAACCGTATTTTACTCGCAAGCAATCTGTCCACAGATTCATATGGAAAGACAGACTGGATGTGCAGATGTCAAAGCAAGCTAAAAATGGAGAGTATAAACCCACCTTCCTCTGCACACTCAGCACACTTTATTACACTTATGGCACAGATTACACAGCACACAACAGTTAACTTTTCAAAGTAGCTTTCACAAAATCACAAAAATCTTGGCTTCTGCCCTAAAAGCATTTCTGTAGCACTTGCTCAGGATTTGTTTAGCTCTCTGCTCAATGAAAATCAGAAAGAACATCTTAATTCTTTTGTGATTCCTATTTAGTAAGATGGTGAATTCAGGCTAAAATATGCAAAGCAGATTTTTTTCCAAGAGTAAATTTATGGTTTTACCATAGACCGTGCATTGCCTCAAACTAATTTTTTACAGTTACATTTTCCACCACCTGAAAATCAGTGATAGCATATTAGATCTGATCTTACAGGCACACTTTTTTACATTCAGTAAACAAATACAAGAGACATCTTCCAAAACAGCATATCACTAACAAAGCACTACATTGAGAACTCTTTACCCACAGATTGCTCCTGTAAAAGTTAATGGAGTTTGCACATTTAAACTTTGGTGGGTAAGGGAAACAAAGCTTTTTGTATGCATATAGTATTAGCCCAAAGAGATGCTTTAAGTTGGGTGATTTAAAAATTATTGAAATGCACTGAAATCCGATTTCTCCCCCCTCCAGAAAAACCCAACCCACACCAGGACACCTAATGAAAAGAAACAAGAGCAGCACATTATTTCCAAGTTGAAGCGTTAGCCAAATTCAGGAAACAATATAACCCCCAAATTTCTCATTTCAGAGTATAAATAATTTGCATATATAGGTAGAAGACTCTTGCCAAACAATGATGGGTATCAAACAAATCCAAATTGCATCATTCTCCTCTGAAAGACTTCTAAAAGATTCAGAAAAAACTCTGAAAGTTGAGAAAACAGAGAAGAATCATCACGAATATAAATAAGTAATTTGAAGAGGGAACTAAATGTGACTGTAAGAACTTTGCTAAAAGACACCTATAGGAAACATCTTACCTTTTTAGTACATTAATAATATTATTAGTATAATAATAACTTTTAGAATAATAATAATAATCATAATAATATATTTGTTCCTTTAGATTTACACACCATAGTAACAAATACTGTTAACAATAGAGTCTGCTCATTAGACGGACCTACTCGCAGCACTCCTGCTCTGCAAAAGCAGCGAGAACAGCAAGACAACAAGATGCTCAATAAGATCATGAGCACCAGGGGTGAAAGTAACCTCTGATGGTCACGTCCAGCTTTTTCGTTCTTGCCCGCTGCACTATCTAAGCGTCAGAAACCTCCCCCGGGATCTGATCAAGGTGATTAAGCAGGCTGCTCCACTGGCAAAGGCATCCAATTTTTCTTCCCTTTTAGACATCTGCACAAAAGTTTGTTTATAAAAGTTATGCCAGTTGTTCATTAAAAAACCCACAAAACTATTTGCTGCCTTAAACAAATGTACTTCCGGTAAAAAGGAACTTTAAGCATTTTCAGTCATTTTTCCTTGTTATTTCTGCTCCTTGTACCCTCAATATCTCACACTAGGCTTTACCTATAAGGAAACAGATGGGACTTACTGAAAATTAGGACAAGGGGTATGTAAGCCAAGACAAGCACATTTAATAGGGAAAAATAATTGGATATAATAGTAAATCTTCTATTTGATTTAAAGAAAATGCAGGTAGCACTGCTGCAACAGTGTCAAGGTACACGTCAAAACTTGTTTCATGTTAAGGAGACAAACATTCAAACCTCTAAGACACGTTAAATCTGGACCACAGCAGCCACTGAGTTTGGATATAACACCAGCCAGCCAAATTAACACTCAAAGACTCCTGCACTGTCCAGCTGTGCAAGGAAAACCCTTTTGCCTTTTCAGAACACCACAAACTAGGGAAATAAAAGGAAACAAACAGCCAGTCAGTACCAAACAGCATGTATCCCGAACTCAAGAAACCTGGACATAGCAGGCAACATTGTTTTGATACTGAAACGAGGAGCACCTGGATCATGTTGTCTTGCTGCTCGAGAAAATTCACATCTCAAACTACTGTGCTGTCTCTATCACGAGTTCACTAATTCTTAAAGCTGCTTGTTATTACATGTATCTTATTAATATTATCATTAAGTCCAGAATATACACATACTTCAAAAGAGTGACCCTAACAACTACCACTTCAACCCATAACAGAATCAGGATGTATTAGGAAAAAAAACACTGCAAGATTAGACAGAAAAAAAAAAAAAGAAAAAGAAAAAGAAAAAAGATAACTTGATCAATTTTCAAATTCTTCTGAAAGAACTACAAAAATAATAGATAACTGGAAACTGTAATAGAAGCTTTAAAGTTCAATATCTGACAGTATCATGAAATCTTACTTGAAAAGTCTTGGACGAAAAATTAAACATGCTGAAAGAATGCAGACAAGTGGTAATGAACAAGTGGAGAAAGCTATCTAGTAAGGAACCAAAAGAATATAATTTAGGCATGCTCCTATTGTGGCATATTCTAAAAACAAGGATGATCCCATTTAATGACACTTATCAGAAAGTATCAGAAAGTGTGGTGCAAACATTCATGGAAAACAACAGCTATGAGAAATATATGCACAAATAGACTATTATGCTTAGAACCATGTAAGCTGATCTCGGCAGGCAGAAAAAAATATTTAATGCATTTCAAGAAACCTGTTAATTCGGAAGAGAAGCATGGAATACTCAGGAGGGGTAACTACTAGTAAGAGGCATGCACTGCCAGAGAGAAAAGGCACAGCACATTTGACCATAGCATTTAGGTCAGTCTTAATATTAGAAGATCCACAACACCGCACGGAAACAGTATAGAACCGTTTGTCAAAACCAGGTTCCATTTCCAGCTGGGAAAATGGCACGCTAAGTAGAAGGTGCTTAGGAAAATTAAAAATTCCAGAATGCTGGAAAGACTTTGAGGGAGAAAAAATTAATTCCTAAACATGCCAGTTTAGCAAAGTAATGCATATGTAAATATTGAGATAAAGGAAAAGAATATACGAGGTCTGCAAAAACACTTGCTAGGAGAGAAAACCAAAACTCACAACAGCACTTAAGTCTCTTTAGTCTCTTTCGGTAACGTATATAGGCACATATATACATGCTCTCTTTTGCATTGAGTGAAGCGCATTTAAATAAAAAGACTGCAAGATACTATCTGATAGCTCTATTGAATCTATTTTATCTCCCCGAATGGTTTAACTATAGCAAATTGATACTGACACTATGGTGAAGACTACAATGCTATTTCCATTTTAAATCGTGGCTCAGACATTTATAATTCTCAGGGAAAAAAAAACAGAACAACTGTATCTATTAGAAATACAACATCTTACGCATGGATTCCACTTAGGAGCTGAATTTCTGCGAGAAAGTTGCCATACGACTTCAGCTATTTGAGTTCACAAAATATTTCCTTCCACATTCCTTTTGTTATTAGCAAAACGCAGCTAAAATATAAAAAATGTTTTAAATCAAAGTTTATTGAATACATTATTGCACATAATAACTAGAGCTTTTGATGCATGTGAAGAAGTGTTTAAAAATAGCAGAACTTGCAGCTGTCTGAAAACTACGTGTTCAATAGCCTTAAGTCATAACTTCTCCCAACTTGAGGCTTGGAACGATCCTATAAAATTTTTGCACGTGTGGTATCTGAAGGGAGAAGAGTGATATAGACTTTTTGGGCTTTTACACCTCGGGATTTTCTAGCTAATATTAAGAAAGCTTACCACGCTTTCAAGTTGGAAATTCCTCTGAAAATAGTGTACAACCTACGCATTTCTGCAGTGATTTGTAAAATATTACTGTTACAAAGACACCGATGCAGTCAGTGTAGAAGTCTGAACCAATGTGATTATCAAATTTGCATTAAGCAGCAAATGAGATACGATATCTATGGTAAAAAACCACAGCTGTGTTATTGGAAAACACTTGATCTCATCTGATTGAGTTTTAAGAAAGATGAAAATACCTAATTTTCCAGGATATCTCAAAGACTGATGAAGAGAAAAACCAGTAGAACATGTATTTTCTGTACAAATGGCTCATTAGCAGCCTCCAAACACTGACGGACCCCCTTGTTTTGCAGGGAGAAAGGACATCTCGGAAGCAGCGAGAGTGGTGCACTTGTATCCCCAAACCTTGCTCAGCTAGCAGAGCGAGTTCGGTCCTTCACCACTGCACTCCACCTGGACTGAGGTATTCCGCTTCTCAGCCGGGATTCCTGCTCTTCCTTAGACGGCTCCATCAAGGAACATTAAGCAAAAAGATGTGGATATAGTCTCTGAATAAAGAAGTCCTTCAAGCAGACATCGTTACACGTGTGCATCATAAAAGGGTATCGTGCAAGTTCTGATCCAAAGCGTTCTCCGAGCGCTCCCAATACAGGGCATCTGCCTAAGCAGGAGTTCAGCTTGCCAAGCACAGCTGGGCTTGGATTCTTCTCAACGGTACAAACTGACCCGTTAACATCGCTCTGCTGTTTCTAATACCCACGATAATTTGTTTAGCACCGTCATCATTATCTGTCACTGCAACAGACCTCAGGCGCCCACTTCAAGACCTGGATTGCAGCTCTCTCACATCAGACACGAAAACGTCCCCTTACTGAGTTATACACCAGAACGACACTACCACTGCAAGTTTTGGGGAAGGGTTTGGCTCTCTCCAAGTTGTCATCTCCTTTCCCCCGGCATCACCATGTCCTCAGCACCTCAAACTGATGGGGGGGGTGCAACCGGAGACAGGCTGTGGTCCTGTGCTTTTCCCAGAGCTGCACCAGGAACGGCGATGATGTTGCCGACAGCCTGGTGTGCCCCGATGGCTCTGGTTCAACTCGACGGCAGAACATGTTCTTCGCTAGCGTGGATAGTGTTTTAGTTGTTTTCCCTTTCTTCCAGACTATACCAAATACTAGAGCCAGACCACTTCGGTGTCTCTTATTTTTTTTTTGTCTCCCAAGGACAGAGATTGCTAGGAGCAAATCACTGAACCTCATGCTCCAAATTGTGCCTGGTGTATCACACACTCAGCTCTTGTTCTTTAGTAGAGATTACCGCGTAGTAACTACTAATACAACCTCAAAGAAGATACACCATGACTGTAGTTATCTGATCTGCACTGCTCAGATCGGTCTGAAACATTTAATTTTCTTTGCATCTGCCCGTCTTGCTCCTCTCAGCTTCCCTCCTGAAGTCTGCACTCTGAAAGCCAGCATGTGGTGTACAAGCCATCACCCTCTCTGGATATATGCTCCTTTGTTTTGTTTTTGAGCAAGAAAAGAGGCGGTAGTAGAAAGAGGTAGTAAGCAATTTCAAGTAAACTTAGAAATAAACACATCTAATTAATTTTAATTAAAACGCAGTAAACATTACTACTAGTCTTTTAGTGATGCTAAATTTTAAAAAATGGCAAATTTTAACACAATGCTTAAAATATTCCACTTGTGCAATGCATTTTATAGCCACATAACAAGTAGCAGTATAAGATGCTATATGGACTCAGATTAGAGAAAGCCTCGATCCTTCATATTATTTCCCTTGCCATATGTAACCAGATTATGCTGCTGTTATTTATCAACACATATTTTGCTATGAATGCTGTAAATGAGACACGCACATAAAAGGCAAAATAAAAGCTTGAGAGAAATGACCTGGCTTTTGCAGAATAAAAGTTTCAGCCTTGATACTGCATCAGCAGACTGAAGGTAGGTGTGATATGACTCAATACAGATAGCTAACATTAAAGAAGTGTAAAACCTTCATGAGTACAGTATTAATATGCTCTCAAATAGAAGTGTGTGGGGAGGAAATCTTGAAAATCTCCACTTATATTTCTAACTTCCCTTGTATTAAATCAGAAGGTGTGACAACTGAACAGTTAAGGTGCCTCACGCTGCAACAAGAGGCAACAAGGCTGAGTATTGCTCTGGATTTTTGCCAAATGTCATTCTTTGTCAACTCTGTTGTAATTAGGAATCCGGCTCTTTGCATGAGGAAGCAAGACTTTTCTTTGCATACCATTTCTTACAGAAATTGAATTGTCATAAATATGTTCATGTACCATGCTACCTATGACCAGGAGAGGTCCCTGGTTTAACAAAGCTTTGGCTCATTAAAATGAAAAGGTTACAGTTGCTGTCTTGATGCTAGAGAAAGAAATGAACTAATCTTCAGAAAAAGAATGTCACTAATGCAGCTTTGGCTGTTCAAAAAGTAACCCCGACCTTTGCGGGACGCTGGGACACTTAAGCGCAGGAGAGGAAACAAAGTCACCTAATTCTGGAGAATAGTATTTAGCGTGTTATCTGATAGCTCGTGTGTTCTCTCCCTGTTAAGGCGATACTAAGTGAACATGACTTCTTGATGGGATCTCTCACTCTGAAGCTCGCTTGTTCCCTCATCTCACTGCCCTTTCATAAAAGATTATCTGGGAATACAAAACTTACACCAATTAAGGAAAAGAAACTGCAAAACTGGACATTTAGAGGCTGCAGTAACTCCGAGTAGTTTGAACTGGAGGGACAACCAGAAGAAAGGAGGTTTTCAAACCACATCTAAGCTTTTCCTCATAAAACCAGCATCTAGTCTTTCCCTTGAGATACTACCAATATATTTCATCTCTTCTAAACAACATTAAAAGGTAGTAACAGCTTAATGCAAAGATGCACTGCATTGAGAAACAGATCTAAGACAATTAGACTGCAGCAGAAACCTCCTCTGCTGTTTAACAATACAAAACGAAAATATTTTCATTTATTTTCACTTAAAAAGAAAGTCAGAGTCCTGTGACTGCATTGATAGGAATGATGCACACATACTTCTGGGCGTATTGCCTTGAACTAAGGAAAAAGGAGCTGGTTCTTTCAGATGGAGTGGCAGTGCACAGAAGTCTTCGGCTCTGACTCTCTTTGCTCTCGATAAAAGCTTGGAGCAATGAACTCTCAGGAGATTAGCGTACACACACACGAGCTCAAAAAACTTTAGGCAGCATACATGTTCCTTTGAGTCTTGTACATGTGTTGTGTATAATGTGCTCTTTTTGATATTAAAAAGTTGCTAAGTTGTTCTCAAGCTGGAAAGGGTTTTCCATTTAGATAAGGCCAATAGCTACTGCACAGAATAAGCACATGTGTAACACTGGAGTCTGAAAGCAGCACAAGCGTTAGCCATTTTACCAGGGCCTGATAAGAATTATTCCATTTTACAAAAATCCTACTGTAAGTTATTTAACCCCAACATGCATTCTTCTGGTGGCACACACACCACTGCCAGCATCACCTTCCCACATCACATGCCTTTCCTTCACAGCAGATTATAACCAGTTATCCCTCTACTTGGCTCTTTGTATCTAATTACTCCAACGGCCTGCACACCTTTTCTCTACGTTGACTGCTAAAAATACTGCATGGAAATTATTATCTCTATTATGCACAAAAGCAGCCCTCATACGGGTGTGAAAGGAAGAAAACTATTTAGATAAAAGGAATCAACATTTCTGTTTATTTGCCTGAGTTTCTTCAGTAGATTAGCAGCACCTGCAGATCACATACAGTTCTCTCCTCTTCAAACACAGATTTGATACCAGGATGGGCTCTACCCCCTGCCCTGGAAGAGCGTAATGACCTTGCATTTATTTATCATCATTCATACATACAGGTCTAAAGCTAACCTAGAAAACATGCATGCACTGCTGGATTTACCCTTAAAAAAGAAAAAAGAATAACGCTTGCTGCATGCATTCAGTCAATAGGACCTGGCCTCAACTCAGCATCACTTCAAGCACCGCCGAAATGCAGTAATCGTGGTGGGAGGCTGCAGCGGCTACTCAGTGGCACAGAACCGCGCTGAGCGGTTTCTCCTCCATGAATTTGAAACTGCTCAGGGCATTTAGGTTGGCAGAACTCTATAACCCAACTGGAACCGCGCCAGCAGGTTTAACATGCTGCTCTTGAAAAGTGAGCCACGGAGGCTTTAATCACCACAAGTGGCAAGGACTTAATTTTTCATCTCATTTGAAATATGCCAGTCTCAACAGCAGACCAAGCTTCTTATAAAATGCCATCTACTACCCAATACTATTTCTTGCTCCATTGGATTGCTTTGGATGTCTGCTGTTACGAGTACTGCAGCGACCCTGCTTGCCTTAGCCTGTGACCCAGGAAAATCATAGCCCGCTACGGCAGGGCACAGGACAGACGTCCCGCACGCAGGACGTACGGACCACCGATACTCCAAAATTCAACCTCAAATTTCTTCTAACATCCTTGGCTTCCCAGACCGGTGGAAGCATTTTGTCTTTGACCAGGCAGCAGGGCTAGTTTTTTAAGACCGCAGCTTTACACCGGCATCCCATCTGTATGAAATTACACCGGGGGGGTCTAGAAGACGTGTTGGGAGTTCGCCTCACCCAGCTCTCTGCCCCTGCACAGCAGGGACGGACCAAAAATACACGCAAGGAGCTCAGCTTGGTGAGCTCACGTGAGAAGGAATGTCTGTGGGAAGGAAAAACTCCTTAAACAGACGGGCCATTTATAAAAGCGAGGTTTACACTGAGGTTTTGAAGAAGTTCAGTGTTTCAGCCTGAATCACCTTAAGTTTTAAACGGATAATATGCATAAGCTGTACTCTGTGAAAATCAGCTCATCTAAAGAGAAGGTTGTTACCTGCAATGTAAGCATCGAGATACTTACCACTTTTTAATTCACATAAAGTTTACTTTCCCCAAGAGTCCTAAAAAAAAATGTCGAATTGTGTCAATGCATGCAATATTGCACTAAACCCTTCATATGCTGCAGTTTGTAAGTGTAACGGAACTATACAGCAACACCGTAACAATAAAATTCCACCTTGATTTTTCAGCTCATCACAACCAATGTGATTTTTTATCATGTTTTTAAGGACTCTGGAAAAAAAAGTTAAGGTATGATGCTTAAAGGGGGATAAATGGATGGCTAAATCTCACCAAAATCTAGACAGATTTTCACTTGTAATTCTAAAGCTTCTTAAAAAAATTCATCCCAACTCAAGCTACCTGGACAAGGATACATGATTTTAACCATAGCTTTTATCTCCAAAAAAAATTAAAATTAATATATGTGCATGTTTTGATCACATTGCAAACATTTGTTTGTAGTATATTTTATAGCCCCCCCAAAGGTAATTGAATTACAAGAAACCTTGCTGAACTGAACGCACAAAGCCTGTATTACAGAAAGTTAAAACTGTTGCACAGAAGAATGGTAAAAATCCATCAATTCTCTTTAAAATAGCAAAGGAAACTAGTTATCTCTGAGAGATTACAGCTGTGCTATCACCTTCAGCAATATTGTGATTTAAAATATTCAGAAGAGAAAGAAAGCCGCTTTAACGAACGTGTTAAAAGTTTCTCATGCAAAACCAAACGCATCCTCGTTTCATATTTAATTTGCAATAGGATACCCGGCAGCTGAGCTGTGAGAGCTTTTCTGGCTGGTGACTAACTGCCTGCTGAGATGGGCTCCGCACATAGGTAGCACACGATTGAAGACTAAATCCTCAGAGCTGCATCTCAGCTCCCTTTAAAGTTAATCTGAACACACTGGACTCAAAAGGAAATGAAAAGTGAGTTTCTCTCCCTTCCTATGGCACCGGGACTTCCTGTGTTTTACCGATTGGTCAAGAACTATTATTTCCTCCGTGCTATTCCCAGTTGTGACTGTCAGACGTAATTAGCGTTGTCCGCACACAAGCGCAAAACATTTCTTTAAATACGCCTGGAACTAAAGTCCCACATGTACGGAAACCTGGAGAAACATGGAGAAACTTGGAGAATATTAAGATTCAAGTATGCTGTACCTGAACGAACATGCTGCTCTAAACATTTAGAAATGCAAAGTTCATTTGCTGAGATGAATATCCACAAAAATCTATGCAAGATAAGGGGTATTAAAATTATTCACTCTCCAATTCAGGATGGATTATTTGGCCAATCTGTTAAGCTGTACCTCTCAGACGCACAGAATCAGTACCATCCTCCTCCCCTCAGGGAAAAGAGCTCATAACGTTTGAAGAAAAATATGCTCCATCCCAACTGTAAGAATACACATGAAACACGGTCTTCCTTTAACACAACTGTTTGGAATGGGAAAGCAGCAGACATCAACAGTGCAAATGCAGAGGGCAAACAAGTTCACCAAAGAAAATAAATTAAGCAGAATGCTGCAGATTGTAAAGTGGCCAGAATAAAGGCCATTTAAGTTGTTATCAGACCATTTTAAACACACACACGCAGGGCTGAACTTCAGTTTATCTCTCCATATAATATACCACCTCTGGCAGCGTGGCGTCATCACTTATAACCATGATTGAAACACTAATCTCAAACCAAGTCAGAGAAATTTGTGACTTACTGTGTTACCACCTGAAGACCCTATGTTTTTCAGCCTTGGGCTAAATACAAGCCAGATCCAGCCCTGCTCAAGTTTGACATTGCTTCTCAAAAAACACAGGTATGTTATGGTAGCTTTTGCTTAACCGATCCAAACAATATACATTTATACACAACATGCACACAGAATTACATTTTACCTAGTCACGCAATACACAGCTGTTCAAAGAAACAAAATCCAAACTAAAGAAATATATAAAAATACCGTCTTGTCAAGTCATCAGAAAGCCATTAATGTTTCTAATGACTGCAATTACAAAAATGAAAGATGCCGAAAAAACACTCAGTTACAGATGAACTTTAATTATCCAAGCATCTTGCTACATGAACCTGGATCATGTCTCCAAATGCCTTCTAATTTGAACTCTCCCTGTTATCCATCCAACTTCACATTTCTCAGGCTCTTGCAGAATGAAGTGGAACTGCCTACACACAAAAATGAGTTATCCCTTCCTAATGACTTACCCACTCACTAATAGTCCCTTTAGTTGAGAGTTGGAGAAAACAGGAACGTGTACCAAAGGTGAAGACTGGAAGAAGACACTGAAGTTAGAGCTGTATGGTAAAGTTATAGTGCTTATCTGTGTGTGGCAAAAGACAAGTAATTCAAATGAGCTTTCTTAGTCATAATTTTAAAAATTAGAAGGCAGAGTTCCTTGGTCTTAACCTGGAGTCTACCACATACTTGTCTGCAGAAGATTGTAATGAGTCATTCACCTGATTAACGCAAGAGAGATACGGGTCCCGTAATCCACTAGTGATCTCTGTGTAGACAACAGCTTGTTCTGATGCTAAGATCGAGGTTAGACTCAGCTAAATCTGAAAACGTGTGTCTAAAACCATGCAATGTCTATTCCTGAACAGCTCCAAGCATGGATATTTTTCACAGGAGGAAAGAAATCTTTCAGACACTTCAAAAGTGTTTTAACTGAAAAAAAAAGTTATTCTGCAAGTAACTCTTCTCTGGACAGTAGCGTTACTCAGAACAACTACCTGGAATGCCGACTCCTGAACTCCAGGCGTGGACCCTTCCGCGTGTCCATGTACACGCCACAGCTGTTAATCAGCAGCAGGAGGCTGCTGGCATTGCTGGAGAAACTTAAGTCCACGTCTCAAAATCAGATATACATACGAGGTCTCAACCAGCACGTTCTACTTCCACATCCTTCGCAAACGATTCTCTCAAATACAGCACAACATGAAGGCTTGCTTGCGTTACGAGCCATTTCTCAGAAAGTTTGGCACAAATTCCCGTGCAGGGGGGTAACAATCGAATTTGTGGTTTTGCTCTCAGTAGCTAAAATAATTTTTATTTGCTTTTTAAGTGCCAGGAATTGTTAGTAATCACTAACATTTTTATTAAGTTAAAGCATCCTTGGTGGCAAAAGTCAAAGAGAAAAAAATAAAAGCATTTGATGATAAGAAAAATAGGAAAGGCTCCTGCATGAGGCAAAAGCACTGAAAAATAATAAAGTTACAAGGTCAGCCCTTAAAATAGGCCAGTTGTGCTTCTCTTTTATCCTGCTTTAAGCAGTGGCTAGACTTTCCGTTTCCCACCCTCTCCCCTAGAGTCACCAAAAATACTCAGTGCAGTAAGGGAAAGTCTGAAACACTTGAGAACAGTAACACACAGCTATCGGACGATAACCTAATTTGAAACTTATGCTTTCAAAGGCACAAAGGTGTCTGATGATCCAGATGAAATAAAATCCTCAAGTATCGTAGCAGTAGACAGCGCAGGAAGCCACACAGGCGCTAAACAAAGTCATACATTGTCAGAAAAGGGAAAAAACTGATCTGACATGACGAGTCAAGACAAGTGACAAAAGTTTTGCTGAAAAAGGATCAGTAGGAAATTAAAATCATGACAGCATTTCTGTTCTAAATACAGAAGACAATACAATCCTTTTATCATAAAGTCCCATTTTCTCCTCTGGTTCTATTATAGCCAAAATTGCAATTTGCACATCACAATGCAGTGAAAGAATCCATGACTTTCACTCCAATTCAATGTAAATAATTTACTGCAAAAGGCTAGCTTTTATGAGTCAACTTCTGCGTTGTGCCATTTTTATTTTGAATCCTTAAGAATCACTAACAACTTGTAAGTTATCTAAACAGGTCTGAAAAAACAGAAAAATCTTTGTGGGAAGGTTTCAAAAGGATGATATCCCCTTGAAGAAAAGTCACATTAACTTCATTTCATTTGCTATACGAGGCGAATAAAAGTAGATAGCTAAAGAAGCTAAAGAAATACGTTTTTCACAATGCTGAATTTTTACAGTTAGTAATACCAACTCCTCACTATTACTTTTTAAAAAACTGGAGTCAGCATCTGTATAAAATGTATTTTCTGATTGCTTATTCAGGTACAGCCAGGTTCCAGCTAGTTTATTTGTTCTGAAGGACACAACACTTAAAAGACCCCAACAAACAAAACCATGAAATCCCATCACGAGCTCTCTCCCAAAACTAATGCAAACACTTCTAATCCGTTTCCTCCATTCCCCACTTCCAGCTGCCACTATGCTTCTTACAAAAATATCAAGAGGCCTTTTTTTTTTTCCCAAAGACATGAATGATTAGGAGAGGTTAGGTACTAGTCTCCTACAGAATATAAAACAGTGTATGCCTCTGCCTCCATAGTCTATGGATCCCAGCTATGTGATTTGGTTTCTATCATGGATAAAGTTTTACTATGGCACTTATTACATTGATTTTTTTTTTTTTGCCCCAAGTGCTGCAAATTAAATGAAGCTCTTCGGTGAAAGTCTATTTAGCTTCACATTTTAAGCTTTTTTAAAAAAAATCTTCTTAATTAAATCCTT
>JAVJGG010000005.1:4799167-4812501 GCA_035590195.1 Aviceda cuculoides | reverse complement strand
TTCACAGTTTAAGCTTTTTTAAAAAAAATCTTCTTCATTAAATCCTTTCTTACAGTATTTCACTAGACATTATGCTATCGATTATGATACAACTTCTTAAGAAAAGGTAAAGATACAGTTGTCTTCCCAATTACAGCTTTATCAGCACGCCTTCTATAAAAGAGTTATTTTTCTGTCTAATGGCAAGATTTAACCCAGGCACATTTTCTGTACACTTTTTTTGTTCCTGTCTCGTATTTTCCTTTTTCTTTGAAACCTGCCTCTCCTATTGGCTCTTTCCCAATGCCTTTCTTCTGTCTGCATCTCAAGCTTGGCTGCCTTTCTCATTTTGTCTGTTTCTCTTGTTGCTTCCTCCTCGCTGGGCTGATGCATACGTGAAGACTCATTCGCACAAAAGCAATCAGCGTCTAACACTCAGCATACCGCACGGACGGCTAAAGGATGCTTGCAAATACTCAGCAACCAGGCACGGTTAGCAGCCAGGAGCAAAGCGTTCACAAAGAACTCTTCAAACTGGTTGACTACACAGTACCTGTTTGTTGATGGGTGGTGGTTTCCTAACCAAGAATAGTGGAAAAGCTCTGTTGAAAAGATCATTGGTGCAGCTGTTAAGAGTGAAGAAGAGTTAGTCTGTGGGATTAAACTAGATCTGGGGAAAGGCAGAAAGGCTTAAAAATGACAACAGCGAGACCTCTGTTGTCAAAATGGCCAAGTCGATATCCCAGTATCCTTTTTAAAACCCATCCCGCACTAGTTTAGAAAGAGGTATTGGCTTTGTTTAACCCTTGAGGAAACCAGAGATTGAATTGATGCGGGTCTGAGACGCAAGACTTGCTACATTGAGTTCTGGACCAAGGCCAAAGAAAGCACTGCTAGACTGAGGGGCCAGTGACAATTTTAAAATCTGATATATCTAGCCACAGGAGCTAGACACTAATGCTTTATACCACCGTGATGCTTAATGCTTTATAAAATTACAATTCTAGCACCAGTAGACCCTAGATATCAGATGCAAAAATCATGTTATTTTGATTAGCACCTTGCTTCACCACCCCCTACCCCTCTATCCTCATCAATTCAAATGTGATTTTTAGCAACTAACACTGTACAAAAAAACTAGAGATGTTCTGAGATTATGCATAATTTGACAGCTGCGTCTCCACGCTTCCAGGTGGCTGCAGACATCAGGTTTTGGTGGGTAGCAGGTCCTAACATCACATCAACAGCAAAGAGAGGAAAAGGCAGGACTGTAAAAAGATCAACGATTCTATGCTTTGATCTGCCAGGGAAATAAAATGCTCTGACACAAAAGGGTCCAAATAAATCCGAGTTTGTACGCTGTGCCAAGAACTGGTCCTGACTCAATAATCAGAAATACAATGTCAGGGCTTGAACACACATTATCAGGAAAGAAAGACCACAAAACTTAATGCCCAGTAAAAATGACATTTGTTTCCAGATCATCTTTAAGGAAAAGGAGCTGAACCTCTATGAAGTGGGAGTGAAGTGGTATGAAGCAGAAGACAAAAAAAAAAAATGAAGCAAGAATTGAGAAGGAAGTTTGACTCCTTAAAAGCTACCCCTCTCCCCACAAAAAATCTCAACTACTGGGAAGGGATTCTCATGTCTTTTCCCTCATACCCTTCTGATGTACCCCAGCGCAATTACAGTGCGAGAGAAGAATGAGAGTCTAATGAAAATATAATAGACTATGAACAGTATTGCATACACAGAAGCAACATGTTTTCTTCAGCCTTGCAGTCAGAGAAACAGGGAGGGACTACCTGTAACTTCAAAAAGTCAGAAAAAGAAAGCAGTTGACATAAAACATGGCTTGTTTTTTCTTTGATTGTTTGTTTTTTAAAATCATTATTATTATTTAAGAACAAGGTAATAACAGGAGGCAGCAAGTGCAGGTAGAAATTCATTCCAGGAATCTTAAAAATAAGGTTACCATGGCACATGTAGGATTCACACTTCGCTTTTCTTTGTTTTAATTATGGAGAATGAGACATGTTCTTAAAGCATCAGGACCCAGGACTCTCAACATTATCACAAAATGTAACAGTGATTATTATTAGCTCTGGAAAAGCATCTGGGCTTTCTCAACTGGCCTAGTTTCAGCACAGTACTGTTTTGTTTCAAATGCAATCAACAAATTCTATGAAGTTGATGTATTATTGCAAAATGTATGTTCTTTTACATTAAAGCACAAGAAATAAAGCATGACCATCATGTTTTGCAACTAATTTATTTTTTTCTCCTTTTTTAATCTGTCTTACAAGTTTACCATGACATTTTAGTGACAAGAGCGCTAAAATAACTCAAAAAACAAAAAGGAGGCTAATTAAAACTAGGCAGACAGCGAACATCATGATACATTGGCATAAAATTATCCCTTCAGTGTCCTTTATAAAAATACTGCTGAAAACCCAACATTTGCCATGGCAATACTGAGTCAGATTGTTTTACAAAATATATAATTTTTATATGCAGATCCTTGCAGTGCACGCACTTGGAATCTGCACCAGATCATTTAGTTAGTGCATGTTACTGAACTGAGGCACGGCATATTTAAAGCAAGAAAACGTTTTCTGCTTTCTTGGAACAAAACTTGTACCACTGAACTGAACTTCCAACTGACACAAATTACAGATCTTGAAAACCTATTTGCCTTCCTCCTTTTCCCCAACAACTTCAGAAACCATTTGGAGAGCTGTTTCAGCATTTCTTACTATTGAGTACATATGAAGGAAACGGCTCCTCTCAGGCTGGACAGGACTTTTTGCTCTTATCAAGTCTTAGGCAATGATAACTAAGACATCGCACAAGCTGCTGGGTAGACTGCATACTCTGAACACAACAGCACCAGTTCTAGAGTAAGTGGAAATAAGAAGTTAGTTACATGTGCAGAACTAGAGGACTTTTGAGAAGGAGGTGAGCAACACCTACTGGTCACGGTGCATACTGAACACTGTTCTTTTTTTTTTTTTAAATGAACAATAAAAAACCCCCCTTTTTCTTACTAAAGCACCTCGCTAAAATTACCTGCAAAGTCAGTTTTTCACCAGAGATGATACATCTAATTAGATCAACTGATAAAATTAAAAGATATTACCTGTCCCAATAAATCTTGTTCTGCTCATACCCTTAGACCGTCATGGCTACATTATTGCTAAAATGTATCAGCACTAGTAATTTCTGAATCACATCAGTAAATAAATATTCATAACATGAGCTGTGCTCTAGGCTTCGATATAAAATGGGACATAACGAGTCTTCCTGACAGTTCCTTTAAGTGACTGAAAGATTTACATTATACATCGTAACATGCATGAAGCCTTTCTTCATTACTGACTAATTATCTTTATTGCCTACTCAAAGCAACTCAAATGTTATGAACTGCACAATCTTTTGCAGCACGGGTTTTTTTCTACTCTATAAAGATCTGAAAACTATTCAAACAACTTCTGCAATTCTTCAGTATTTTTACGATGTGTTCCTTTAATCTGCAAAAGTAAGTTTTTCTTCCAAATTTTACTTGGAGTAAATTACAATAAAACACATACAACAGTTTCTTGATCCACCTCACTGCTTCAAAAAAAACCTACAGGGTACAAAATTACAAATAGCATTTTCAGAAAACACTTAATTCAAAATTAAAATGTCCTCAACTGTAAGTATTTTAAATCAACTATTACAAACCTGCATTCAGCAGTTGTATTTAATGCTTGCTTTAAATTTCCATTTAAAAAAAATGTTGTATTCATTTTTTTGAAGTTGTGTCTATAGGTCTTCTGATACACTAGCTTTAGGCATTAGAAGTTTTCCTGGTTCTCATCCAACTTTGGAAATAATATCTTCTTGCTTCGGGTGTTAAAAGGATTCATACATTATTTATAAGGACTGCTAAAATCTAACTCCTGGATCTAACTTGCAAGAGAAAGAGTATAAAAAGTTACATACAAAAAAAGCGCACAACTGTCCCCATTTCAATTTTTAGCCTCTCTTTCTATGTCACGTATCGCCAGACTGAGTCTGAAATACTCTCATCTCTCACTCCCCATGTTCAGATATTTGTCTACAGCTGCTTTGAGCCTTGTTGAATTTGATCTTTCTTGCATAATTTTAAAGTAAAGTAAAAAAACCCCAAACCAACCCCAAAACGCAAAACTGCCGGGTAACTTGTTACACTTCAAAGATGCTGGATTTCTCTGACAGAATGGTGTTTGTTTACCTCCTGAAAAATCAGGCTAACATGTTTCAAGAAAGTAGCCAGAACAGGGTAGCTGAAATCCCTATTCACTTATCAACACCTTCTACCTCTTCACTTCTTTCTTAAGAAAGAAATATCATAAATACATTATATTTACATTCTGTTTGTCTCTTCCTAGTTTAAGAGAGTTCACTTTCAGATTTTTAAAATAGCTCTTTTAACAAACTTCACAAAGGGGAGATTTTAGTACCTTCTCATCAATCCAATAAAATATTTCTGCAGTTTCATCGAAACCCAGCAGTTTCAATTCCTGGGTTATATTAAGGCAAGAGACATTAAAATGCTATTGATCTATAAAATAACTATGTATTCTATGCAATTAAAGAAACCAGAAAACTCAGGTCTACAGAGCTTGAGAAATACATACCAGCATGAGTAAGTCCTCACACTGTTACTAGAAATAGGCTATTTTTTCTGAACACACTGAAACCATTGTGTCTGATAGCCCTTTACACTTCAGATACCTGTTACTGATTATAATTTCACTTAGTCTAACTGGAATACATAGTAACTGCATCTATCTAGCTAAACATTATGTATGAAAGACTGAACCTACACTTACTACAGCTTACTAAATCATTGAAAAACTGTACCATGCGACATTTGTAGCAGCACAGCAATGGATTTCGTTCACCCAATAAGGTGATGTCAGTTATGTTCATCTTTACACTGGGCAGAATTTTTACACATATTCCAATGTTCAGACTTTGAGACCTTAGTTCTTAAAAAAGAACAATACGCATAACAGAACATGACATCCATTCTGTCCCCACGAAAATTATAAATTAAGTATCTTGTGAGGATTGCACCTGTTTGTAACACTCTCTTGGAAAATAAAGTTCTTCTGTCTGGGATTTTTGTACCCGGTCCACAAGCTTACATGTGTTTATTCCCACACAAAATATAGTTGTATGATGTTCGCTATTCAAAGGGTAAGTTAGACTAGGTTGCGTTTCTTAAAGGCTTATCTTATGAGCAATCAAGTCTCATGTAGCTGAAAATAGAAAAAGAGATTTTGCGTTTTCCACTGCCACTGTTAAAATTCTCAGGCTACCTGCAGCTCGTAGCATTTGTATAGTTGGTTTCACTGTTACGGTGATCCTCAACCCCTGCCTCCATGGGACTTTTACACAAGAAAGGGAAGGAAAGCAGCTGGAACAGAAATGATGAAACCCTAAGCAACATTAGCAAAGAGAATTAAAAGCAAGCACTGTGCCTCTAACCAACTCTTACTTCCTTATTTTACATCTGACTTCATTTTAATTGGAAGAGGTTTTTTGGTTGGTTGTGGGTTTTGGTGTTTTTTTTCTTTCTGTTTTTGTTTGTTTTTTTTGTTTTTTGTTTTTTTTAAAGTCGTTCAAAGGAAGAAAGAGCTGTCAGGAGCTGGGAATGCTGTTCCAGTCTCGCCAGCCTTCCTTCTTCTACCTTTACCAAAATATGCAAACTCTTGCACTATATCTAAGAGGGAGGCTAACACATAAAAGGTAATGTAAAGCATTCATTTCTATTATTATCTGAACACTTAAAATTTAAATGCATTATAGAAACACGTATCGATGCAGTGTATTTTGACACCAGTTAATCTTGGAGGAAAGTAAAAGACTGGAAAATAAACTTGCCACAGCACTGCTATCTGTTTTGAAACCATGCTTGTGTAACACCCAGTGGGTCCTTTCCGAGCGACTGCTGTGGGGCAACACAACTGAAACTGCTCGAGGATGCAAACAAATATGCAAACACACAGGGACCAAAACTTAAAGCAAAGGATTAATTTCGCACCTTCTTGAGAGGAGACAATAGGTGGCATATAATCAGGGATGTACTCCTTCCTTTCCTCCGCATCTTTACTTCCCGGCTGGGGAAACTGCAGGACATTGTTCTTGCTGACGGGAAACGAAGGGATTTGATGTGCGAAAGTGACAGGTTCAATATTGTGTATATAATCTTCTAGCTCATGCAGGTTAACCCCCATAAGCTTGAAGGCATCACCTACATCATCCAAAATTGGATCTGTGCGGCCATCTGTAACAAAAAAAAAAACAATAAAAGAACAACGTTTTTGCAAAAATCCAGTTTAAAAAAAATGACCTGCATATCTACCCTTAGAGATTTCAATCTACCACAGCTCACCACCGGTAACGGAGATTACAGCCCCACAGTTCTACCAGGTTTACTGTTCATCGGGCTATACCATGTTTCAGGCTAAGAACAGGCTCTCATTTAAAAGCATTTTGTTTCTATCTGTATCACTTTTGTTTCAATTCATACCATTAAAGAATGCACCTCAAGAAGCAAATCAAGCAAAACTGAGGGAGCAGAAACAGCTTTACCTAGCAACAGTCAATTGACGTTGTGCAACACCACTTAAAATAGTTTTCAATTTCATAATGTAAGTTCAAATGAATGAAACAAGCCTTTAATATGCAGAAAGCGCCCCTTTACCAGCATGTAACAGACCAAACATTTTTTTTTCAACTCAGAAAAGGAACAATTTCATTTTGTTGAACCAACTGTAGTTTATGGGTAACAAAAAGAGAAGGTATCTCGTGCATCTCTTCATAACAAAAATACTTCACATAATATCTTTCCACCAGATGAAATCTACAGGCTTCATAAACTATGACTCACTTTACCTACTGGTTAGATGTATCTCCCGGATGAAACACAGGAATATTAAGCAGGGGTCTGATGAGAAGAGAATATTTTATACTAAACTTCAGCCGCTGATTTCCTAGGGTGCAATTTAAGCTTGACTCTACAGCAAAAATCTTCTTTTCCTTACAAAAAGTACAGTGAAACATCACTGGCCAAGCAGTTGGGATCTTTATTTGATATGACCTCCAAGAAAACAGTCCAAGTGAGGATGCAGTTTGTTCTACACGTATAATTTGGCTCACAGATTTAAACTATACAGCAAAGAAATCCTCCGTGTGCCTCAGTTTCCCTGATCTGACAGAGGGAAATCCCTCTGAAGGCCTCTGGAGGGAGAACTGGACACCTGGCTTTGGTGTCAAGCCAAGACACCACTTTGAGTCTCATCCTAACCTTTTCTAATAACAATAACACAAAAAAAGATGCCTTAAACCCCAAACATGTTTAGTTGTTTTTTTTTTTAATTCAATAAAATTATACTGAATTATTGAAGTTCTGTATAGTTGGCTTATGAAGATATTACATCCCTACATGATGATAAGCTGTGATTTACTTTAAAAAGTAATTATGGAAAACCAGCCTGTGCTTATTGAAGGAACACAAACGCTATTGTGAAGCCCCAGCTTTGGAGAACAGGGGGGATGCTCTTTTGTTTGTCCTTTAACCTAATCTCTTCTTGGTTTATCTTGAAGCCGAAGCAGTCGAGCAGGCTGGTTCTCACATCACTGGATGAATTCAAACCCCCAGCCAACTTACGCCTGCAGGTACATTTAGAAAATAAGAATTTTGTTCTAGAATTTCTCTTCTTAGTCTTGTGGTGAAGATAAGGGTAATACTCAGATTATGGTTTTGATTCTCAGCTCCGTAACACTGGCCTCTTGTGTGACTCTGGGCAAGTCGCTTGTGTTTTAATTCTCTCCACAGCTAAAAGGGAGATCAGACCAAGTTATTGCCTCTTTTGTCCGTCTGTATTTAGAACGTGAACTCTGTACAACGGGAACCATCTCGGATTTTGTGTTTGTATAATATCTAGTACAAGTGCAAGACTAGTTTCCCCTGCAGACTCTAGGGACAGAGAAATGTGGAGACTTACAAAAACATAATTAAAGTAGGATATCACCACTCTGGAGTAGTTATGAGGCCCCTATAGTTACTAGGCAGACAGATGAGTGTTTTATCCTTAAAAAATTAAATTTAGATAATTGTCACAGCTAAGAAATTTTGCCTTGTCACTTGTAGTTGTTCTTCAGACTACAAAGATACCTTTGAACTTACTGAACCATTTTCTAAGGTGTCAAGACTTAACAGATACAAGTCAGACAGCCAGTTAAAAAGAAAAACTTGGGGAAAACTTTCCAACAAGCCCAGAAGTACAGCGTATTTATTCCCCGTGCACTCCTGAAATCACTGGCTGTGCTGTTTGCAGGCCGGGGGGATTCACGGTGAGCCTCAGAGCACTCCTTCCCAGGTGCGCATTGCCTAGACCTGGAACGCATACCGACAGGCACGGACACACACCGTGCTTGTGTCCAGTTTCCCTTGAAAGAAAAACCGAGCGTACGGGCAGGGAAACGCTGCAATAGGTTTCCCAGATGGACAACCTGGGGCACAGGACTGCAAGATGCACCACAACATCTGCCCCATTACTGGGGCTCTGTGGAGGTGTTTTGAGTACCTTGCTCGGTGTGCACCTCTTGACACCAGCACCGTCATGTACTCAGGGCGAAAGTTTAGTCCAGTTTATCACTGCGATAGGAAAAGGTCTTTTGCTAGATCTGCACGTCATCTTTTTAACCTCCAAAAAAGTGTACAGACGTGATTAGCAAGTGGTAAGTACTAAAAAGGACTTCTTCCTACAAGTGCTTATTAAAAACACATGGCAGAGAAGCAACTACTAAGCATAAGGGAAGCATGGAAGTATTTAAGCAACCATATCAAAAAAACAATTGTGTGTGTTAGAAAGCAGGTTCAAAAGGTAACCAAAAAAAAAAAACCTGGAGAAGAGTCAGTTTTTCCATATCTTTGACATTTGCCTCCAAAGAGACAAAGCCAAGTCATAAGATTGATTAAAAGCTAAAAAAATTTTTGAACATGCAACTGCCAGAGGGATGAAAGGACCGATCAGTTAACCTATCCTTTTTAAGACAGCGTGTCCTCAGTGGTAGAAGTGTACAAAAAAAGTTTCAGGTCTGTATTCCTATCTGTATTTAAATCAAAAGTTATCCATTGGAAATATACACAGCACAAAAATGCATTAAATGTAATTTCAGGTGATTCATCAAATAAAGGCTTTATGCTTTTATTTGAACAGTTTAGCATTCCTCTTCTCTCTCTGGTTTAAAAAAAATTCAATAAAATGGCAGAAGCCAGACACATGAAAGAGAATGCTGACAAACATGTAACACTCTCTTGTGGTCTTCCATTTAGTCTTAGGCTTTTTTTCTGTAAGTAAACGATGCAAAAAAAAAAAAAGTTCAATTTGTGCATACTGAACACATCTCAATATTCTTCAGATATTTGTGCTATCCTCGGTTTAAAAATTCAGATGCTGAAGCCTCCCGGTGAAATAATTAATCCAATGTCACACAGCAAGTTAGTGCCAGACCACAAACAGCTTTGGAACTTTTGGTGTCCAGCCTCTTGCTGTTCCCTGTACCACAACACTTCAAAGAATATCTGTTGTCCAGTACTGGGAAGAGATGGAAGGAGGTGGGAATAGTTCATCCAGCAAGTTACAACTCTCCTCCTTACCCTGCAAACAGTGAACTTAAAAGCTCATGAGAAAGATATTTTCTAAGTTGTACTGTTTCCCTGAATGGGAACTGTGCTCCGAAACTGATACAGCTGCGGCAAACAGCAGAACTAAATTAAGACCATTCGGTCTCAAAACAGCTCACCAAAAACCTGTGGGAATGGACGTGCAGTTACGATACTCTCAGCTTCCCCAGGCATGAGAACGAACACGGGAAGAGGAGGAATCTGCACACAGAAATGGATCCCCAAAAAAGTACAGCACCGAAACTATGGGCAAACAGAATCCATGCAGAGCCAAAGTTATGCAGCCCTCAAACCTGCTGCTCAGTGTCACCTGCAGATAACTGCACTAACTCCCCTTCAAGCAATGAAAGCTTGCTTTCAGTTTGCAGGGAAAAGGCATTTTTAGAAGCTACTAAAGCCTAGTTATTTTTGCAAAAGTCACAAGAATTCCTCCAGCCCTCCAGCAAACAAGCTAACCAATGCTCACATCACCCAAAGAAACTGCGAGGGGGTGGGCAGGGGTTAGGGAAAAATGATCTTACTTTCCTTATATTCAGCCTTAGGAATAGCTGATTTACTTTTGTCAAACTCACCCCCACCACCTCCTCCTTCCTGGCCCAAACTTCGTATGAATCAGTGAAAATTTAGCAAGCCAGTAAGTACAGAACAGAGGAGCTTTTAGTTTCATGCCAGGTTTTCTAAAGGAAGCAACTGCAGCTCTGTAACAAATACATTGAGAAAAATTAATGAGTCACTACCCATGCAACATGTACAGTCTATTATAAATAGCTCAGCATTCACCCTCACGTCTGCTCTAAGAGTGATTTTTTAAAATTTTATTTTAACCAGGAAATTATTAGGTATAGCTCCTCGGTATTTTTATTACAGGCTCTACGACAGTTTCCTTGTGCTCCAGCGCATCACACAACCCTGCCACGCATTAAATACCCGTGCATCTCCATTGAATAGTTACTCCAAGATAACTCTTTCAAGCAGGTAACACATTGCTTCCATCCAGCATCCACAAGAACAGCCAGAAGCATACACAGGAGATTATTTAATAAGTATATACGCCTTACTTGAGTGCATTTAAGTGGGGGAAAAAGGGTCCTATTAATGTAGTCACCAGTCAGGCAAAAGCATCTCATTGCTATTGCTGCTCAAAGTCTGCTCCTTTTCCTGGTAACCTCATAAATGTCAAGCAAAAACCCGAATTGTCCTCCTTTATTGTTAGCCAATAGCAAGTTAATTAGCTCAAAAACATCAATGTTTAAGGTCATCAGGACATAAAGAGGTACACTTCTTATAACAAATGTTACGGGCCCTGGATAGATAGTTGTTACAACAGTTATTCAGCATCAGTACAGGGAATCAGCTCATTTAAACTGATCATCAAAATTTAACACTTTGATAGAGATTATTATTATATACTGATAAGAGTAAAGTAACTAAAAAAAGAACAACAGTGAAAAAACATATGAGATAAATTTGACATTTAATTGGGAAGAAATAAAAATTTGGTTGATGCCTGGTCAATTCTCTCCACTGTGGTTATTCCCAATGAGAATATTGGTCTGCTGCTTGCATTCTCCAAAGAAAAGATTTGCTGTAATTAAGTTAAGTTTTCCGTTACAGGAGATTGTGCAGTGACACTGGTTTTGAGCCCGCTCTATCTCGACAAAACATTTTGCAAGATCTGTCGTTTTTCCTTCCAGTTACAATGTTGTGTTCACCAGATCAGAACCTGCCTTTTTAACGTAAATACAGTTGCATTATTAATATCAATTTTAATATATAATTTAATATTATTTATATTTAACATTTTTTATATATATATATATATATAATTTGTTTTAGGTAGTCCTGCGAGAAGCAGGGAGTTGGACTCCTGTTGATGATCCTTACAGGTCCCTTCCAATTTGATATATTCTATGATTCTATGGTTACATAAAAATAATCTTCAAAAAAGCAGTCACACAATATGAGACTAAAGAGCAACTTTTAAACTTCATTTCCTCACTGTAGGAAATCTCAGCAGGAAAAAAAAAGTCACAACATATCCAAGCATATGCTCAACACTGAAAATTCACAGAGAGAGTACTAAAAAACTCGCTTCTAGAGCCAACACACCTCAATTTTCATTAGTTTACTACACTTCCAGTTTTAGCAGCAGACAATCTAATTTTGTCCTGCTGAAATATGCCCAGGTGCCCTCACTGATTAAAGCTAAGTAGCTTCTACCTGATTGTTTTTTAAAGCAATGTAACAGAAATATGAGGCTTTTAGGGGCATAAACCATGACTCCCCTCCTCAGCCCTCCCATGAATTGCACCATCCACATAAATATACTGGAAACAAAACTCTCTTACTGGATGCGCTAAGTTAAGAGGTAAAGTGCGACGTATTCTGCATGTCTATAACCAACCCTCCCGCTGCCAAGCTGCATTAGCCAAACTCATAGGAAACGAAGCAGATACCAGTCTGTCTTCACCGGACAGTTCCCCAATATAAAAAACCCAACATATCAAGAAAATCCAGAGCAGTTAATCCAAAGCACCAGCTGTGCTACCAGCTCTATCGAACCACACTAAACGCAAGTGCAAAACGCAGTGGCGCATAACAGAGAACTTTTCCCTTTTCACCTCTGCTTAAAACAAACAGCAACAACAAAAATGTAGAACCCTGCTCTCAGAAACCACATGACATCAGTTTGTTTTGTAGCTCAATAACTTAATTACATACTCCAACACTGTTTTTCAAACATTTTATTTAAATTTTAGGATAAAAACATGTGTGGAGTGTGCAGCATATTGAATAGCCTTCCTCTTACAAGCTTTCCACGAATCTGAACAGCATAATGTGGTGTACTTTAACAGGAAAACCCTTATTTTCTCCCCTGTAAATTCACTCTCTCCTCCACCCTCAACACAGTATTCAGAAGCATTTCAGAGCATCAAAGACATCTCAAGCCCGCTTTGCAAATCCTTTTGCCTCCTCTTTGCAGCCACAGAAGCTCCCATCAACTACAGCTACTGCAAATGCAAAGAAACAACAGCAGAAAAGTAATGAAAATCTTGAATGTAGCTCTCCTAATGGGATGTAACAGCTGGAACAAAGATCTAACACAGCTGGGAGAGCCATCATTTTCTTTTGCAACTGAGAAAATACGTGAACAGCAATGACATGCTTTTCAGAGCAATACCACACTGTCTCAGTTACGTCAGAGTAAATCCATTCAGTTTCGAATACAAAGATTATGTCCCTCCAGCTGACAACCCTGCTAACTCAAACCCCACTGGTTTGACTCCGAGATAACACACTGACAATAAAGATGCTACAATTGGAATTTAATTAATTCTACTTATGCAAAACCATGGCAAAATTCAACTCATTCATGCAGAGCTGGGTTTGTACAGTAACTTATTTTAAGAGCAAAAGGAAACAATTCTGAAAAAGCAGGGAGACATCAGCTCTGCATTAAGATGTCTTTTTACAAACCGTTTAAAGAAAGAAATACAGGAATCATTTTAAGAGAGGTAATACAAAAAATACCGTATCACTGGTACGAAAACAGCATATTCCCCTTCTCCTCCGTCCCCACCAAAAAAAAAAAAAAAAAAAAAAAAGACTGTTATACTTCCTTCTCCAT
>JAVJGG010000005.1:4777452-4788875 GCA_035590195.1 Aviceda cuculoides | reverse complement strand
GCCCCCCCCCCCCCCCAACTCTTCATCAAGTTTGTTTCTCTTTTTAAATTTTGAATATGCTTATTTTGCAAGAGAAACCTCTTTAGGAACAACATCTTACATACAGACATTTTAAAGTCATTGCATAAGGTCAGGGCACTATGAAAAAATTAAAACAGTAATTGCGAATGAATCCAATAACCCAGAAAATACCACATAAAATTATGTCAAATGTGGATGTATGCTACCATGGACATTATTTTGCTTAAAATTATTGACACTTAAGAACTTGTTGTTCAGACAGATTCAAACTAGCAATGGACAGTTTCCCAGCATTTTGGGAAGAGCAGTTTGACCAACACTGAATTCTGACTTCCTCATTTGAGTTCAAGATCATCCATGTTAATTCATTTTAAAAAACAATCTGGCTTCTATGTCATAACTTTACCTCTTGGATTTGGCTGAACCGCTTTTTCCGATTAATCCCTGGTTATGGTATTACGAGAAAAAACAGAACAAGCAGGTTAGGAAGCAACTCATGCAAATTCAGGCAAAACGATGCATGTATTTATAACCGCAAATGTATTGTGAGGAGCACAATACGGCACATAACTGCTTTATGGCATGTATTCCAGGCATTTTGTAAACACACAGGATATTAACACATGTATTTGCATCCGAGTATAGCACAAATTTTTAACTGTTAGCTGTAATACGCATTAGCTACGCGCAGTTACAAATGGTGGTCTAAGCCCACATGTTTGTAACCTGCCGTACACACCGTCACAAAACTTTTTCTCAGGAAATAAGCAAAATACTGAACTTAAAGTAAAATACACATTCAGTATCAACAGAGTCTGGAAACTCCCTCCTCCTTCCAACCCCACCCCCAAACTCTCAGCTTCTGAAGACCACCACAGGCTGATTTACCCAAAAGCATACCTGAGTTGCTCTCCCCCACCCAACACTACTGGGCTGTTTGAGCAGACAGAGCAGAAGAAGCCCACGTAGAAGGGAGGAGGGGGGAAATCCACGGAAAGCCAAAAAGGAGGAAAACCACTGCCTGTTCAGGCAAGGATGTGTTGAGGCTAAAGATCTATTTTACCAGCTTTTTAACTTTAACTGGCCAAAAAAAATTGCCAAACTTCACACTTGTTAGTAGAACTGCACAAGCTGAAAAACTTGGGAGTCATGCCATGGATTCTCTTCCCTTTGGTTTTAGGACCTACGTGCCCTAACCTTCCCCGTTAACCTGACTGAAGCAGGACGTACGAGCGTTACATGACTTTGCAACAACTCCTATTTCACGTTTGTACAGGTACTCACAGAGCAGCAGCACCAGAGATGATCTCAATAAGCTCCTTGGTAATGACAGCTTGACGGGTACGGTTGAAAGTCAAGGTCAATTTGTCAATCATCTCGGCTAGAAAAAATTAAGGTTGGAATTTAAACATATAGTAAGTATTCAAATACAAAGAGAAGCTGTATGAACAGAAGATCAAATAGTCTTGTAAATCTGTGCAAACGATCAAGAGGCTTACTGCACTTTTCATTTTTTCCCCCTAATGCTACTAGTAGACAATCTAGAAACTTGATAATTTGGCTTGAGGCATCAGAGTTAAACATCTGAAGAACAGCTGACAGACTAGTAAATACCATGGTACGACATAGCTTATTTTAACACCACACAAGTACACATCATTTGCTTTTGAATTAGATTTCACTGTCAATTAACTACATTAGTATTTCCTTCAAGTTACTGTTGTTCTGGCAAAGGAGAGCCAGATTTTTTTGAAAATTTTTTTCTTCAAGGTTTGTTTTTTTTTTGTTTTTTTTTTTTTAAATGCAGTATCACCTTTTTCTCTCAAGATAAGGCAGTCAGCAGAGTGCCATGCCTACAGTTCCAGGTAGCCCAACTGCATATCCCATCGGCTTCACTCAGTCACCAGCATCCTTTACGCAACACTCCGTTCTGAAGGCTGCAGTCTTATCGCCATGCCACTTTAAAAGCTATTAGCTGTCTCCCACTAATACCAACTGCATACTCTCTGCACTGCACTCAGTTTGGACACCTTCCGAGGAATACTTGTATATTCTCAACTTGCTGCATGACAGGTGGTAAAGTATTTAACCACTGTTTCAGTTTCCTCACCTTTAAATTGGTGCAGTACTAATTACATTTGGCTCACAAGTAGGTACAGGTTTATAAAAATTTTGGAAATCCTCAGACCAGCCACAGGAGAGGAGCGTACAGAGTATTTGGCCATTACAAGATTAGTTTAGTATTTCATATTCTTATCAAAGAATCTGTTATTTCATTTCCAGTTACTTAGTCTTGTTTCTCATATACTTGACAGCAATTCCTCTTCCAGGAACTAAATAAGGTTCATGTGTTCAGAAAAGAATCCTGGTTGAACTGGCTCAAAAAAACCAGAATCAAAATGGAATTAATAGAGAAACTAGCTCATTTCTTATCATTTTGGAAGCTAAGAATTACACAAAGGGAGGTCAGTACTTTCATTCTAAACTACCAAAGTTCTGGGAAGCCCACAGTGTAGACTTACAAGCATTTTTGCTAGCATTGTCCATAGCAGTCATCCTAGCACTCTGCTCGCTGGTGGTGGATTCTTTCAGGGAGTAGTACAGAATATTTGCTAGTGTAAATTCCTGGTAGTTTCTCAGCACATCAGCATCAATATCGTCATAGATACTTAGGCTTTCTGTAAAATATGAAAGAGCGGACTTACGAGAAATCAAGATACACTACTTCTAGCAAAACAGTATAAAGTCACTTGAAAGACTACCAGGCTAGCCTCTTTCTCTACTTAAGGCAGTGCAAAGGGATTTTCTCTATTTACCATGTGTACTTCCGTAACAAAATTTTAAGTAGCAGAGAGATTAAGTATTTTACGTATTTTCATTCAATTTAGCACTAGGAAAGTCAGATTCTGACCAAGGCCAAATATATTACTGGTGTATTATGTTTAACCTTCCCATACAATGCTGCAGAAACATACTGGGGTATTTTTACTGAATGGTGCAAAGTCACTCAATACCCATGCTCTTCAGTGCTGAAAACACTGGAACTGACAGAATTCTGCATATGCTTAGTTCTTGCTTGAGAGAGAATCTCAAATCAAAATTAGTACAACCTTTCTTTTTAACCTCCTTGCTCCACAGCACCTTGATAGGTCAGCCTTAGACTGCCAAGACAAAACAAGCTGTTGAACTTATGATACATGCACCATACTAAGATGTTTTAATACCACATTCCCCTGTTCAGGGTACTTTTTCTGTGATTTATCACTTCACATAACTGTTAGTTTCTAGTTCACTACTTACCAGAACCAGCAACTGTTTCAAGGGAGAAGATTGGTTTTTCATCAGTCTTGTAGGAGATGACAGACCTGTATAAAAACAGTGTAATAGGCTCTTCAGTTCAACTAACACTAAACTGAATGTTAAAATCAAATTAGAATAGACAACTTCTGGCCTTCAAACTCCACAAAGTTCTGCAATAATCCTGATGAAGAGATCTCAGATACCACGTGGATATAATGATGTGCTGATTGTAAACATAACAGCACCCACTATACAAGTAGAAAGAGAATTCCAACCACAGCTATTAAAAAAACTGTGGAAAACAACAGCTCTTCATACATAACAAAATGCATTCGCTCCTCAAGAAATAAAGTAAACATGACAAGTCACAGTCAGTTTTCATATTACTTCATCAGGCCAACATGCTGTTTGAAGCCTTCTACCCAGTATTTTTCCAGTGCAGTTCCAGTTTAATCTTACCTGAACCGATTGTAGATGACAGAGCCTTCGTCAAATTCATACCCAGAGTTTAACAACTCTGAAGCAATGACTGAAGCATCTCCAAAGCTAGGAGGTCTCCGCCCCACTTCTTTGAATGTCAGCAGCAAGTAATTGCCGTGTGTCCTGCAGTAACATCAAATCTGTGTTAGAACCAAGTGGATGCTCTAATATACAATTATGAGGCACCAACAGGCAATGAGTCCAGTAACTTACCAGTGTTCAGAACTAAGCATTTTATTGAATTAGGGTCTGAGATAAATTTTGCTTTTTTTTAGTTAAATTATGATAGCTTCATGATAAACACACACTTGTAGCAGTGTTAGTGTTGCTAGCTTTCAAACTTCTATTCCAAAAATATAATAATGCTGTGCAACAGTTTCACAAATGTCCAGATAATCAAAAGCCATCGTAGCATGTTTGCAGGTTTGGGGTTTGTTTTTTTCAAATGAACTTCAATTTTGCAGTTTCATTAAATGTAATTGCCTGTGAACGCCACACAGCTTTGCCAGCAGTCTTGAAATTTCTCCCACAGAAAACAACCAAAACCACCAAACCAAACACTTCTTTCTCCTTTTTACCTCTGAAGTAGGCCTCTGATCTTGTCACCTACTCCAACCACCATAACTTCTTTCCCTGCGTTTGAGAGGTTGGTAATCTCATTCTTCAAGGTTTTAGCGATAGATGTATGGATAGCACCACAGAGACCTCGATCAGAGGACACACCAATAAGGAGGTGCTTCTTCTTGTCCTCAGGTGCCTTTATTTCTGCTTTCTCATAGAGAGCTAAAAAAAAGATGGATAAGTTATTCAAGGGCACCAGGAAGCAAATAGGTCATATCAAAATATCTTTGAATTATTCTGACTAAAGCAATTTCTAGAGGAGTTCCAAATCACAGCCAGATGAATTTTATCTCCCACACAATCATTCCAGTTTGCATGTGATCTGACCAGAGGTGACAAAGAAACAATTCAAAGCCAGACACATCTCTGCAGCGGGTATCACACAATCAGTATCATCAATTAGTTAAGTTCACTGTGCAAGTCCACTGCCTCGGGAGCACACACAGCCCAAGAGTTTGCAAGAAGGTTTGACAGTAGCTGGAGATGCTACAGAGATAGAACGCAATTCCATTAATGGATAGAAGCAGGCCAGAAATTCTGAGCTGTGGTGTCTTTATGACTAATAAAACCAGACACACAAAGTTAAAAAAGTACTCGGAAATCATAACGAATTTCACATTAGAACTCTTAAAAATCACTTCCCATAAATGAGTTATACGGAATACTCAAGGTGACATTGGCCTAGAGATACGAATTCTTTTGGAAAAAATCCACCAAAAGGTTAAAAAAGTCTAGGCATTTTATCACCACCATGAAAGCCTTCCTCTTCTGTTCCCGCATCACACAGTGCAAGAGTCTTCTCTCACCCAGTGCTCCTGTTCCATAGACTCTAGCAGGCTTCAGCTCCCTCTCAGCTCTTGCATATTTTGCTGCAGAAACCATCTTCATGGACTTTGTAATTTTCTGAATGTTCTTGATGGACTTCAAGCGCCTGGTAACTACAAGGTTAATAGTTGAAGGTCATGGGCTGTACTGGGCATAATGACATCAAAAACAAGCAATAAAATGCTAGCAACTGCCATCCAAAAATATCTTGCCAAGTTCCTCAAAGAAAAAAAAAAACAAAAAACAAACAATGCACAAATAAACCTCATAAAAGACATGCCTTTAGTATTTACAGTAAGAGTAGTAATCTGGCTAAAACGAATGTATATTTACAACAGGTATGTTCCCCCCCCACCCCCCAGACATAACATTTATTTAATATTTAGCCCAACATAAGATCTATTTACTATTCTCTTTCCTTCCATTTCTACGTGTTTCACAAATATATCATTTGAGGTATATTATCATCTTTTCCTAGATGACAAGGGAAGGAAAAAAAAGAAAGACCCCATACTATAAAGAGACAGAATAAACTTCCTCTTCTGTTTAGGTTGTGGCAAAATGAGATTCATAAAAATACTGATGCAAAAAGAAAACAAAATAGGTGTTCTACAGACAAGTGCAATTCCAAGACAATATCCCCGTATAAGAACCTATGAGGAATGGGTTAAAGAAGTATTATCAAGGTAAAGCCATTCGGTCAACCTTTTTTCCCCCCAGTGCTGGAGAAACACACAGGGAAATAAACATAACAGAAAATAAATTAATTCTTAAAGGTGAGCAAAAATCTGGTTCAGCACATATGACAAAGTTATTTTTAAAATACATTTGAGTAAAACTATATTGGTTTGCTAAAATTACATCTAAATTAGCCCTAAAACCATTTTAAGCAATGCCTTTTCTGAAGGACACTTGTTTAATCTAAGAAGTGGTGGAGGCTCATGTAGTGTTACGGTGTATCACAATCAGTTCATCCAACAGAGGCTAACCAAAATTATATTTTAACCTGTGGTTTTCCTGCAACACCGTCCCTCTCTCAAAAGCAAACAAAAGCAGTACTTACTGTCTTTCAGAGTTGCCATGTTCCTGACTTGGCCCCTAGAAATGAATGCAGGAGAAATCAGAATAGTTCACTAGTTCTCCAGCAAACCAACATCTGTCAAGGGCAGGTCCCTTTCAGAGGAATGACAAGGTAAGAATTGCTGTTTCTTGAAAAACATCTGTAGTAGGGACAAGCCACTCTAAACCATGCCTTGTATCCAGACCTTCCTCCCTTCTCCTCATCTCCTATGACACCGCCTATCATTTAACACATTATCTGCTGCCCTAGATAACGGCGCAATGTAAGCAAAGGCCAGACAGCCTGGCATCGGAAGGATACAACACTCCAAAAATGTAACTGTTGTTTAAAAACGCTTAAAACGAAGCAGAGGAGGCCACACCATTTCCCGACAAGCGCAGGCTCTCCTTGCACCGCCTGTCACCTACGAAGCTGTCCTTTTTACTCCTCTTGCCTTACCCATTCACCCCCCCCGCCCCGGGCTGTGCACTCTTTCCCTACGAGCTCCCGTCTCCCCCTCCCAGCTCCCCCGCCCCGGGGCCGACCTCAGCCCCGCCGCTCGCACTCCCCACCGGGACACATCCCCACAGGCCCCTTCCCCGGCCCGCGCTCCCTCCCCGTTACCATTGCGGCTGGTAAAGCGCGACGACGGCCCCTCGGGCGAACATGGCGGCGCCTTCACCACAGCCCGGCTGAAGGTCAGCGCGCCCGCATCGCGCATGCGCGCAGCCCGACCCGGCGGGAAGTGCTTCCGGGGGGGCGGCCGGTCACTTCCGGCGGAGGGGCGTAAGGGAGCGGGGTGTCGGAGGGTCAGGGCCGCCGCCATGGGCAAGTCGGATTTCCTCAGCCCTAAGGCCATTGCCAACCGCATCAAGTCTAAGGGGCTGCAGAAGTTGCGCTGGTACTGTCAGATGTGTCAGAAGCAGTGCCGCGATGAGGTAGGACCGCCCCGGTGGTGGCTGGGCCTGTGGCGGGGGAGCGCGGCCGGTCCCCATCCCTTGGCGGGGTGGGGGGGGGGGGCTGGCGATCCTCCGTGAGGGGGCACGGGGGGCTCCGACCCTCTTGTAGGGAGTCCCAGTCCCCTTGAGGGGGGAGGTTCTGCGGGAGATACACGGGGGGGGGGGGAAGGGGTTGTGTGTCGCATCCCCTGGGTTGGGGTCCTCAGTCTTCCTGTGGGGGCTCCCATCTCCTTTGTAAGCGTCCCTGGGGCCATTGAGGGGGACACGGAGGGGCTCCGATCGCCCTTGTTGGGGTCCCCAATCCTCGGGCGGGAGGGCTGCGATCACCTTAGGGGGTATGTGGCCTTAAAACCTTGTAGGGTTCCCCAGCTCCCTTGGGGGGCATACAGGGCTCGCTCAGATTCCTCTTGTAAGTGACCCCAGTCTCCTTGTGGGGCCTCTGATCCCATTTGTGGGATGTGATGCTTCTACGGAGCATCCTGGTCTCATGTGCTGGGAGCATGGGGAGCCCTGACTCTTTTTAGGGGAGTATTGGAGAGGGCCGTTATTCTCCTTTGGGGATCCCCACTCCATTTTGTATGGACCACAGTCCCTTTGGAGGTAGATTGGTGGGACCTGGAGGATTCCCAGTTGCTGGGGATGGGGCAGTCCTATTGGGATCCCCAGTCCCTCGTGGGAGAAGTCCTCATGCACTTCGGAGAAAGCGTGTTGGCCCTGATACGTCTTTGGGGATGTTCAGTCCTCTACAGAATGACTGATCAGCCCAGGGCGAGAGGGAGCACAAGGTGGCCCCAAACCCCCCAGAGGGGTGATTCCTTTAGACACACCTTGAGAGGTCAGTGGGGTTAAGAATTAGGTGGCTCCCATCTGCCTTAGAGGGGAGTTGAGGGTAGCCCTGATTTCACTTGGAAACAGGGTGGGTGTGGCGACATGCCCAAGGGGATGCATGTCTGGAGCGCTGTGAGGTCTCTTTTCGTAGAATCACAGAATGGTTTGGGTTGGAAAGGACCTTAAAATGTCGTCTAGTCCAACCCTTCTTGAAATGAGCAGGGACATCTTCAACTCGATCGGGTTGTTCAGAGCCTCATCCAACCTGACCTTGAGTGTTTCCAGGGGTGGGGCATCAACCACCTCTCTGGGCAACCTGTGCTGGTGTTTCACCACCCTCATCATAACAAATTTCTTCCTTATATCTAGGCTGAATCTGCCCTCTTTCAACTTAAAGCTGTTACGCCTCATCTTCTCATCACATGCCCTTGTAAAAAGACCCTCTCCAGCTTTCTTGTAGGCCCCCTTTAGGTACTGGGAGGCTGCTATAAGGTCTTCCTGGAGCCTTCTCTTCTCCAGGCTGAACAACCTCAACTCTCTGAGCCTGTCCTCATAGCAGAGGTGCTCCAGCCCCCAGATCATCTTTATGGCCCCCCTCTCGACCTGCTCCAACAGGTCCATGTCTTTCCTGTAGTGATGACTCCTTCCTTCTGATTCTGGCTTGGTTTCTTCTCCTCTTCTCCTGTTATGAAGAGATGTTTTTTCTCTGAAGCTTCCCCCTCTTCTTTTCACTTGTCTGTTCACTTGGACCCAGATGCCTGTGGGATGTGAGTGTCCTTTTCGTGTTTTCCCCCTGAGTTGTGCTCCAGAAGTACCTCCACTTGGGCTAAATGTGCTTTTAGTTTTCTGTTCTCCATGAGTAGTCTCTTTAATGTGCCTTAGAGAAGTAAAGCATCCTGTGGATGTTTAACTGTGTTGTTCTTCAGCTGCTTCTGCCCCCCTCTCCCTTTCACCCAAGAAGCTCAAATGCTATTCTCTTCCCAGTGACTACAAGCAAAAAAACTTCACTGCTTTACAACCAGATCTTTTTCTAAGGGGCAGGGGTGGGGGGCTCCCATGGAATGAAATTTACTGTAGTTTTAATCATATTGCGATGAAAGAGCATTATATTAGGCAAAACAAGGATGAGGTCAAACGTCCTATATCTGGGTGCTTTTTGGAGAGCTCTGATGACTTCAGCCCTGTGCCAGAGGTGGCCAAACTATCACAGTCCATAGCTTTAGTGCTCCCAGCACACCATCCTTTCCTTACACATATTTGGTGTCAGTGTTGGTCGGTAGGGAGCCAGCAAATATTTCCAGTGCTCTCGCACAAGTGCCTGGATAGGTCCTGAGTGGACCCGGGTGGTGTCCTGTCTATCCCGTTCCACAGGGGACGAAGAGGACTGCTGGAATGTCCTGTCTCGTAACCCTTTTCACAGTTCGTCTGGAGGCTCTTGGCCTTGCAAAGAGCTTTGTTTCTGGCTTGCCTGGTCAGGAGGAATAACTACTCTGTGTAGGCTATGGCTGAGTTAAGGTGTTTTCTGTGGAGCCTCCAAGAAATTTCACTTGCAAAACATTATTTGTAATACTCTTCAGCTGTGTGAGTGTTGCAAATTGAGGCAAGGACAGACAAAGTATTTATTTTTATTTTATAGAATGGCTTCAAATGTCATTGCATGTCTGAGTCCCACCAGAGGCAATTGCTGCTGGCTTCTGAAAATCCTCAGCAATTCATGGATTACTTTTCTGAGTAAGTTTGCTATATATTCTTACCCAGATCTTCATTCCTGTATCAGATCTGCACAGCCATACCTCTAGGGCTCAGTTGTGTCCCACTGAAGACACTTTATTCTGATACATTTTAGTGTCAGCTCTTTTTTCAATGGCAGTTTGAAAATTTAGGCAATGCCACTTTTGAACATGTATAAGAAGTTTCAGGGAGCCATGATATTCAATCAAATTTGACAGTTTTATCCCGTGCCTGAGTCCCGTTTTAAGTTGCTCTGTGTTACAACGTACGTCACCCTTTTGCCCCAGCTAAGTGACTGCCACACACACAGAGTTACAGACAGCAAAAAGAACCATTACAGAGAGATAACAAGTCAGGGGTGTGACTAACGTCCCGCAGTTTCCCCCAGTCTTTTGTCCAGCTGACCTACGTGACAGCTGGGTTGACTGGAGCTGTCGTCAGCATGAGCCTGAAGTGAGGCTTTATACTCAAGCCCTTGAATTAGCAGTGAGAGGAGTGATCAGTCTCCCCCATCTGCCACTGCTGCCCTTTGTCCTGCCCTGTGCTTTGTGTCAGTCAGCCTGGGAAGATACCTGGTAATGAAATACCAGCAATTAGTGGGAAGTATTTAGATTTCATTCTTTCCATTTTATCCCTTTGAAATGGTATTATCCTTTTGAAGATTTAACTTGCGTGTGCATGTACCATATTGTGTTTCTGTGCGCATGCATACTGCGTTTAATGCTACTTTATTGAAAAAGGGAGATGACTGTCTGAATTTCGTCATGCTCAGTTCAACAGAATACTCGTTCATACGGCAGATATTTAATTGTTAATGACAATAGAAAATTACTTTGTGGTTGTTAAAGTTTTACTGAAATGCTTTCTTTTTATCCCCTAAGGGAATTCCGAAATGATTTCCTAGAACTGCTCAGGAGGCGATTTGGTAAATGTTTTACCATTCATTTGCTTGTTTGTTTGTTTTTAGTGTCTTTTATTAGTCGAGTGCAAGAAGTTTTGGTTGCTTTCTCCTAGGTCCCGTATTTATATTTAGTAATAATAATTCTGTATTTCAGGAACAAAGAGAGTCCACAATAATATTGTGTACAATGAATACATCAGTCATCGAGAACACATCCACATGAATGCCACACAGTGGGAGACACTGACTGATTTTACTAAATGGCTGGGGAGAGAAGGTAAATGTAGTTGCTCGGGGTTGGGAAGTTTTAAAATTATTGGGTAATTGCATTGCTGATAAGTGATCAGTAAATGTTTACATTAGTTCTCCCATTTCCTTTTTCTTTCTTCCCCTCTCCTCCTGTATATATATTAACAGATGTCCAAACATATTTCTGTGCTAACCATTAGGAATTTGCTTGTGAAAAATGTCAGAAGTCTGGGATAAATGCATCAATCATGAACCTTTCCTTGTTTCATCTGTTGGTCTATATTTAGTGGAAGTATTGCTAAATTCTAAATCAACTTCCAACAGTTGCCATTTAAAAATTAAAAACTATGATAGAACGTTTCTTATGACTATGAAATCCTTCCATATTTAAGGTGACAAGAAGCGAGCAGTCGTTTTCATTCCTGGCTTAGTGAAAGGGTTAAAGCTT
>JAVJGG010000005.1:4733236-4777442 GCA_035590195.1 Aviceda cuculoides | reverse complement strand
GTTCAGTGAGAGGAAGAGCGATTAAATGGCGCTGTGGTATGACAGAAAGTTTACTTTGGCTCTGATTGCCTGTGTCTTACAGGATACGTTCATGAGTCATACACTGTTTGAAAAGTCACTCTAGTGAGAGTAACAATAGCGTAGCATAGTAATGTTTCCTTTAGTATGATGCTCTTAGTGTGTATTGTTTATATATGCTAGATTTCTGTTTTCTTGTTAAAACAGTGGGAAGGAAACATTTTCTTCAATAAGGAAAGTATTGTAAAACACTCTGTCCACTTTATTATGTACTCTGGCCTATTTCCAAATAGAACTAGCTAGCTAAAGGGCAGAAACACATACTAAAGATGGTTCAAAGTCAATTTTACCAGGCCAGTAAGGGGTACATTGTCTCCTGGAAAGTATCTGCATTGTTACAGTGAACGTGGACTGTGAAAATGGTCTTGATGTTTTCTTCGTCCCTTACTTGCTTTTGTGAGTATTAATCTGACTTTATCTTGCATTGACTTTTTAGGTCTTTGCAAGGTTGATGAGACTCCAAAAGGCTGGTATATTCAATATATTGATAGGGACCCAGAGACTATTCGCAGGCAACAAGAGCAAGAGAGGAAGAAGAAACAGGACCTTGATGATGAAGAAAAAACTGCTAAATTCATTGAACAACAAGTTAGAAGAGGTCTGGAGGGGAAAGAACTGGTGAGGAAAATTGCACTGTGTGTCAACCTTCAGCTCAAAACTCCTGTTGGTTAAGTTAATGGTGAATTCAGCGCAGCTGGGATCCTTGCACTGGTATTTCCTTTGCAGTCAGTTAAAAGCTGATGAGTAAGCTTCATGCTTCAGGTTACAAGCTCATTACCAGTTCAAACTGAGGAACAGCGTGCATATTTGTCTGCATTGCTGTTCTTTTCTAAGCCACAAGGAATAGCCTTCTCGCAGATAGTTCTGATAGCAGCCTTGACTAACTTGTTTCTGTTGAAAATGCAACTTGTTACATTTCCTTGATTAACCAACTTGCTGGTGGTTTTTACATCTGATGAACAGCAAGGTCCACTATGGAATCATTTTTTTTTTCTTTTTTTTTTTAAAAAAAAACTAAGAAAGCAGAGATTTCAGCTCCTTTTAGATTTGATGTGATTTTGAAATCTACTAGAATAGTATCCTGTGGCCCTAGTGTCTGATCCTGGCCATTTCAGGCTTTGATTGAGACTGTCTTCTTTCATACTTGAATCACCACATCACTTATGTTCTGAATTTTCTGCTATACAGTTATCTTGGATTATAACCTGCTCTGGAGAATAACTTGGAGTTACTTTGTACCTGGCTTGCTTTAGTACTAAAGGAGTGATAATTGCTGCTTTTCAAGGGACTAGTGATTCAAAAATCACTCTTCAGTTTTGGAAAGGAAAGGAAACAATACAGTAACCAGTATGACATGTCTTCATTTATGGTATTTCACAGCTTTTAGGGTTGCAAATAACAAATGTTTTGTACAGTGAGGAGGCTGTGATGAATAACCAGGAGGGGCTGACATAATCAAATCCACATAGTGAAAAGTTTTATTTTGATAGTGCTGGTGTGGTATTTGGGATCAGTTTATTTGGTGTCATGACTTCCATACACGTTATTGCCTGGGACTGAAACCTCCTGGGTATTGATAGGTACATTTAAATGCTGTTGTAAACAATTATCTTTCTCTTAATTTAAAACTAATTGAAATTTAAATGGTCTGAGCCTTTGGTGCTAAAAATTTGTAAAGATTCCAGGATTTCCTTCTTTGGGTTATCAGTCTGTCCAGAAACCAGTCTAATCATGCTGGTTCAAATAGAGAAAACTGTTACAGTAAGGCCACTTTCCTTTCATGCTGGAATCAAGCAAGTTTAGACAGCATCTCTGTAGAGAGTGTTAATTAGAGAATTTTGCACAGGAGCCTGTAATGAGATAATGTTTTCAGTTTATAATCTTCTTATGAATCAAGCCAGGTTGAATATTACAGTTCCTTGTAATAATCTCACAGCAGTCTGTAAAACTGAGCTAATCAATGATCACCAAAAAATGATATCTTGGCTCAGTTTTCTGTTTGACTCTTGAAATGTGTTTTGTGTTCTTTTGGCAGGAAAAGCCAGTCTATACTGAACTGAGCAGAGAAAACGAAGAAGAAAAAGGTAACCAGATTTTGATGTATGTAATTTTCTAGAACCTACTGAAGCTGATTTTATGATTAAAACGAGATGAGCGCTGAGGTCTGCTCGGTGCTTCATAAAGTGCTTTGAGATCAGTTATAAAGAGCACTGGAATATGGAAATACAGAATATTCTTTCTTATAATGCTTAAAGTAATTTATTTTAAAAGCTGAACCAAAACATAGATTAGTAAATATTTTCAAATTTATGATCTTTTCTGTTCACAGATTTTAAAAATTGTAACATCCTTCAATGCAGTTATATTTAAAGATAGAAATAGAGTAATGTCTTTTTATTTTTTAGTTACATTTAATTTAAACAAAGGAGCAAGTACTTCAATAGCAGCATCTTCTAAAACAAGGTGAGAAAAGAATTTAAGGGCAACCCTTACTGTTGCAAAGCACTTATATGGCAATGATATTTGTATGGGCAGGAAGATGTATCTTGTCCTGAAATATTTGGAGTCTAATATCTCATCCTGTTGTGTTATTCAGGAGGAGATACTAGGTGACTTCATAGTTCCTTTTGTATTTAAAATGGATGAATGGGTATATCTTAAATGTGTGCTGTGAGGAGCCTTCTTGAATTTTCTATGGTTCGTGGCAGATGCCTATAAAGTAACAGGCAGTTATAGGTTCTTCTAAGAAGATACTGTTATATCAAAGGCTGGATAAGGGATCCAGTCAAAGTATTTGAAGTGAATGCCATCTAGTTCCAGCTGCCTTCTATGAATGGGTATTCATGACTTGTTAATTTTGGCTCCTAAAAGGTTTGATTGCCTTGTCTAATTGGAGGTAATACTCTCTCTGCTCATCATTTAAGAAGCTGAATCTACCTGATGTAAATCTTTCTAAAGTTCATGAATTTAATTGTCATCATATAACCACAAGCAACATAGGACAAAAGGGATCAATAATGCAAACAATACTGACTTATAGCAGTCTGTGAAACTGTTTGATGAGCAGTACATCTTTTCATGTGAGGCAATATTGTAATTAAATGTATTGCGGGTAAAATGAAAGCTTTCCTCTCATCACAGGCTCAGCTCTTAGATAAGGTATCTGATGGGAAATATGCCAGGCAGAAAATGAGACAATAAAGTAGTTCTTTGCAATAATAGATACAGATTTCAGGCTTTGAGGAAAACTTGTAAATTATCCCTGAGCATTGAGTTGTGCTTAAGATGAGTCTGAAACTTAATTCGAACACTCACCTGAATAGTTCCAGTGAGGAATACCTAAGGTGCTTGTTGAAATTTGGCTGAATGTGAAATCATATATCAAGCAGTGTAATTTTTTTCATACCATATGAGAGATACTTGTCTGTAAACTTTGTAATAGTAGTGTAGAAGCAAAATTAGGATACCCACTTCATAGTAAAGTGACCAGACAGTGATTTTAACGTCACTGGTGATACAGGAATCACTTCAGAGTCGTATACGGAAACTGCTTCCCTGTGTCAGTATAATGGTGTGTTCTGCAGCTGCTGGCTGTTACTGAGGATCAGTTAAGTTCAGCCTGATGTCCAGTACCCCAGTGCAGCTTGCAGTAGGACTTCCTGGCTTCCCACCTTCTACGCTCACAGCACAAGCTACAGAAACCTGGCACCTGTATTTCCTGAGCAGAGTGCACAGATAGGACCAGGAGATCATAGGCAGTGGACGGTAGAGTTTTGAGGGCATGGGGATACTGGTAGTTGGGTACAGAGATGGAGTTGGAGCCTTGCCGAAAGGGGAGGGAGAGGGGAGGTGTGCTTTCCCTTGAAAATCCGTGTCTGACATGAAGCTAGGAGTCACTGCTGCTGCTGCAGACGCGGCTTCTGATGCTGACTGCCCTTGAGCAAACTGGGACCCCTGGGCTCACTTTTTTCCCTCGAGAGCTTACATCCTCAAATCCCTGCTTAACTCACTCAGTGGACAACTGAGATTAGAATTACTTCTGATTAAGGAATGAGCAGAAGCTACTATCAAGGTCACTGACTCCTCTCTGTAGTAATGCGAGTCTACCAGTGTAGAGTCCTGTCCGCACACTGATCAGCCTCCATTGTACACAGTTAGGGTCTCCCTAGTCCTATAATCCCAAGGGAAGATCCTTCAAAACCTGTTTGTTCTGATGTTTAGGACCTTGTCTGTAATTTCCCAGGTAAACGTAGTCATGGCCAGTTTATAGCAGTTTCTCTTGTGGTGGTAGGGGCGTTCAACATAAATAGTTCTTTTTCTCCCTGGTGTCTGCTTTCTTGGACAACATGTTTGTAGAGAACAGTTTTAGCCTCCCAGGCTTCACTGTACTGTACAAGCAGGCCTGCACAGTGCTGGCCTTATCTCCCCATTCCCCTGATCTGCTGAATGTCCCTTCCTTGTCCTTGTTCCAGTTTCAGCTAATTTTGAACAGGAGAGCTGATCGAATTTGTGCATGCTGCAAATGAAACATCACCATGGCTTATACAAGGCACTAATGCTTGTCTGTCTTGATGCTTCCTAGGATTGCATTTGACTCTTTCATGACTGGTCCACACTGGTAGCTGTCATCTGTGATTATAGCCAGACCCCTTTCTGCTTTTGTTGTTCTTAAACAGCTCCCAGTAGATAGAAGGTAATCAGAGTAAACTTTTCCAAAGTATGTGAGCTCGTGTAATGTGCTGTTGAATTTTGTGCTTTTCAAAACATGGTTTTCAAGATAAACCGGTCCCTTCCGGTATCCAGTTCTTTCTTGTGTCCTCCATATTGATGACACACCCAAACAGTGTTGGTGGTCTCTCACTCATTGTCCCTGAATATGTTAAATAAGATTTGTTTTAGTATTGACACCCAGGAATCCCGTAGTAACCTCTCAGCTAGATACGTCTTCCTTAAATATAGGCGCTGCAGTTGTTATGTTTTAATTGTACGTTACCCTTTATGAGATGTTATTTTAAGTACTTGCTATTTGTTTTGGGATTTAATCTGTTATTTCTTCTAGAACTCTGCTATGGAGATTATCCAGACTTCATCTGAAATACAATTTTTCTCTCAGTTTTGCTTCAACTGCCATTTCTGTATCTTCATTCCCATTATGTATCTTCCCTTTGCTAGTATATCCAACATCTCCACCACAGGCAGAACATGGGATTTGTCGTAAGGCCATATTATTATTGCCTTACTGTCCGCCTCACAGCAGCCTTCTTCATCTTTCTGGATGAGAGAACACCTCAATTTTTTTTACTGCAATCGCATGTCTTTTATAAAAATGGCTTAACTCAAGCTGCCTTTAGGCAGTTCTCACTTTACCTAGATGTTCCCTGATCCCTGAGATGTAACTTTATGTGCTGATTGCTCTTTTCTTTCGTAACTCGTAGGCCGTTTGCCTATTTTGAATATGATTGTGAAGATGGTGTTTATTTGCTGGGTGTGGAACCCTTTTCTACAGGTTCCCATGTGTTTTTTCCCATTGCCGGATAGGTTAAGTATCTCTGTCTGGAAGGAGTTCTAGACGTCTACCATGTTTGAGAGTTGCTCTGTCCAGGTGGCTTCTCTAAAGCCACAGGTTTGTCCTTTCGAATGTGAAAACCTTATTTGCAGACCTGCTTTTGTCTTCTCCACTGAACTCAAGTCCCCAATCAACTCTTTGTTTTTGCACTGGTGAACCGATCGTTAGGTTGTTTCATTCTGGTGGACCGCTAGCAGCAAACGTCAGTGGACGTGGAGTTTACACCTCAAGGAGACCCGTTGTAGCTGCCAAATGCAGTCCTAGAGAAGGAGGCATGCAGGGTCTGGAAGGTGACTTGCACATGTGAAATTAAATAGATCAGCAGGCCTTTTTGCACAACCAGTTCTTCAGATGCATCTTGGTAGAGGAAACAATGTAAGGTCTGCTGTGAAAACACCATCTTACTCTTCCAGCAGTGTCCTTGGACCAAATGCACTGAAGATGGTGGAAGGGGCAGTTAAAAGAAAAGAATCAGCTCATAGCTCTGGTCAGTCCAAAGAGAAGAAGAAGAAATCTGCACTGGATGAGATTATGGAGGTAAAAATCATGCAGGATCTGTGTCTTTGTAACCCCATGCCTATGGCAATGTCCACTTTACCAGGGCGTCCCTTTGAAGTGACCTCAGACCTTCGGTTCATGTGGAATTCAGACTTTCATATCCTATCAGGCAAAATGGTTTCACTTCCCTGTTAAAACTGGTTTCTTCTGCTCATCTGTGCCTATTCCCCAGACGACTGAGATGTTGGAAGTAAAGAAATACAGATTTTGGAAGAGAAGAGAATGTCTAGAAACACTTGACAAAACCAAATACAAATCTCCATAATTTTTCATGGATTCCTGGATCTCATCAGATTGATTTTTATGCAGCAAGCACACACTGACTTACCCTTATTTAGTTGTTTGGGTTTTTTTCTTCCCCGCTTGATGTGGGCCTGGAGAATTGGTTCAGCTTTTCAAAGGCATGGGAAAGCTGCAGTGAAAGGAGGAAGTAAATGGTGATTATTTGTTGTTGTTCTGTAGCTTGAAGAGGAGAAGAAAAGAACATCTCGAAGAGACTACTGGTTGCAGCCTGTAAGTGTCTTAAAAATTATTGTTGTTATTATTATTATTATACCAAGTACAACCAATTATGCGTCTCTAAAGCCACTATTGATTTGTGTGAAGATCCAAAAGCAGATTCCAAACTAAATTCACTCTTATTTTCCAAGCTGCCAAATGTGAAATATTACAGTATCTGGGAGGAATTACTCTTCTGGTTGAGCATGATCTGCAGTCTGAAGCATCGTATGCCTGATCTCAGATGGGGTGGAATTCTCTAATTAAAGAGTTGGTACTGTGAGTCACTACAGATCATGTTTAAATCATGGTATTACAGCCCTCTTCTTTCTACATAATAGTTGACTCTAACAGATATGTCAAAGTCGACATCAGCCTTTGAGCTGAGAGACCTCATCTCAGCTTCTACTTTTTGGCTGGACTCCTAGATCAAGAAGTCCTGCCCTTGGCCCATTGTGGGCTGTCACATTGTATCTGAATTCAAGCGTAAGTGTATTTGTAAAACAAAAAAAAGTCTTGTGAGATGCTACTTTGAGGTAGTAATTTGAGGATAAAGACAAATTCCTGAAAGCCGAGTCTTTACTATCATTGCTTGCTGTGCTGTGCTGTACAGTCTGTGGTTGGAGTCAGAGCGAACTGAATGTGCAGTTAGTTTACATTGTGTAGTTGTTTATATTTTGGCTTTTTTTTTTTTTTTTTCTCTCCTTTCAAATCTTCAGGAAATCGTTGTAAAAATTGTAACAAAAAAGCTTGGAGAGAAGTACCACAAGAAGAAGGCAGTCGTTAAGGTAAAGGGTGCAAATGGAAGCATGTGGCATTGGTTAGGCTTTTCTGGTATCAGATGACTTCTGAAATTTTGTTTCATTGTAAAGTTGTTCAGCCTTAAGTCAACACTGACAGGGGCTGAAATGTCAACTGTACTGGGACTTGTTCTGGGCAGGGGGTGAATCTCTGAATTGGTTTAACGTCATTTACTCGGTGATCCTTTCTTAAGTTTTGTCGTGAATATTTTGTCCCTATTGACACATCCACCTTAGAGAACAGTCGCTTTGTCCATGTGATATGACCAAGAGCAGTGCAATTGTGTTCTGATCGCAAGACTACTCAGTTTTGCACTGATGTTTAAGTAGCGTGCTGCCTTTGAGCAAGATCCTAAATCCATACAAAATCTTCAAGCTGTAAGCCTTGCTTTGTTGTTTGGAAATGCTTTCTTTTAGCCACTGCCAGTGAAATGGTGTTGTGCTAGGTAGTCCAGGGCTCAACAGTCTCTGGCAAGAGCACCAAAGACGACGCCCAGGTGCTTTTTGACTGATTGACAAGAATGTATAGAGCTCAGAATCACAGCTTTTTTTGATAGACATCTGGGCAGGTTTGTGAGTCCCAGCAGGTGTCTTCCATTGAGCTCTGAATAGGAGAGGTTGAACAAGGTTTATGCTACGTGCAAAGATGATCGGTGACATTTCGCCTCATTCAGAGGTAGTATCCCAGTAGTCACTGTGTGGCTTCCAGCCAGCTTAACCTCCCATGAGGGAAAGAAGCCTCTAATTTACTCTCTATCTTTGAGAGAATAGCTAAGATAGCTAACTTGAAAGTTGACAAAAACTTCAGACAAGGCCAACAAAATTGGTGATCAGTTAGACCAGTCATTGATGTTCAAGAGGAGCCCTTTTAATCTAGCCTTCGCTTCAGAGCGGGACCAGTGGGCAGTTTGTGAAAGCTGGATGCCCTTAGGAGAGCTCAGAAGTTCTCGCTGCTTTTGAAAATTTAGAAATGCAGACTCATGGTCTTGAGTTGGTTGATTTTGAGATACAGAGAATTTTTTTTTTCTTTTTTTTTTTCCTCATTGGCCTCTACCTTTCACAACAGGAAGTGATTGACAAATATACAGCAGTTGTGAAGATGATTGATTCTGGAGACAAACTGAAGCTTGATCAGACGCATCTGGAAACTGTAATACCTGCACCAGGTATAGCTGTTTTGTTTGTTTTTCAGCTTAGCTGTTACTGCAAAACTTATGCTTCAATTCTAAAGTATGATTCATCCACTCGAAAGTACCATAACGAGAGCCCTCTTGCTTTTGGGACAGCATTTTGCAAGCTACTCTGATCATTTACCAAATAACCTCTGGTTACTTTCCAGGGAATTATTAAATTGCTTCTGCTTTGAGTCTTCACAGTCCCTTCTTGTAAGAATTAGATTCTTTTCTGAGAAGATAGAAGTGCTTTAGGAATCAGTTCATTTGGTGAGATGAAAACAACTCCCTTCAGCTGCCAGGAAGCATCTCCTGGAGCCCTACAGGGCCCTTGGTCATATTTATCCTGTATCTTCCCTCCAGAGTCATGCCTCAAATAGCTGTGGGCACTTGGCAGAACTTACCTCGTCTCCTGTTTGGTTTGCTGGCATTTCTGTGGCTGGCACATACTAATGTTTGTGTGTAGCATCTGATCAGTATTTCAGGGAATGGTCAGGGTAGCAGTAAGCAGAATAGTGTCAGTGTAGGGGGAAACAGGGCATAGGATTTTGGGATTCACATTTTTTTCCAGCAGATGTGATGCATTCTGCATTTCTGCAGCTGGTGAAGAGCTGGTTGATGGTGTCTGTGAGCTCTCTTTAGCGTAACGGTACTTGTAGGTGAGCTCTGCCCACCCTTGCAGTAGGATTGATGTCCTGAGGGGACTTTCTGTGTGAGACAGAAGGCAAAAAAGAGGCGCACTGAGCCATTAGCACAGGGAATAGGATGTGGGAGAAACAGCTTTGGCTTCTTTCCCTGATGTAGTTGCAGTGGCTTCTGCCCATAGTGTCAGTGTAGCCTGGGGCGGTAAACTGAGGCACGTTTTGGAAATGGGCGGGCTGTAAGGCAAAGCTGGGTGCTGCTTGCTGGAGCTGCCGGGAGAAACCTTCTCTCCCTCAGCTGTCAGTGGAGTCGGACACTACTGCATCGGAAGAAGTCGGGAGCCCTGTTGTGTAACTGTTTTCTTATTTCTCATTTCAGGCAAGAAAGTGATGGTATTAAATGGTGGTTACAGGGGAAATGAAGGCATCTTGGAATCTATCAATGAAAAGAGGTTTTCAGCGACAATAATCATCGACTCCGTAAGTATAAAACACTGCAAGATCTCCTTTGCGTAGAGTGCTTTTCATCTGTACATTGGAGAGCTTTCACAAAGAAGGATGGTATCATTAATCCTGTCTTACAGGTGGGATTTATGGTGTGCAAAGTGCTGTGATCACCCCCAGCCTATTCCCAACCAGTAGGAAAACAGCCACATAATTCCCCATTGCAGACTAATGCTCTGCTGTTTGCCTTTAAAAAGATGCCAGGATGCTGAATTTAGCAAGTTTTGAACTTGAAAGAGACTTGCAAAATATTTTGTATGTTTATTTGGAATGTGGCTGTTGTACTATTTTGTGGGAAGGTAAAAAATGTGAAATATGCAAGGAGGTCGTTTTTCTTCTGCCTTTTCCAGACTGAACGTGGGGCTTATGTGCTTATTTGTTGTCATGTTCATGGTTAACAATTACCGTTCTTTTGTTGTTGTTGTTTTGGCTTTTTACCTATCACCTTTCTCTGGGCTAAAATTAGGCCATGTCACCATGTCTGTCTGTGTGGCTACTTCTTTGTTTTCCTCTGCAAAACCAATCTTTGAACTCATTGATACGGCAGAGAGGATGTTGGGTCAAAGTCAAATTTCTTAAAACAGCTTGCAGGAGGGAGACGGTGATAGAATCCCATTCAAAGAAGGGCTGCAGAAATTCGGCCCACATTGGATTCTGGAGAATTTGCTTGAAACTGTGCAGATGTCCTAACCACAGAAGGAGCTTTGGCTAAACAGAGAAGTAGTCGTTGTGCTTTTACTGTGTGCAGCCTGAGTAAAAATGCTAATACCTGTGATTTCCAGTGCTATTCACTTTGGTTGTGCTTCTTGAAAAATGTCAAAACATGGCGTGGTTTCGTACAGCCCCTTTAGCTATCTTTATTTTAAACTCCCTAATGGGAATTTAACAAACAGAAAAGTTTATATTTTGATCTTATTTCTTACACTACATTATTCTCCAGGGACCTTTAAAAGGACGCCGAGTTGAAGATATCCAGTACGAAGACATTTCCAAACTCGCCTGAGGTGCTAATCATGGATCAGAGAAGATTTTGGTTCCCCAAAACATCTTTCTGGCATCTTGCAGGCAGACACAAGACTCTACCATGTCAGGGTTTTAATTGTGTGTGTGTGTATTTATAATGTATATAGAAATGAACCACAAGCAAACTGGATTTATTTAAAGATCACTACGGATTTGTTAGATAAAGTGTTTGTGGAAATCTTATCAGTGGAAATACTTCATCTGATTCTATATCAAAGTTATAATATTTGGTTCAATTTCCCTTTGTAAAATACAGCAGATAGCTGCAAGCTGGAGTATTTTATTTACTGAAGTATGTTAGCAGTTTCGTAAAAGAGAGAATTACTTACAAATAGCTGCTTGAGGCAGGCAGTGTGTGTCAGAGCCAGTGGAGTTTAAATAACACACTTCTCAATCTGCAGCCAAAATTGAGTTCTGGCTGCAGGAACAAGGGAAGGGATTAAGAGAATAGCGGGAAGGTAACAGTGCTGCAAGGGATTATTTTCCTGCACATTGTAAGAATGGTCTGGTGTATTAAGTGCTGTCACCAACTTCTTTTTGGTTAGCACGTCAGCGATAGTAGAGTTCTGCAAGTCATCACTCGTCCATCATCTTGCTTGTCAGGGTTCCTAATAATACTAATATGCAATTTATCTTCATAGGGACTCCGAGGTGGATGTTACTTGTGAGGTTTCCAGGATGCCAGCCGAAGTGTGTGCAGATACAAATTGGTGGTTGCTGGTTTGGTTTTCCAAAGCCTTTTCCTTTGTTTATGCTTCCATTGTTGCTCTGCTACAGGAGTAACATTACTCATGCTAAATGATGTAACATTACTTTTTAATTTTTTTAAAAAAAGTCACATTTTGTATGATGTTTAATTTCTAAGGCAGTTCAGGAATAAACACAGACCTTTCTTAGGTGAGTGTATTTCTTATCAACCTTTTAAGCGCGTGAGGCGTCTGTTGGTTTATATCCACCAAAGAGCACAGTGAAGTGCCCAGCTGGCGCACGGCCTTATTTGTGTAAAAGAAAGATGCGAGTCGTCCCAGGCAAAATACAAACCATCGCCTGATGGTCCAGTCTGCCCCTGGCGAGGCTGTGTGTGTCTGTGGAACCTGATGGAAAGAAAACCGACAGCCCCCTTGCCCTTCAGAGGAGATCTCAGCTGAGGGCTGAAGAGGGCAGGATCCCGTCCTGATGTACACATCGGTCACCTTGCAGTTTAGGAGCTCAGGGTCGCTAGAGGCGAAAGTCAGCGTTCGATGTCGCTTTCTTTGCCTCAAAGGTTCACTGTCTTGTGATTTGTGGTTTCCAAGGGACCCCTGCAGGAAAACTGAAAGACTGCAGAGGTTTAGTGGAACAGCTGCTGTCTGGAGTAGCCTGAAATAACCTCTCACAGGACATCAAATGGCTCTGCAAGGCAGAGTCGAGCAGTAATGCAGCACCTAGAGAATGGAGAATTGTGAGGAAGGGACCTGGAGGCAGAAGACACAGTTGTCTGTAAATTCAGGCTCTTTCGTGCAACCTGGATTGTGTAAACAGCTCTGCCCTTTCTCAAAGAACTGGTACTGAGTGAGAAGTACCTGTAGGAGAGTAATGAGGATAAGTGAAAGAACAGAACAGCTTCTGTATCGCTGAAAATAATTACACTTAACGTTCTGGAGCCTAAAAAATTAGAGTGAATGTAATAGACATGTTAAGTTACAAATTGTGTGGAGAAGACCAGAGAATGATTATTCACTGCTTGTATTCACATACAAGCTAGGAAACAGACAGTGGAATTACTGATTGGGGGATTTAAAAACACACTTGACAGGTTTCTCCTCTCCAGCCCCCATGGCCTAGTTAAACCGGGGAACTCACTGCTGCAGGATGTTGGGCCCAAAGCTAATAAATGAGTTCAAAGAAGCAGTGAATGGTTTGTAGGGAAGGTGCGTGCACTTCTGAGAGTTAATTTGAAGAGACTCTTAAAACACACTGACACCATGGCTGTAGGAAAGATCATGTACCAGCCTTTGGTTCATAAGCGAAGGAAACTAAAATTGAGAATGGCAAGTAGATAAGGACTTGAGTCCCCTTCCTAGATTAGGGCTGCTGAGAAGAATTTGGCCAATGTTTTTTTCTAAGATTGCTGAAAGCAGAGTTTTAAATCTGGCTCTAGGTACATACACATGCATAATTGTTTCAGTACCGATGTTCATTGCTGAATACTCTTGAAGAGTAAGGCATCTTTTGGGAGCTAATCCCACTGGAAGGGAAGCTTTTATTACTGGTGGTGACTTCTACAGTGTCTGAATGTTTCCTGCTTTCCCAGATATGTATCTGTGTGTGAACTTCACTGTGATGTTGAAATTTTCACAAAAAATAGGCTGGAGGTTGTCTCAGACTCATGTAATTGATTTTCTTGCAATATGGCAGCATCAGTTATTTCAAGGACATTCCTCACCACTGGTTAACCCATCCTTAAAGACGGGAGACTCCCCATGATACCCATTCCATGTTCCTTTTCTGTTAAATTTCTTTTACATCTAATGCACATGCTCCTTTTTGCCCTGTCCAGCAGTATATGAATTTACACTTTCCCAGCAGTCTGAAAAAGCAAAGGTGTAAGTATTAAATCTGGTTGTGCGTGTTACCCACACTGCAGGAGTCACGATGCTGTTTCAAGTCTGCTATTGAAATGTATATTACAAAACAGTTGAAATTTTTAATGGAGTTTACTATCCAATAAATCAGACACAGCAAGAGCAAGATACCTACTACAGCCCAGCATGTCACTTTATTACAGATTTCATTCTTTAACAGAAAAGGGAGTTACATTGCTTTGAAACACTGATCATTTATAAAGCAAATGGTGGTGAAGTCACCTTCAGTTGATCTGGCTTGATAGGCTGACAGCTACTCTTCAGAAGAGTTGTTTGGGCATGAAGGAGCAGATAAGAATTTTTTGTAGTAAACTGGTTCCGTGTTGGAGCATTCAGGGTTTCTTCAGAAAGCTGTACAGGTGGGGAACGAGGTAATCTTTGTAGTGGCCGTCTATGAAACCTTTCCCGCTGTTGTGCACAAACCAGCACTGCACGTCAGTCCCAAGCACGCGGTCCGTCCTGTAGTCCTTCTGCAATCCCCTGTGAGGAAAAGGCCACCCAAAAGGAAGGTCACGGCATGATAGGTAGACGAGAAGACATCGATAATCCTGCTCATTCATGGCGCTGCTTTGCCAAAGTGGTGAGATCTGCGTCTTCCACCAGCAGAGAGCGCAAGCACCCGCAAAGTGCAGTGAATTTTACAGTTCTATGACTTCCCACGCCCTGTTGTGTGGGGTCCCAGGCACTTTTACACGGCCTGTCCAAGGTCAGATGCTGGGCAGCTATATGGTCAGAACTGTTAATGCAAAAATAGGGAAGAACCCAACTTGTCCCAAGTGTTTTGCCAACTGCTATAAACCAGATTATTAGCAGAGGGCAAACAAGAGGGATTTTTTCCCCCCTGAGATCCTTGAGAGTTAATAAGCTTGCAGTCACTGACGTCATTACAAAGAAAATGAAGTCAGATTTAGAAAGAGAGCAATAAAGCACATTATTCTTACCTGGTAACAGTGAGCTTGTTGCCTTTCACTTCCATGGTGGCTTGTGGTTTCTCTGGAGCTTGCCCAGGTCTTTGGTGGTGGATATACACTTCTGGTTCAGATGCAAACTGGCCTGATCAAAGAGAGGTTTAAAGCTCTTTGCATGTCCTAACCTTTGAGGCTCTCCTGTAAGCTGCTGTCACCAGGCACTTTTGGAAAATCAAACTAGCTGCAGCAGGCAAACCCCTCCTGCACGGATCACAGGGCACCCTGTCTCCAGCGCTATCGCATCACCCACCCTGGAGAGTAAAAAGCTCTGCTTTTGAGCCGGAAAACTTCTAAGAAGGCAGACTGGAGCTGCGAAGAGTATTTGGGAGAACAACCTCTGCTGCTCAGGATTCCCACATCTTAAAAGGAGCCTTGGGTGAGTCCAAGGCTTGGAGGGCTGATTTTCCCCATGAACTGAGCCCTTGCTTTTGTTTTATATCGTTGCCAGAAAAGGGCTGTCATACAGGGGAGAGCTGAATTACAACTGTTTGCACAGAAGTCTTCTCAGAAAGAAGGTTTGAGGTGTTTGTTTCATTCAGACTTTTTATTTTCTACCCGCAGTAGATTAGCCAGGCCGGGAAAGCCCTGTCACAGTGTCACCTAGTCAGGCCTGTTTTGAAAACACCCTCCCCAGCTGGGACAAGGAATAACATACCAGTCCCTGATGTTCTACAATGTCCTTGGGCCCTCCAGGACATCACAGGACTCTTCCCCATTTTCCATTTGAATAATTTTCACACCTTTCCCATCAGGACACAGACACCAATGAATTCATGCAAAGCAAACCCCCTTCCTAGTACCCTGCCGTTCCCACCACCCGACCCACAGCCCTTACCTATCAGCCCGTGGGCTGCAGGAGAGAACTGGTTTTCAGGGGGAATGTAGATTCCCAGGAAGTCAACGTTAACTGGGTGATTCTTCCACACACGGTGCAGCAGAACCATGAAGGACATCTCCTCACCCACGGTGATAGTAACATTGCTTTCTTTCATCACAGATATGAGAAGCCTAGCAGAGATGAACCAAAGGAAGGGCTCAGTTCGGCTGCCTACACCCAAGTTCTCAGGCCCCTTGAGGTGCCCTCGGGCACCCAGAAGAACCACACGGGGCTGGCAGGTATGGCAGAGGGTCCATCAGAAACCCACAGCCTTGGGAGTGGTACCCAGAGGTCTGGCAGGACAGTGCCTAACAGGGCAGACACTTCATGCCCATGTTCAGCCAACCAAAGCTTGCCCTACAAATTTAAGCTCTTGCTACAGCGAATGGAGATTTTGGAAGTGATCCTGTTGCCTAAACAGGTGTCTAGTGCTGTAGGGTGTCCAACATGGCTGGTAGCTGTTAATCTGCAGGTGAAGGTCTCCTGGATGTTGTGAGTTGTGTCTCCCATCATGTCAGGAACCCTGAAGGTATCTCAGATAACATTAGGTGCTTGCGTTTAGGCAACTGAATCCTGGTCTTAGCTAACGCAGTCAACAGTACAGAGAGGAATTCAGCTCTTTCTGCTTGTGTCTAGTCAACTGAGTCGCTCGTTTGGCCCTACTGCCTAATTTCATTAACTATAACAAGAGCCCAGATATCTGGCTAAGACTCATAGGCACAGATGTAGGCACCCTGTGACCTGAATCCCACCTATAGCTGGGTCAGTCCAATGCTGTGTTGCAAACAGTTTCTATAGGGCAGACAACAAATGCTCAGCAACTTACTGTTTCCGAATGATATGCCCCGTGTCAGACCAGGTCAGTGTGATGCCATAAGATCCATCTTTCAGTGTTACCGTTTCTGTGGTGATCTCCACTTTCAGGCCTTTGTTTTTGAAATAAAAACCAATTTTGCCAAAGTATGTGTTGAGTTTCTTATTCTCTGTTTTCTTGGCCCCAATGAGCTGCCCATTGACCACAACTCCTGTGAAGAGCAGAGAAGCAGACGTTGCCTAAATCTTGGCACACAACCTAGAGACTTGGAGTTCTGATCTCAGCAGGGAGTACCATGGGATCAGCAGAAACAGGGACTCCTCTGACCCTCTGTTTTTCTCATCTTGCCAGCCAAGACAAAAGAATAATTTATTAAATCACCACCTGATGTTACGGTTCGTTCTTTAGCATATTCATCTGGTGGGAATTGTTGGTTGTCTTGCTGGTAGTATGAGCTGATTCATAAGGCATTTGGTCCCTTGCTGTCCATGAAAGGCATGGAGCAGATGGGCAGTGGAGGAACGGTACTGCATTTCCAGCCCAGCTTAACCTGCCTTCGAATGCTCATTGCTTTTCACATATATCCCAGAAGTTAAAGAAATGCTCATAGGCAAAGCTCTCTGAGAAGAAGAGGCTGATTCCCTTTGATTCCTTTGGCAGTACAGTTACGCATCTTTTCTGCCTGCCACCAGGGATGCCTCCAGTTTTATTTCTCTTTGTATCTACCTTCCACTTTGTTCTTTAAAAGCACAAGTGAGAAAGGGGAATCCTCACTTATCATGGAGATTTCCTCACCTGTCTTGGCTCCTTTCCGAGTGTTTGGCCATCCTCACAGTGAAAAAGTTTTTCCTAATGCCCCACTCCTACTCTGAATTTCACCTGTTGCAACTTTTTTCTATTGCCTCTTGTCCATTAGCTATGCATCCTGGAGATGTGTCAGGCTCCATCTTTACCTTTTCATTAGGTGATTGTAGACAGCAACAAGATTCACTGTGGGTCTTCTTTTCTTAAGACTGACCAAACCCAGCTGTCTCAGTCTCTCCTATGTCCTGTGCTCCAGCCCCATAGTCACCTTGGTGGCCACCACTGAATTTGATCCAGTTTGTCACCATCTTTCTTGTACTGACAAGCCTCAAACTGGAAACAAAACTCCAGATGTGGAGGGCAATAACCACTGCCCTCAACCTGCTGGCCACACTCCTGGTAGCACACAGTTCTCCTTGTAGGCATTTCCCCTGCTCCCTTTGAACACCTTTCAGACCTGAGAGAAGAAAAGTGTGCTGTAAAGTAAACCATGTTTTATTTCCTTACCAGTACCAGGGTCAGAAACCAAGTTTAGGATCTTTCCAGGCTCTGAGTTGATATTGAAGCAGATGTTCCTTTGGCTTTTGGGCAGGTGTATGATGAAGTGTGGGTCATTGTCAACTGAAAAATAGAAAAGAAACAAGCGTGAGAAGCAGGCCAGTACCTGTCCTCGATGTAAGGGACACAAAAACTGAGATGCTTTCCTCGGGGGATTTTGAAGCACTTTTTGGGACTCCTCAGAGTAGAACCAGGGCCGTTTCTGCCCCTGCAGTATCTAAGAAAGTTCTCAGATGCTCCTCACAAAAGCCTCTCAGACACTTTCTCTTCATATACTTCCTCTGTTTAAGGAAAAGAAATAACACGACATTATTGGCTTGTGGAGCACCACCAAGTGCAGTGAAGCACTGGGTTAACTGGTCAGCTGCACGCTAGGGTACCATAGGCTCAACCTGGAGTTCCAGAAGCTGAGTTTTATTTCTTCGTGATGGAAGCCAACCTCCAGGTGAGACCAAGGACCCGTCTGGACACCAGGCAGACAGGGACACATCTTTGAGGCCTAGATTCAGGAAAGGACCTAGGGCACGGAAAGCAGGATTTGGGTGACACCTCTGTTTAATATCCAACACCCTCCATGCCCAGTTGTTGCCTAATTCTAAAAGTGACACACTCCCAGGACATCACTCTCTGAAACTAAGAAGGTCTCAGTCACGTTACAGGTCCATACCACCATACTGATGTTGGGTAAAGATACATCCTGCCTACCAGCTCCCATGAGGAATACAATCCAGGACTTGTTCTCACAGTATGTTTAACAGCCTGTGGTATTGGGCCCCTCTGAAAGTCATATGTTCTTTAAAACTGGCCTCAAATGAGCCAAAAACCTGCACCAGTCACTGAAGGCAGCTGCCTCCAGTCTCATCTTGAAGTTCAAAGTACTGCCCAGCTCTTGCCGGTTTGGTGGTGGTTGGCATCTCCCTGTCAACATTCAGAGCCATGCCCCATGCCTATGGGGAAAGCCAGGCCAGCTTGCATTCATTCACTGGTGTTCCTCATCTTTTGGAAATATTTAACTCTTCTTGTGCACTAGACAAATCCTAGACCCTTGACCAGGAATGTCTTCACAGGAAACGGTGGGGTAGGTACCATCCAAGGGGTGAAGAAGCTCTTGAATGTCTTGAATCTTTGAATATATTGAGTCTCTTGGATATAGCCCTCAGTCATTTTTTCTTATCCTCACCAACTGCTTGATCTTCCTCAACGTGATGCCAAGACCTGTTCTGATTGACATTTCCAGGGACAAAAGAATTCCCAGTGTGAAATACATGTACAAATTAGACAGGTAACTTCGCCTTGCTCACCTTCTTTTCCAAGCAGTTTCTTGACTATCCAAAGTCTTAGATTAACCCTTGAGCTATGCTGAGAAGGAGTTTGATAGCTCTTTGTTTGATAGCTATGTAAATACACACATCCACACACAGGCACACTCCCAGAGTTATTGTAGCTATACTGCTTTTATAGGCAATGGTTCTCACAGCCGGTTTGTTTAAGTAGGCACTAAACTGTGGCAAAGGCCCAAGCATTAACAGGATCCATCAGTCATCAGTGCATTCAGAGATTTTTATCTACCACAGAACATTCATCTGTCATTTACAATGGCACTAACTTTACATTAGCTTTGCTACTGCAGAGAAGCTAAATGTAAGCTCAGCGAGCAGCCTCAGCCTCAGGGAAGCACCCGGCAGAAGATGGGGTTGCTGGGATCCTAGTAGGATCTAAACTACTCTCATGCTTGTAGCTTAGAGGATATTTTTACAGGTTCATCTATTCAAAGTCAAAATGACTCAGTATTTTATAAAGAAAAGCTTAATCCTTGGGCGCTAGATGGATTGACAAAAATTTGACTGAGGTGGCTGTGATTTGGGATGCACATGATTGTGCCCTGCTCAGACCTTCAGCAGGGGCTGTATCGAGGACCTTTCACACTGATGTCCCCTGCAACAGCAGTGAAGTGGCTTCATCAGCTAGTCACACCAGTTGATGTATTCTCTTGTGGACTAGCCCCTAAATGAAGATACAGCTTTTAAAACAATTCAGAAAACTCAACAAGAAAAATTAGGACAACTGATAGACTCCTCCATCGTTACTGGGTTTAGCATCTTGTCACAGAAGTTGAAATTCCCAAATTGCCCAATAACTTTGGTTATATTGCTTTTATTTGTGTATTGGGTGATGAGTGTTGCTGTCTGATGTTTCTTTGAAGAGAAATACTGTAGCTTTTACCTCTGTTTATGCTCAGAGAGGATGTAGGAGGACTCCTTTGCTCAGGCAAACTGGCTGGTGCAATTGTGGCATTGGCCCAGGCTGGGATACCTTTGTTATTATTAGGTGCATTTGGAGTTAATCCTAGAGTACCTGTTAAATGACAGTCATAATTAGGTTTTTGTTAGTGCTGACGTATTTAATAGTGTAATTTTTAAAGTAACACAGTAGATCATTTGTCGTTACACCAATGTAAAGCAGGTGCAACACCGTTTACAACAGACAGATTTGTATAATGAACCTAGGATGGATTTACTCCAGTGTCTCCACCAGAGGAATACAACTTCCCAGGCCAGTTGAGCTAACTATAAGCTATTGATGAAAAATGGAGCCTGACTTTTTAACTCTTATTCATACGAACAGGCCCCACTTTAGCAAAGCCCCCAGTGCAAGGGCTTAAGTGTTTTGCCAAATAAAAAGCTGAATTTTAAAAATTTAGCAGGTGGTAAAAGCTTTGCTGACTTGGGTCCTCAGTTTGAGGTGCCTGAGAAAACGTAGGACTCTTTCTGCATGCCCTAGGATGACCTTCACTAATAAAGGCTGCAAATAAGTGCAAGCATTTAATATAACATCCCCTAATGTGTCCTCTTTACTCTTTATCCCTCCCACTTAGTTCATAAAGAAATATGATCTTAAATGATCCGTGAAGCTTGGTTTGTTTTAATATGTTGGGCTGAAAATGACAAGAGCTGAAGCAGGGCACACATTTGCATCTGGTGGCCCTGCTCTGAAGAGGAGTAAGGGGACCATAGGCTGTTTTTATGCAGGCAGTGTTATTTCTATTAGCACAGCTGTATATGAAGTCAGTGCAGATAATACATAAACTAAAAACTGGACAGAGACTTCTGAGTTTCTGAGTTCCAGATCATATTAATTTCACAGACTATTATGCATGAAGAAGCTCTCCCATGCACAGTCCAGTTTTGCAATAAGTCTGTCATGATAAAAGAACAATTAGACAATCCTTTGAGAAGTGAGTGATTTCAGTGGAAGAAACACTGTCTATGAAAACAGACAGTGCAGCTCTGATGGGAGTTGTATAAGGGCAGACAGGAAAATCTATTTCAGATTACCCATGCCATGCCTTGCATATGCAAACTTTTTGGTATAGCCCATGTGTTGCACAATCCTAAGCACAGATTTACTTTGCTGTTATTTTTACAAGCTCTGTCCTCTACCACGGTTCAAGAGTCACATCTCCCTGTCCCTGAAATCCATAGATGCCATGACCCTGATTTCAGTGTTGTTAAGTTTTGACTATTCCATCAAACACAAAGACAAAAGAACCTATATTAAAATCACTTAAATCCTCTGCATCATCTAAGTCAAGATAATTGTGGTCTGAATTAGTCAGCTGGTGCCATATATAATGAATTCACTATACATGAATGCAATACATGCTATTTCTGTGCTGAACTGTTTGGCAGTTGTGAGTTGTAGTATGCGGTATAAATAACAACTATTTAATTTGTCTTTGGGTCTCAGCTGCAGAGTTTGAAAAGAAGAAATGAACCTAAAAATAACTATTAACAAACATAAGAACCCCATTTCATTAAGCCAGCATCAGGACATTTTTTTTAGTTATCCAGGAGCATGAGAACTGAGCTGGCAGGACATGTGCTTGGAGTTTCAGCAAAGTCACAATCACTTCCAGTGTGAAATGCCAGCTGGATAATGCTGTCTGTTGGTGTAATGTAGGTCGCTTCTTTCCTTCGCAACCGATTGTAAACTCTGCCATTTATTAATAGGTTTTAAATCACCAGACCCTGCTGTTCAAGGGGTTGATCTTTTACTTTCAGTGCTTCCATTGCATCGCACTGGCAACGTTTTCCTGACAGCAGCAGTTGTGCTTTTTCGAATCGCTGACTGGTGAGGGCGCACAACAGCTGCTGTTAAGTTTCATTGGAAGCACATGGCTGTGCTGGGATGACTTTGGATACGCTAGACACCCACAGATGTCAACAGCTATTGCTTTGAGACTGACTCTACCGTATGATGCCAGATCAAGCCAGCCCTGCCTCATTTGGCTGTAGCAAGGACCTTGGAACACATATTGAAGTAATGGATTTAAATCTAGAGGTTTAATTAATGAGGGACTCTGTTGTTACAGCAACTCAGATTCCATGTGGGCTCGTGGCTGATTAATAACAATCTTAGGACGCTTCCAAGGCTTAAAAGTGGTGATAAAATACAGTTTAGTCAATTCTACAGCTTCGGTGCAGGGAACTAGACCTATCTGTCCCAGTAAGAAGATGTTCAATCTGTGACTTTGTAGGCTTATTGGAAACCTCATCATTGCAATGGTGGCACATTGAGTCCTCACTGAAGCCAATGGCTGCAAAGAGCACTTGCGTACCAGGATGTTCTCAAACTGGCTGAAGATTTGGTCAGCTTTCACTGAAAATACAGGTTATCCTATAAGCACAAACACCTGAAGTGAACAACGAACATGGTTGTTCTTCCAACACGAGAAGAACAAAGCCAAAAAGAGAGGTAGAATAATGGACAGACTGAGACACTGACCTGAGCAGCAGCCCCTTCTGGGGTCTTTGGGCTGGTCTGCCAGCATTATTTCATCTTTTTCGGCATTCTCTATCAGCATGGCTGTGAAGGGGGTAACAATATGATGGTCAAGAGACATCTGTAGGATGGATTTGGTGATGTTCCTCTTCAAAGCTGCAGTGGGGGCTGTGTTTCTGGGTGGAAAATGAAACAGAAGGCATGGTTAGCAGCTCTACAGTGCAGCTGCCATGACAATTCCTCCACAGAGTGATCATAGAGCCAAACTGGTACATGTTGCAAGAATAAAAGGCCAAGAGCCTGTGTGAATGCACTCTCCATAAGAAGACTTTTCTTGGCTTCTATGGGCTTTGGCCTGGACTCAAAGAAGCCCAGTCAATCTCCTGGTCTCAGCAGGAGACATCTTTCTGCTTGGGGATTCATCCTGAACCATTCCATAGCTTTTGCTCAGGCTCTGTAAGGCAAATCTCCCATTCATTTCACTCATTCAGCCACACAGACAGGTTTCTTTGACCCTTATTCCTCTAATTAACTGCTCCCAAACTCTATTCCCTGATATCTGTGAGTGCTAAAAATAGGAGGAATGTGGCTGAAGATATCACCTACCTATATTTTGACTTCTTGATCTTACACATTTGAAACCCTGAGGGCAGTCTCATGGCTGTGGTCTCAGAGAGAACCAGATTGCTCTCAAGCTTCTCTTCCTTCCCAACACAGACCACATTTGTCCTCACCTCTCTGCCAGCATCTGGTTGACAGTCAGATAGGCCCACAGCTTCTTAGTGAATTCAGGATCTGCATATCTGTCTTTCTTCATGAAGCCATCCAGTTCTTCAACATCTCGCAGGGTTTCCATGACAAGCTCTGCATTTGCCTACGCAATCAATGAGAGAGAAAGATAATGGAGAGTAAGACAGGAGAATGGGGTGGCTTTGAGTTCCCCTCTTAGCATGGTTGTCATTAATGCCCCACTCTGGCTCTGCCCAAGGTCACTTCTAGATCAGAAAGTCCCAGCACCGTTGGCCTGACTGCCATGGGGAGGAGAGCTGTGACAAGAAGGTCTTCTGTTAAAGACATTTTCGTGACAGTGGATTAAAATAGGTAAAGGAGCTGTCAGCAGTAGCCAAAGAGGGTGCTACCACATGTCAAAAGCGGAGGCTCTTAACAGAGCTCTGCTATCCTCCCCTCAAGCTTTTTCACACCCAATTCCTACTGAGGAATGGGAACCAAAGTCTACTTCTCCCACAGACCCTTGGACTGCACTGTGTTTTGGCAGGAAAGAATATTGAATATGTTTGATTTTTTCCCAGCAACTAACAAATGGCAACTCCTAAGCCCTGTAGGAGTGTGGATATTTTGGTTCCTCCTCAGAGAGAAGGATCTGGATGTAGTATTCCCACCCCATCCCACTCCACCTGGAAGAGCATCCCTGAAAACATGGGGAAAGTCTCATCATATATGCCACAAGGCAGAGCATGAAAGAACAGTGCTAGGACTTGACACATGGTAGATCCACCAGTTTGAACTCCCCAACAATGGGAGGTTCAGCCATGAAAGGAGCTACCTTAGGGGATCTCCCCTGCACCTTCACAAAGCATGAAAGAGGACTCCATAGTCTTAGTCTGGCTTACAACTGAATTTTGTATGGTACATTTATTAGAAGGAAGTTCCTCTGGCAGGCTGCAGGATGCAGGTAGTGACTATTTGTGGCTGTCCTTGAAGCTGTTGTGAAACATTGTTGGACAACCCCCCCATGAGTTTCCCCACGCTCCCACTCAGAACCCAAGCAGACAAAACACTCTGCTGGCAATAACTCCCAGCAAGGAGACTGTACACACGAGTGAATGAACCAGCCCAAACCCCAGGAGAAGGTATCCGAGGGACACCTTCACTCACTGCTGTCGCTGTGACGATGCTTTCTAAGTGCTGCAGGTTTTCTGTGTCGACCTTCCCAGCCACTACTATCTCTGACCCACCAAAGTAGTTGTGGAAGCTGCTCTGGGTGACGTCTGACACTGACTCCTGGGGGTAGTTGAACTGAATCTTCTTCAAGAGCGGGGTGGAAACCTGGTTGTAGAAATTCTGAGAAGGAAGGAGACAAGAAGTGAGCCTGTTGTACCCAAAGCAACCCTCCCACATGTGCCACTCTTACTGAAAGGTCAGCAGGTGACAAAACCCAGAGCCCTAATGGGCAAGTGGGACTTTCCTCGGCCCAGAGAAAGCAGACTCCTTTATACTTAAATCTTAGTACACTTGTAAGAGGGTACAGCAAGGAGGTCTGGCCCAAGTCTTGTGGAAGTCAAGGGGTGGTCAGAAGCCCATGGGCTGTGTTCCTCCCAGACTTAAATGTCTTGAACACAGGTGTCTATGGGCCTGAATCTATTATCAGGTTGACCAGCTCTTGGCTACTGTATAAGCCACACAGCTTCTTCCCACCTAATTCTTGCCTAAAGCTAGACCTGCATCTCACTTGTATTCGCTTCTGTGCTGTAGACTGTCTACCATTTTCTGACCCTGTTGTACCTGGCTGATGTGAACTGGGATGTGTGCACAGCTGTGTTTAGCATATAGAATCAGAGAGTGAAAACAGGTACCCATACGGTGCTATGGATGGAGGCTGTCTCATACCGAGGGGCTGTGCTGTCAGAGCTGCTCTGTTTGGCAGAACACCATGTAGAGTGTCCTGGCACACCTGTGTGTGTCCTGTCACAGTTGTGTTGGGAAAGAAGAAGTATGAGAAGCCTGCGTAGGTGATGAAACTGATCAATAGAAACAGAATAAGGATGTTAGAATTTGTTCAACAGCAATTGCTGCTCACAGATTTGGAGCCAGAGCCTCCTAGAATTGAACTTTTTCATACACCGGCAAAGCATGGATTATCATTTAGCATTTATATCTATGCTTTTTGTTAGTGCTGAAGAGGCCTGAGGTGAAATTCAGGCCTTAATTTTAATTCAGAAAATCTTTTTTTATGATGAGGACTTTTTTATAGAATATTAATCCCACACAGAGCAGTAAAGTATGTATTATAGATACTACAAAATTTGTAACTAGGAGTACTTAAGCTAATACATGATAGTCATCTTGTGGGACTCTCCAGAAGAAATGATGCTTTTTGTGACTGCCCCTATGAACCTACAGTAACTCTGCTCTTGGTAGTGGAGTTACCCATCTCCACAGCTGTGAACAGAACTGGAGAGTTTCAGAGGCAATGGGCCAGAAACGTACCTTCATTTGGGCAGAAGTCTCCTGATTTCCAAAAATCCTCTGGGCCATGCCACGGTTGTCAGTTGCGATTCTCTGCAGGAAATCATAATCTACATCAAACCCAATCCCGAGGCAGAAGAGAGAGAATTCGTCCTTTATGCTCTGCTTCACATTCTTCTGGATTGTCGTCAGCTTTAGCTCACCTTGGAGACACATAAAGGGTGACATCCATCTGAGCAACGGAGGAAGTCTCCATCAAGGTAAATGCATTCATGCTCTTCCAGTGTCTCTGGTTCTCTCTTAATATAAGGGAAATCTAGACAATTAGCTCAGATGGCAAATCTCCATTTTGCAGTGTCTACAGTGACATTTGAGCTTCTCCTGGATGGAGATTAACAAATTGTTTCCACTGAAGATGATTCCTTTGAACTCTTTGGTTTTGGTATCTGATGCATATTCTTTGTATATCCGGGGCTCTTAACTTCCTGGGGGGTTTGTACTTGTAACACATCTAGACCTCTCCCAGAATTACTGCTTCAAGGTCTCTGCAGACTAAGACATCTTCATAAAGGTTTTATTTTGTTTCTTGTACTTAAGATGTTCTCTGCCACCATAGGAACTGACTTTTTTTCAGTTTTATTTTTAATGGCAGCCTCTTCTGGGATGACGTCTTGCAGTAAATGATTGCTTTTGACCAGTACCAAATCCAATCCTACTTAATTTGCTTTCTACTTTGTTTTCCTGATTTTGATGTTACACTTGGAGCTGCATAGATCTGTCTGGGCTAAGGTCATTGGAAAAGGAAACTTTTTCTAAGGTTGTTGTGATTACCTCTCCTACAGGACTTGTGCATCTCTGTAATTGCAAGAAGTACATAACTTGTATAACAGGATCTGCTCAACTTCTGAAAGCTTCTGTGCAAAGCCCCATGGCACCTATAGCACTTGGCAAAAGCAGCACAGGCATTGGAAGAAAGGGAAACAAATTTTTTTTAACTTACTGTCAAAGTGTCTACTTGTTGCATGCTTTTCTCAGGCTAAACCTACAGGCTTTTCTTCTCACCTAAAGCAGGATCCTTACCTACTGTCGGGTCTCCATCAGACACCAATACGATCATGGAGACTGAGTTAGGGTCCAACATGCCTAAGTTTTGGGCTTCGTTCAGGATGAATGTGGCTCGGAGAAGAGCTTCATTGATATTTGTGCCTGCCAAAGACACAATGAAGAAAACAAGTTTGATTCTTGTTGAGCCCCTTGTCGAATCCAAATCAGTTCTGAGATTCTAGTGGCATTAATCAGCATGGACAAGACCTGAGATCAAGGCAGCAAAACCCCTCCTCTGTGATGCTTATGGTACATCTGCTTGCACTCTGGTTCCCTTTTTCATCCCAAGCTGTCATCTTCGTATGCCCCCCCCCCGTCCCCCTCACTAATTCCAGTGGGACCATTTGTGGTGTTGGGAACTATTTGCTGTGGGGAGAAGTAATGGGTTTGCAGGCAAATGATTGAATGAGAGCATGATGAAACTCCTTTCTGGCATCAGCCTGTTCCTTGGACATCTTGATTGGAAAAGAAGCGGTGTATGTTTACTGAGCCTATCTAAAGGTTTGGCTTGTGGCACAGAAGGGACAAAGTAAGAAATTAATATGAAAGGAACAGGAGTAGGAAGGCTGAGTAGTCAAAAATTGGATATTATCTTTGTCAAGAAAGAAAAAAATTAGCAGCTCCAGAGTCAGTATGATAAAATGCTGCATTGCAAACTGGCTTTGCTGGATGGGAACAGGTCTCTTAGCTTATCTGTCAATTGTTTTGGGATAACAAAGTCAGGCTTATAAGACACTCATTTATCCAACATGGTTTCCTATTCCCAACACAATGATGATCTTGGACAAGTCTATAACTTCATGTTGATTATGTGTTGCCAGTGAAAGCTGCTGGAAATGAAGGTGCCACAGCACCAGAAGGCCCTGAGGTTGGGGAGACCCTCTACACACTATTGGTGTACAAATAACTGAACAACTAAACCAGAACTGCACTTCAGAGAGCAGTAGATTAAAATGATCACGAGCCCCTTCTGTACAAATTGCTCAAACCCTAAAAATGAAGCATCCTAAGTGCTGTAAGGCTAAAAAAGGCAACTGTCCTTTTTTATCAGACAGGAAATGAAGGCACAAAAAGGATGAACAGTTTGCCTAGGGTGGCATTTAGTAGATCATGGTATAGCCTACAATTTACAGCCAGTGGAGACCCTGGAATTGGGCTGCTTACGATTTGCTTTACAAAGGCATGAGACGGCCTTGGTCTTTCAAGGATATTTGGGACCTGTGAGGCTGGAAGTAGGACCTATAGATTAAAGGCAGCTGTTCTATGGTCTACGTTCTATCTGTCATAGCTTATTCAGTAGAAGAAAATGCCATCTCATCCCCCAACACAATAAACTGGAATCCTTCCTCTCCTTTAGCCCCAGGGCATGCTTTTCCCATGTCGGGAATCAGACTTTTTGTTAGGAATACTCTGCCAGCCTGAAGGTTGTCTGAGGTACCTGTTCCTGTGATATTTAACTACCACGAGCACCTTGCAATCAAAACCTCATACCCCCGTTGGGATGGATTGACTGGATGTACTTCTTAGCATCTTCAACCTGCGCTGGGGTGGCTGAGACTAGATTATCTCTCCAGCATCGGACATTGTGGTTGAAGTCGATAAGGGAGAACTGATCAGCAGCACGGAGCTCGCTCAATATTGCCTTCATGGCCTCGATGGTCTGAGAAGAAGAAATTTAAGAGAAGATGAGTTTATGCTTTCTGTTGCTGAAAGCATCTTCTTGGGACTACAGGCAGATGCCTCTGATGAATAAGAACATAAGCACTGGAATCCAAAATAGCATCTGCTACCCAAATCTCTCCTTTTTTGCAGTTCTTGCATAAAGTTCAACTTTTCACCAAAGAAACATAGAAAAAAATGCAATTAGCAAGAACAAACGCACATGACTCAACCTATCTTTGCTTAACTCCTGCTAAGACAGAGTGAGGTGAGAAAGAGAAGCAGTTTGTGAGACGTTGTGGTTCAGGAGAGAGGAATTGCTCACGTCAGCTCAGGAGACTTAGCTCTGTCTGCAATGCTGGCATTTCAGGCTGCGTTACATCTGTTTGAAGATGTGTGATTTAAATAAGTGACGATTAGTCTGTACCATGGTTTTGCAGCATTGATTTCCCTAAGGAAGCAACATGCCACACCTTAGTACTGTGATCAGAAGGAAATTCAAATGTACCTAGATCATTCCTGACTAATGTTTGTCTAGCCAGTTCTTAAAAACCTTCAGTGACACATGATCTACAATCTCCTGAACTCCTCTCTCAGCACTACAAAGTTTTTCCTAATATGAAATATAAATCTCTGCTGCTGGAAATCTGTCTGATTCCATCTTATTCTGCCCTGGGTGGACATGAATGTCAGTTGATGAGTTTCCGTTCTGGGATAATTGTTCACATATTTGGAGGCTGATTATGTCTCTCCAAGTCTTTTTTTTTGCAGACTAAAACATCTTATTTTTTGCATTTCCCCCCATAACAAGGGTTATGTTGTCTAAACAATTGTTACAGCTCTTCAGTGGACTGTTAACACTTGTCCACAACTTTTTGAAAGCAGGGATGTAGTATCCCCACTGAGACTTTCCCAGGATTTGGTAGGAGAGATTAGAGAAAAAGGGGATCAGAGCCTTTGCAAAATGTTTTGTGATCTCTCAATTAAAATTTTAATTTAGAACTAAAATCTGTGTTCTGATGACATCACTTCTTCCTTACAACATGAAAGGAGCGTTACAAACAAAGAGTAAAATCATGAAGTCTTTGATTCACCAAATGTTCTTCAGATTCAGTGAGGCTTTTGATGGAGCAAAGTGTAAAGAACTATGCTGGTAATTTTGAGTGCCAGTCTGCTACGTAACTGGATGGTAAGGCACATGGGAAAAGTTGGCAGGAGGTTCACTTTGCAATAGAGGTCAAGCACTTACTTGTTTCATTTTCAGTCCCCACATCGAGCCACTGACATCTATAACAAACAAAATGTTTTTGGGCAGAGGATCAAGATTTTCCGGGGCAAAGAAGTGAATAAAATAGCCATTAAAAATCTGCAAAATAAAATAAAAATATTCACAGTAAAGTGAGCTATAGTAAAGGTGTCAGAAAACTCGGGACAATAACAGTGCAGAAAATGTTATTCTTCTTTATGGGCCAATTCTAACTTTCAGCTCTGCACATCTCTGTAGCCTTACACCATTTATACTCCACAGTCTTTACTTTTTATCAAGGAAAGCAGAATCTGATTCTCAGACAACTGCCATGCACTAGCATAGGGAGGAATGAAAAACATGTTAAAAAAGACTGCTCTGTCTGTAGTAATTCAACCCCATAATTCTGCTTCACATTTACACAAAAATAGTGATGTTCTGGTTGTCTCCTTGTGATGTGTTGGTACAATGTCCAACGACTCTGTCCTCTGATTCATCATTAAATCACCAGGTATAAAAGACATTGGATTTTGGACAAGGCAGGAATCTGCTCCTGACTATATGTAGGACCATGTCTTAGCCATAAATTAAATAAATCCATTCTTCCCACTTAAAACCTCTCTGTTCTTTCAATTGGATACAGAGCTCTTTCTCATGCTTATTCTCCTGAACGATGAAGCTTATTTAGCACAGTTTGCTTAATGACAGCAATTCTTTTATTCACAGATCCCCCATCCCAGTTAAACAGCAACACTTACTTCCAATTCTCCACCCGTGGTTTCTCTGTTCACATCATATTGCACCACAAAATTTCCATCTACTGCTGTGGATGAGCACGTGGGGCATTTTCGTTGCTGAGCCATCGTTGGCTTGAAAGAAACATGAGCCTTGAAATGAGAAGTGATCATCGGTAAATCAGATGCTGCGTGCAAGCTGGATCATTGAAACAAAAGGAGTTCATCTATTCATGAAATATCTTATTTCACTGAACGCTTTTCTTCTTTCTTTATTTGTACTTTTAGTTTAAGTGGAAAATGGACTTTGTCACTTCAAAAGGGAAACAGCATTAAGTTTTGCCCGGATATGCTGATTCAGTAGTAGCAACAGTGGAACAAATAAGACGATCCATCTACAGCACCAAATATTTCAACCAGAGCTGTGCAAACCATTTCTAGTAAGTAATATATTGGCTTATTTAACATTTACCTACTTGAAACTATCCATAATTTTATCAACATTTTAATAGCTTTTAAAGTGATTTTTTCCCAAGCAAATGAAAGCTTGTAATTTGTCTGTAAGTTGAGTACTAGGAATCATTTTCATTAGTCACATGATTGGTTATGCAGACTTTATGGTATTATTCCTCTGCTTTGACTGGATAACTTGAAGTTTCCTGAGAACATAAGACATAATATATATAGTCACACACTATCTCTGAAATAATTTGCTGAACTAGGAATGTGGGTGAATGAGACATAAAGTTGAGCCTAGATATTAAGAAACAATACTGTCTGATATATTATTATAGTAGTATAGACAGACTTTTGGGGCCTGATTCACATATCCTGTATTAAACCAAGGATACATAACCAAGAGCTATGTCAGAGAAAGCTAGGGTGAGAATGTTAAGGAAAAGAGCAGTCCTAAAATTAAGTGCCTATGCAGATATTCTCAGTTGAAACTGAGATTGTGGAGTGATTCCAGAATGGTTATTCCACCTGATATTCATCACTTACCTTTTTCACATTCAGCAATCTCAGTGCATTGCTCATTCAGAATTACAAATTAAAAGCTTTGCACAAAGATGGACGGACTACACACTATTCCTATACTGCTGTCACTGTAGTATTTGAGCATCTTGTACATACGTTTAGGTATCAATAATGAAGACACTATATTTTTTGCCATATTTTTGCACTCTTCCAGCAGGTATGAAAAAATGCCACGACTGCATAGGAACAAGTGTGAAAACGGTAGTTTTCATGCTATTTCCAGTCTGTGACTGTTACCTTTTTCTCTCCCTTGGAGATGGTGGTGATTCCATCAAAATGGTCTCCTAGTGAATTAGGAACATGCACATAGCGAAGTCCCTGTGGCTCAATAATGCGGACATCCACCTAAAGGCAGGAAGGGAGGACATTTAGTATGGAGCAGCGCCAGCATTGTACCAGGATCTTATGAACCCTCCACAGGCAAACTCCAGCTGGGGGGTGGGTTGACCTTGAGAATGCTCCAGTAGGGCTAGCCTCATTCTTGGTGGGGATCCACGCAATGCTGAAAATAGACCACGATGGAAAAGCAAAAAAAATGTCCAAAGAATAGAAAGAATTTGGTGGAAATGCTCATTCTTCCTCTCTCTCTCACATCCTGGGGCAAGTGGTGGGATAGGAGTCAAGCATGATACCACCATTTAGGCTGAAAGCACAAAAGAAGCATGAAGTGACTCTGCCTCAGTGCTGCTTTGAGTTAGGAGGCCAGGGGAACACTCGGTGATGAGTTCTCTCCCTCCCCACTCATGCTATTGACAGGACAGAGAGTATTTTTGCTTTTGTTTGGCTAGTCAAGGTTATTTGGAAAATAAAGATTTTGTCCTGTCAGCCTGAGATAAGGCCCTTTTCTGGTTGTGTTTCTGCACAGTTAGTAAGACTACTAGGAGGCAGGACATGGGGTCCTTTTCAGTAGGGCTGACTCAGGCCTTTGGATAGCTTGAAGCAGATCACAGCCTGCACCAAGGAAATGTGAGGAGCAAACTTTCATATACAGCTTGTGCTGAAGCCATAGAAAGCTGAAGAAGATATTTATTGAACAGGAATGTAAGAATGGCCAGATGGAAATGTCCAGCTAGCCCTGTATCTTGTGTCTGTTGATGGATGACAGAGGACACCTTTGCATGAGTGTAAGAAAGAGGGTAAGAATAAGACAAATCATCTTCTGGCATGCAGTTGTGGAGGGACTCTCATTCAAAGAACATCTCTCATAGGACACTATCTCATAAAGTTGGGATTATTGTGAAAAGCACTGTTGCAAATAAATAGCAAACATTGTTTTTTTCCTTAAGTCAAGGCAAGTTTACACAGGGTATATATAGGCCAAAGCTTGTTTGCCCAAGTGGTTCTGACATGAGTCAGTCACAATTCAGGCGATACCCAACTGTGTTAGTACAAGAGGAGGCAGGACACCTTTGCTTCTCACTCATGTAGCTACATAGCTCCTGGTTTTAAGTGTTTCATGCTGGTCTACACAGTGACCGTGAGGCTCTTTGTACCAAACCCATATGAAAGGAAGGAGCTGTAGATGAAATGTCCTGCTGTGGGGCATGTAGGAACCTTGGCTGCTTTCTCAGTGAGGGTTCACCTTTGGGGTGCTGCCTACACACACCAGCTCTACTTTACCTCCATGTGCTTTGCCAAGCGTCCTGGCTTCACAGAGATGACATGCTCATAGGAGCTCAGTTTCCTTCGAATCATTTCATGGTAGTGAAGTTCGAAGTGGATCTTCATCCCTGGGGGCACATTCACTTCAGTTTTGAAGTTTTCCATATCCAAGGCATTGCTCCTGAAAAGTCAGCTGTGGGGTTATTTTGAGAAAATACAAGGAGAAATAGAGCTTCTTTGTATTTGGTTTAGAGTCATGCATTTGCTGGGTCTGATTCTAACTGTGGCCTATATCAGAGAACTGCTGTTGTCTGTTAGCACAGTATGTTTTATCAAGCTGAAAGCAGAAACGCAAGATAAGTCCTTGACAATTAAATATCAGAGTTGCTGTAAGTAAGCAACCCATTTCCTTCCCAGGGTTCCCTCCTCATCTATCTTCTCCTGGGATGGATCACCTCAGTTCACCTATGAATAAGTTCAGTACAATACCCATATGCCAAAGTCTTTATACCTTACTATTCCAGCAGCTTTGCCTTTGGCTTTTGCTTGAGAGTACATTTTTCTGGCTTCAGCTTTTTCACGAATTTTGCTGGTAAATGTTATACCATTGATATCCCTAGGATAGAGAAGCACAGTCAGTTTGCAAAAGAAACAGCTTTACAATTGATGACTGTTTCTTCATTTTAGAGAAACATCAGCGAAATCTAAGCTGGTGGGAAATGAAATAATAAGGCTCTTGTTTAACCCCAAAGTAATGAAGTCTAGTTTCCACTAGATCTGTATCTTTTTCCCTGCCTGCTTTTTTATTTCAAGTAGCCAGCACTCTTGTACTCTGAGGAGGATCTGCTCTCCCCCACCTCCTTCACACTTTCCCCATTCTTTGGGCAGGGCAGGCAGTTACTGATGTCATGCCTGTTTTGGAACATGGATCAGGACACGTCTCCTGACCAGCATGCTGGCTGCTTCTTCTCTGAATGGGTACTGAACTAGGCTAGTTCCTTGCTGTTCAATGAGGGCTCTAATCTGGATCTCTTTCTCTCCTTTGATCTGGTGTCAACTTGCACAAGAGAGTTAGAAGCTTAGTCTAGCTGAGACTTCTGTCCTTTTGTCAAATTTTGTTGATGTTGGCCAATGGCCCAATAATTACTGGAAAGGAAGAGATGGACAGACAGGCAGTATGATGACACGAGCCTTTTTCCATTGAGAAAGTGCTAAAATTACACTGAACCTGGAAAATAATAAGAGGTGTTTTGCTTTTACAAATACTTCCCTCCTACCACATTCTGCCACCACGTTGAACCCTGCCAGACCACAAGGCTGATACCTGTCCACTACTTACATAGTAAAGTTGTCAATAAAGGCTCCTTTGGGGACTTGTACATCAAACACTATGTGCTGTGACCGTTTGGCGTTATTCACCATTTTCGCTTGGATCATTGTGTTGGCCAACCGTGACGTTATAGTGGACTGAACTTTGTAGCTGTAAAGACCTATCTTGTCATCATCCTCCACCTGTAATTGAGAAAATTACTCTATAAATTTAGGACACAGCTAGAAAATGTGCCCTAGAGGGCAATATCAACTCCTTTTACAGTCTCAGTGCCTTTTTTTCAACTGCTGTTCCTTACAATATGGCAGCTAGATGGGACACAAACTCAAGTTCAGGACACCTCCATGTTTTGCCTGGCAATTGTGGCAGGGTACTCATGTGAATATAGTTCATTATAACATTTCAGCTGAATGGTGGAATTTATTAAGCTGGAATGTTTTCCTTGCTTTCGACAATGCAACCAGTCCTTGGAATGACCCTATCGGTGCAATCCAGCATAAAAGGGTGCACAGTAATCCTCAACATCATATACTGAGGGGGAGAGCACCTACATTTCCAATAAAAGTCCTAAATAAAGGAGACCTGAAGCATTGGTTACTGACCTAGTCTTGTAAATGATTAAACCATGGCAGCGGGATAACAGTATTAAACTGGTATATTAAGATACTGTCTTTGTCTAATCACTTTTGATGCTTATTTCTTCTTATTTACCATACCCTTCTCCCTCCATGAGCAGTTGTATAAACAGCATTGTGCAAACAGTGCTGTGTTTAAAGAAAATAGGTTAATACCCAACCAGAGGTAAAAACAAGGAACTGAACAAACAAAAGGATTGATTTCCGAAAAATGGTTAACTAGAAAATCACTTTGTTCAGTATTATTCTCCACAGAGAAAGGAAAAAACTCACCAGATCTCCAACATACCCCCAGTCGGATGTGCTTCGCTGGAAAAGAAAAATATGGAGAATGTATTTCAGCAAAGCTAAGAACAGAGATTGTGGCTGTTTCAAGACAGGGATCAGACAGTGGTAACATCTAAAAGCTGCTTTCCAAAATCATGAGAGTTGTTTTGAGTTCTCAGACTTTGCATACTCCTTTTGTCTTATTTTATGTACTTAGACATGGGATGCTGGAGCACGTAATCTCCCAGCTGCGACTTAGAGGCCATCAAAACCAGAAGGACAACTCTCTTCCTCTCTCTTTTATTTTTAATAGAAAACATTCTCTTCTAGAACAAAAATATTCTTCCTGAAAGCAAAACATGCTGGCAAAAAGTCATTCTCAGAAACCTAACAAAAATATTATCTTTTTTTTTTTCCTAGGACAAGTGGAAAAACCTCAAAACCCAGACCTTTTAAACTCATTTTGTTTTCATTTACATTTTAGAATATATATTATCATATCACATGCAATATGTATATATAAAACCCCCTATTGTGTAATCAATATTATATTTATATGCTTGTATACATGTAAAATTAGCTATATATGCACTACTTAGAAGAGCTGAAACTGCTGATTAATGGTTGGTTTTTTCCCTTGGCCTATGAATATTTCCATTTGGAAATATCTTCGAAGAGGTGGTGACATCTTGTGGCCATTTGAATCATTCTGTTTAATTCCCTAAAACTTAAACTTGCATAAGTAATCCTGGGATGGGATTTGGCTCACCTAGCTGTAGGGGGAGATGCAATTGTTTAATGCAGATATCTACTTTGGTGTTATCATCACAGCTAGGCAAGCTCAGCTTTTCACAGTCCATGGAGTGATCCCTTTCATCTGAAAATAGATACCTCCATTTGGTTGAATGAGTCCTGCCCCGGACCATGCTGACTGTGCTGATTAGAGGAGTGGGCACCCAAGGGTACCACCCTGGCCTTCAGCTGGGGCTCCAGGAGATCATGAGGCTCCTGTAAGTCTCGCATGATATCTGACACCCAGTAAGACGTCTTGGACCCTGCTAGATCCATCCATGGAGGCAAGTGAACTGAGCCATTCAACTCCACTGCCGATGGGCAGGAACTGACTAGTTCAGCTACTGATGGCTAAATTATAAAAATGTACCAAAACATACCAATCTCATCTCAGATTTCAGTAGCACTTGAATCCAAGAGGACCCAAAACCACAGAAGATGCTCACAAACCCTGCATTAGTCACATAGTGCATATAAGGCTTGCTATACAGTTACTAAGTTCATTTGAAGCTAATTAATATACTGTTACTAGGAAAATCTTGGGCTGCATAAGAGATGACACAGGTCATAGCAAGATCATTTTAATGAGATGATTTTAAGGATCCTTTAAAGCCAGGTAGAGAGACTGCAGGATTTCCACCTGCCTGAGAGCAAATGCAAGTTTTTATTTACTAGCTCTACAGGCTCTATCTATCTGAAACATTCCATCTGGGATTTCAGGATATGGAGGTTTATGACTCTCTAGAGTCCCTTTGCAAACCTTGATGGACTGATCCTTACTCAGTCCATCCCAACACCCCACAAACATCACTGTACAGTGAACTGGACCCTTCACATCTGATGAAGAACCACACCATGAAGAATGACTGCTGTCCCCACACATACCCATGGCATAGGAAACATCACCAGCATGAACAGCAATTAAGACTAAACCAACCTTAACTGAAACAAATTTAATTTTGAAAAGATGAAGACCAAGACCTTAGCACAGAGGAGATTTGTTTTATTGTGGTACTTTTCTGGTTCTCGGAAAAGCTTAGAGTTTCTGACTCACTTTACGAATGATGCTTAAGGCTTTCAGGATGCCCAGGTTTCCTTCCTGTCCATTTTCATGGGGTTGGGGGAGAAGGGGGAAGTGCTGATGGAGACATGAGCTTATCACTTGCACATGCAGTGCCTCTCATTGCTGTTGTTAGAGGTCAGACACGGGGCAAGCCAACCATCCCCCTGGGATCTCAAAGGTTGCAGAGGGCAGCCACTCCAACGGGTCAGGAGGACAGAGCTGTAGATAACTATACTTCAAGTTTGAGTGCTGGTGTGGTTACCGAGAACATGGGCTTTGTAGGGGCTTCTGTGGCACGTGAGACTCGTGCTATTTCTCGCGTGAGGATTCGTGGCTGATCCTTGCCTTTAAATCACATCCAGATCTGCTGATGACTGCGCTGCATAGAAACAGTACCTTGTGCAATAGCTAACGTGTGGCAAATTGCCAGTTAGGGTGGAGACAACAAGTGCCTCAGGAACTGTTTTAAGGACCCGGTCTTGACAGATGCTGGGTGCTTTCTTCAGGTACTAAGACCTGTCTTCCTCTGGCATCTGAGCAAGCTATCGATATTTAGCCCTCTATAATGATCTTTGTTCAAATCACTGTGCATGAATGTTGCAACTACTATGCAGTCTACAGTCAAGAAAATATTGGGTACTTCAAGCTAACTTTTATCCAGGGCTGTTGGCCCTGAATCCTCCTGTCCTGTCCGTGGAACAAGAAGCCATGGTGTCTAAGGGAGGAACACATTACAAAAGGTGATGCATTAGAAGAGTTTGCAGTTTTTACATCATCTATGGGATGCCTAGCTTACCATTGCTTTCAAGTTGCAGTCCACAGGCTACTCTGCGGTGTGAGTTAGTAAAACAAGGAAAGCAGATTCAGAGATGTTATATTGCATTTGAAGGAAATTACTTTTCTACTGGGGCATGAAAAAGGTTGAAAAGCAGATGCCCAGCATAAGAAACTAGAAAGGAGACCTACCTGGCACGTCCTCTCAGTTCTTTGAGGTGTTGTTTCCTCACAGATTCACTTGTTTTTGTGTGAGTCATTTTCTAAGCAGTTTTTAACACACTGCAATTTCATTGCAGCCTCTTCAGACTCCTTTTGGGGATCATAACCCTTACTGTGAGGCCAGCAGAGCCATTTCAAACCTAAGAGCTTGTCAAAGTTTGTCTTCATAGTTCTGCACATGGATCATGGTCTCTCTGGTTGCATTTATACCCTGGGAGCTGGGGGGCTCTCCAGCCAGCTAATGCCACCCTCTCTCTCCTTCCATATTTTCTTCCTGTGCTGGTTCTCATGGAGAGGAAACCAGGCAGGCAGAGCAGTAAGCAAATAGGTGTGATCTCACCTGGCTCTGGACAGCTGGAGATCAGGACCAAAACTGGGAGACATGCTACAGAACATCCCATCTCACAGTCTAGACAGAAGCTCTGTTATCTACCTCTAAACCAGAGATAACAGCAGTGCACCATCGTATAGAGGTTCACAAGGTTACCTGCATTCCAGCCCATGGGGCACTCTGTTTCTGTGGTCACGAGGACCATTCACATACCTGAGACCCAGTGGTTTTGGAATTACTCAGCAGCAAATATTTTTCATCAGAATACCTGATCTGGACCTAGATCTGACCTCTTTCTATTTAGAGCTAATCAGTAGGGTCTGCAGAGTTCTGCTGTCTTGTTGCCAATGGGCTAGTGACCTCGCTGTAGAAAAACATAGTGCTAAAACAGTAACTTGGAAGACAGCCTTCCTCTGGTGATTAGCAGTATTTAACTGTGTGCTACTGTTGGCCAAGAGCTGCTGTCTCAAGATGTTTCGCATAGTTCAGTTTAAACTCATTTATTAATTTTTATTGTGACTCAACTAACATAAAGGTAGCTCATCCTATAGCTGAGATCTTAGTTCTCCTGGTTTGTAAAGACTCATTTGATAGGTAAAGGATGGGAAATAATATATGGGAATATAAGGAATAACTGGTATAATAAAACCACTAGTAGAATTGCAAATTAGTGCATGCATATGTCTATACCACAATGTATCTGGAAAGTTGGGGAACAGAGGCAATGTAATACATATGGCACTAATACAGACATGTTGGAAAGAAAGGATGCCCTGAAGAAGTGCAGCCAGAGGGGATTTCTGCTTAAATCATGATTAAATTATTTAAATACTGGTCTGGCAAATGTAAGCTGGCTTGATTCATATTTATGCTGAAATCTTCCATTTTTCTGGCAGTGTAATGGGAGCTTTAGGTGTCAGTAAGTCACATTTACACTCTGTGTGAGGCCCCTTTCAAAAAGCCTTAGTATAAAGAAGAATCATGTTTGCCTGTGCTTAACTTCAAAGATGCAGGGAAATCCAACTTTACTCAAGAAGATCTTCTGTTTTCACTATATTGAACAAGCTCAAGAAAGGCAGCACCAGCGCTTGGTGGAGGACAAAGTCCACTCCGATCATAATTTCTTTCATGCAGTGTAATAAAAGTTAATATCTTAAAAAAACTGATTCCATGATTATTATTGTTAATTACCAGTGGGTAAATCACAAGAAAACTCCCACAATGCTGGTTTAAATGTTTCTGTTTCGGAAGCCGACAGACTATAATAATCTGCGACCCATCAGCATGCTGGAAACAATTTTTTTTCCCTGGTCTCGGACTCCACCAGCTCATTATCTGCGTGACATGTGCTGCACTCTTTTGACCTGCATTAAATATGAATGAATGGACTACCTGCAGGACTGAAAGGTTTCAGCCTACACTGCCAGTGTCTGAAGTCCTTTTCCATTTTCTCGTGGAAAAGCCTCACCAGTATCAATGGGATTTTTCCCACACATGAATTTAGGCACACAAGTATCTCCATTGTTTAGCATCTGTATTATGGTCCTTAGGAGCACAGACATGGAACAAAGCCTTGTTGTGCTAAAGGATAGTAGCAGTTCTTATCCCAACAAGAGATACGGAGGTCTCAATGCATATTAGGACCTGCTGGTCCCGCCTGATTGCACACTCACAACACTTGACACAGAACAAGCCACCTGGAGAGAGCTCCCAGGTGTTCTTGTTTCCCTTCTTTTGAAGCATTTCTGGGTACTGTACCTGGTACCTGCCATTTCTTGTCTTGGAGCTTGAAGGAAATCCATTGATTTCTAGGTCAATCAGGTTTTCTACTTCCTAGAGAAGAAAGAGGAAGAAAGAAAGAAAGAAAGAGGTGTTTTTGCTGCCTTACTGTTTTATTTTTCACTTGATTTTTTGTTGATTAGCACTCTATTAGAGTTCCAAAGGCAATTTACCTCCCCTTGGTGCAAATGGGGAGCAGAGGCACAAGACATCTTAGACAAAAATGCTGCATCTTCACACGTTCAGTTACCCTCTGTGGCCAACTAACTCTATATACTTTTATAAGATCATGACCTTTACCAACACTTTACAACCTTTCCTTCTGAAACATGGAGTAATATTTAACACACTGAAGTGACTTTAAAGAGCAAGAGGCAGATTATCATTAGGATGGGTCTAGCCATGGTAACTACAGCATTTCAGATACTGATCTCATTTAAACCAGCAAGTTCAGAGAATTTCTGCTCAAACCAGTAGAAATTGTCTCTGGTTTTATACTAATATACCTGAGAACTAAATTCGTCCCATTGACAGCAAAGGAACATCAGGTGTTTTCCAAATGCAAAGCTGCACTGATTCAATTGGAAGCGTGGTTCTTATACCACAGCAATCCTCTTAATTAAATTTTGTTAGAGGTTTAATTTATGGCAATAAAAAAGTTAAGTACATGAGTTGCTCTCCAACTTATATGACAGCACACACACAAAGGTTTGCACAAAATTAACTTAAACTCTTTAAACATGTTGATGTTAAACTGATACGGCATCTGTGGTTAGAAAGGACCACAGGTCTGGAATATTTTTCCTGGGAATTACAAACTCAGTATAAAAATCTCACTGTGTCATGAAAAGTGCTATAAGAAGAAAGAAAAAGAAGATATCCCCGCTCACTAATTATTTTTGTTAATCTTGCAAAGGAAAAGAAAACTTCACACCATCCTGCTGACTTCACAGAAATATTGCAGTATGGCAATGTGGAAATGGGTGTAGACACCCAAATCTAAATTCACCTGAGTCTGGGGGTTTAAATTTGGACTCAGCTTCAGAGTCAAAGCTATAACTATAACAAATAACTTTTCATCACTGTATTATTGTAAGAAATTACAAGGTCTTCTATAAATTATATCATCCCTCTGCTGAGGGAAGTGTAGTGAATAGGGTCTTAACTCTGTATTTGAATTCTTGTCAACAAAAACCTGAGTCCATATGAAGCTTTGCTGAAGTTCATAGTGGTCTATACAGGAGACCCCATCCACACAGATATCTTGGTGCTCTATTTCTGCTTATTCCAGGGAAACAGGATATAAAATACACTGAAAGTCTGAGCATACAAGCCCATGTGAATGTTTAAAGGTTAAAACCACCAGAAAATGCAAAGCTGAGGTAAAAATATGAATCCTGCTTGAAAAGAAACTTGGAGTTATGCCCATACTATCCCAACTTTAATAATATTAAAAAAGCAACGCTATGAATCACAGGTGAACGCCAATTATCAGAACAATCCCATTTACAGATAAAAGTAGAAGAGAATTCACGAGATACAAGCAGAGCTCTGAAGCAATGACCCAGTTCTGCTCTAGCTGAAGCCAGCTGCAGCTCCAATATTGACATCAGCAAGGAAGGGAGACCTAGGCCCTGCTTTGAAATACTCACATCTGGGATTTCGTCGATAACAAGATCAAAGCTTCCTACTCCAGAAACAAGGAACAAAATCAGGAAGCAGATCAGATGCTTCATTTTCTTCCTGCTTGTCTCCTGAGAACAGCCCGCATAGGTATTAGACGCAAGATTTTTCCTTCTCTGAGACAAGTTCAAGGAAACAGCTCAGGGTTATGCAGTATTTTGAACAAAGTTTTGAAACGCTGACTTTGTTTAGGCCATAGGTAAATATTTGCCTTGCAACGTAAGTCTGAGCTGTGGTGCCTGAGCAAGGGTTATCCAAATAGTGTCTTCACTCGCCTCTGCCCTCGATAACAGCCCAGGCTTGGATAGGCTCACTTCTTGCTTTTGTAGCTTCCCGTGATGTTTGACTAATTTCCTGCTAGGCACAGACCTTGGAGTATCCCAAACTTCAAAAGATGAAAGCAAGAACTCACTCATAGCTTGTTTATAGTAAATGAGGTGAAGACTGGTTCTCAGAGCGATGGAGGCAGCAAAATTGTACCTCTCCAAGTGCCGTCCCACCCAGCCGTCTCACAGGGGTTGGCAGATACCTTTGGGTTGGATCCTGACCCACACAAATACCCTTCTTCCGCTCTGCTGGGAAAGAATCATAGCTGGTGGTGGGAAAGTTCCAGTTTTTCAAAGTTAGTCATGTGAAAACATGCAATGATATTTTCAGATGCATGTTGTATGGCTCCTGGGTGCTTTTGAAGCTGTTTTGGCCTCCCTGCCTCTTTGGATAGTTCAAGACATGGGATAAAGTAAACCAACAAAGCAAAAGGGGGAAAAAAGGGAGGAAGCAGGTTCCTGGCAAAAGGAGCTGGGGTGTCTCTTCCACTCTTCCAGGAAGAAAGGAAATTTCCAGTCATCCTAGCAACCTCAATGGAAAAAACTGAATTACTATGTGAACCCCGGGACAAAACAGCAAACAAGATTGTATTATATTACATTATATTATATTATATTATATTATATTATATTATATTATATTATATTATATTATCTGCATTATATTAACTATATTCTGTTATCTTACCCTATGTTATGTTACATTTCAATGTTTCAGTAAAAGTTTTCTGCAGCACCTGTCTGCTGTCACACATCCTTCTTCCATCTTTTCAATAGATTGTCTTGCAGGCTGAGGCCTGAAACTACGTTCAAAGGTTCACAAGGAATGCAAGCAGAATAGTGACCTTTCAGCTCACTGCCATGTAAGAGCTGCCAAAGGTGCTTAGGAGAACATAAAAACTGGAGCAAGCACGTAAAGTATTTTCCAAAGACCCTCCTAGTCTCCAGCTACTTGTAGTTATGGTACATCCTGATCAGTAGATGGTTTGCATTTATTTAGCAGTTCTTAGTTAATTTATTTTCCAAAAACCTATAATCTCCTCTGAAGAGACTGGATAAAAAATTAGTATTCATAGCATCCTATGACAAGAAGTTCCACACCTTAACTATACATAGAATGAACCATGGCCTTTTGATCACTTTGAACCTGTCACATGATAGCTCCATATACCGTTTTACAGATGTTATGCTGGAAGAGGCATTGAATAATTAGTCCTGATTTGCCTTCTCCCACAATCTTTTAGGCAATCCTGGATCTTGAACTTGGAGATGACATGGGTCCAGATTTGCTAGAAAGCTTAGGAGCCTGTAGGCTGTACTCCAACTAGTACACGGCCTGCACAACACATGCATCTTGCTTTTGCATTGATCCATTCCACACAGTGGTTCCCCACATCACCTATTTACTGCTTTCTAAGCTCTGGTTCAGCTCTCAGACGGTGCATATGTAGAGCCTGCAACACTTCTTCTCCTGAGGAGACAGTTTCTGAAGGCAGAGGTCACTTCATAAGCAGTTCTGCATCCCTCAGGCCCAAATGGCATGACCTGGCCAGTCTTCCCCTCCCCTATGTTACTCCAGATCATCTTCTGTGTTTCAGCTTCCCATGGAGGTGGGGGTAAGTGGTGTGCACAGAGGAGGGGAGTGTATGGGAGGAGAGCGGGGAGGATGGGAGCAGAGTTTTTGAATAACCATAGAATTATTTAGGTTGGAATAGGTTGGATAGTAAGACTGTTACGATCATTGAGTCCAACCATAAAACCTAACACTGCCAAGTCCACCACTAAACCATGTCCCTAAGTGCCACATCTACGTGTCTTTTAAATACCTCCTGAGATGGTGATGCAACCACTTCCCTGGACAGCCTGTTCCAATGCTTGATTACCCTTTTGGTGAAGAAATTTTTCTTAATATCCAATCTAAACCTCCCCTGGCACAACTTGAGGCCATTTCCTCTCATCCTATCACTTATTACTTGGGAGAAGAGACCAGCCCCCACCTGGCTACCACCTCCTTCCAGGTAGTTATAGAGAGCGATCAGGTCTCCCCTCAGCCTCCTCTTCTCCAGGCTGAACAGCCCCAGCTCCCTCAGCCGCTCCCCATCAGACTTGTGCTCCAGGCCCCTCACCAACTTGGTTGCCCTTCTCTG
>JAVJGG010000005.1:4639060-4725628 GCA_035590195.1 Aviceda cuculoides | reverse complement strand
GGCCGGCGCGGCGCGCTGATTGTGTTGGAGGGAGTGGACCGCGCCGGGAAGAGCACGCAGGGCCGCCGGCTGGTAGAGGCTCTGCGGGCCGATGGCCACTGCGCTGACCTCCTCCGCTTCCCGGGTACGGGGTCTGCCGACGCCCGGAGGGGAGGGGAGGGGAGGGAGGGAGGGAGGGAGGGAGGGAGAGAGGCCGGGCGTCCCGCTAGGCCGGGCGTCCCGCTAGGCCGGGCCGCGGCGCCCGTTGTGCCCCCGTGGGGGTGCGGGGACGCTATCCGAAGGCTTTCGTGGTACTCCCGGCCCCTGACCTCCTCCCACTCGTGACGGGTTGACTCCCACTCTCGGATAGACCGACCTCCTCCCACCCGTGACAGACAGACACCCACCCCGGACAGACTGATCTCCTACCCGTGACAGACAGATAGACCCCCACGCCAGACGGACTAACCTTGTCCCACCCATGACAGACAGATAGACCCCCACCAGCAACAGACTGCTCTCCTCCCACCTGTGACAGACAGATAGACTCCCACCCCAGATAGACTGATCTGCTCCCACCCATGATGGGCAGATAGACCCCCAGACTGACATGCCCCCCAGGACAGGTGGACACCCCTTTGGCAAGAGCAGCTTGGGGCAGAGTTTGCTCCTTCTTCCCCTCTGTCCTACAGAGAGAACAACGGAGATCGGGCAGCTCATCAGCTCCTACCTGGGAAAGGAGAAGAACCTGGAGGACCACGCTGTTCACCTGCTCTTCTCCGCTAACCGCTGGGAACATGTGTAAAGACAACATTTGTTAAGTTGTAAAAGAAAAATGCATGGTGCTGAATCCTCCCAGGGTTTTAGCTTGCAGTATGTACCATAGGTATGATCCTGTTTAGCAAGGGAAACATGGCTGGAAGCAATGTCTCAAGGACTCTTACAGCTTTGGATTTAATCTTAGATGGAATGCCACATTTTGTTTTTTTTAAATCATTAGGTGTGATATTTCCAATCTCTGTGCTATACTAGATTTAAGAACTGGGGAGCTGAGACAGTACCAGTCTAGACTATGAATTTACTTTCTTTCCTGAATGAAAAGACCTTCTTTGCAAGGAGTTCCATGTGAGTGACAGAGTGGTTAAGGAATCGTGTCCAAACTTCCCCTCCAGCTAAAGGCTGCATTCAGCTGTAAATGGCTGTCCTTGCTTTTGGCCCCTGAATCTTTGCGTGTAGAGCTAGGGAAATCAGTGTCGGCTGTTGTTTTTACCTGGAAATCTATATTGCAAAATGTTTCATTTAAAAAAAAAAAAAGCTTTGCAGATTCTGCTGTAGTGGCAATGCCAAGCAAACTGGGAAAGTGTAAGGCAGATGAGTGAGCTGTAATAAGAAGTGTCGTTGTCATGAATAAAGGATCCTTTTCCAGACTGAGGCAGAGTGTATCACAAATCTGCTGCACCACTGTCATGGTTTAACCCCAGCCAGCAACTAAGCACCATGCAGCTGCTTGCTCACTTCCCCTCCACCCAGTGGGATGGGGGAGAGAATCAGGCCGGGGGGGGGAATACAAATGGCTAGCCATGATCAGCATCACAGATAACCCTGACACTGCTAATGATCACTGTTGATGATGACATACGTTAACAGAGAAACACTGGCCTCATGAGCTGTCTTTTAGATGAACTCCTTTCATTTGTATCACTATAGAGGAGTGTAACTTCATTATTTTTCTCCCACATGGTTTTCAGACCGTCAATGAGAGAGAAACTACATCAAGGGATCACACTTGTGGTTGACAGATACGCCTTTTCTGGAGTGGCCTTCACAAGTGCCAAAGAGGTGAGTGAGACCTACAGCAGCCCCTGCCTCTCTCTGTATTTGGAGAAGCAGCTCCAGTTAGAGGCCTGATATTGATATAGGTGCGCATGGCCCAGGCTCCTCCCCTGGGGAAGTGAGGATTGAAATCGAGGCATGGATGTTTCGGCTCAGGTATTGATGTGGTCTGTTTGCCCGGGTCTACTCCTTCCTCAGAAAGAGCAGAGAAACTCATTTGGTTACTTTTTGTAAATCTGGACAGACTCCTGGCTGTGGGGAAGCTGGCCTGTTTGACTCTGGAGAATGATTATGCGCATTTACTTGAGATTTTCCACGCTTGGTCTGGCTGCTGGCCCGCAAATTTGAAAAGAATAACAGAACCACGTATGTTGGAAGGGACCTGTGGAAGTCATGAAGCCCAGCCTCCTGCTCAAGAGTAGGTCTAATGTCAAGCAGGCTTCTTGGGGCCACATCCAGCCAAGGTTTGAATATCTCCAGGGATGTAGATCCACAATCTTTCTGATCTCTTCTTTCAGTGTTTGCCCACCTTCATAGTAAAAATTATTTTCTTCATTTAGCCTGAATTTCTCACATTCCCACTTGTGCTTTTTGGCCTGCCCCTGCTTTCAAGACAAGTCAGCTCTGTCTGCCTGCTTTTGGGTCATTCTACACAGCTGTAAGATCCTCCTGAGTCTTGTGCTCATTGTTGTGCTCTGAGGAGGCTGTTCCAGAAGACCAACCACCTCTCCTGGGCCTCTTTGCCTTCCACATGAGTTTCCTGGGCCATCCTGCTAAAAGGTCCCTAATAAACAGAAATCTGCTGTCCCGAAGTCCACGATTTTGTTTGTCTTGCTGACTACTCTCCCGATTTTAAACCAGTGTCTCATGTTCCCTGCAGCCAAGGCTACCCTTGACCTTCGTATCTTCAACCAGTTATTTCTTGCTTGTGAGTAACAAATACAGCAGGGCACTTCTCCTCGCTGGCTTATCAATCAATGTGCCCAGAATCTCTTCAGCGTGCTCCAGAAACCTGGATTGCTTGTGCCCAGCAGATAGGCAGGTGCTTGAGGTCCTCCATGAGTACCAGGACCTGCAGTTGTGATCCTTCCAGCCAGCTGTCTAAAGAATGTTCATCAACTGCCTCTCTTTAACCAGGCAGTCTGTAGCAGGTCCCACCCCAACATCACTGGTGTTACTCTGCCCTGGTTGTCCTACTTTCAGGTGAGCTTCCATCATCATATCACCCCCCAGCTATTTCCTCCTGGCATCCCACCTTCAGTTCTCTACAGATGGCCAACTTTCCCCTGACATACCTAGTTTAAAGCTCTCTTCACAGGCTTAGCAACCCTCTTTGCACAGACATTCTTGTCGCAGTCTTATCAGATGCATCCCATTCCTGCTCCATAGCCATAGATGCTCAAAGAGCATCCTGTGCTCATAGAAGCTGAAGCCCTGCCTGCAACACCGGCTGTGTGGCTGAGAGTTGACCTCCATCATTCTTGCCCAAGCTCTTCCCCACTTCCTGGAAGGATTGAGGAAATCCTGGGCCGCCATGCCCTGCACCCTCACCTCCAGAGCCCCTCAGTCACTCTTGGTACATTTAAGATCACCCTGATAGTATTGCTGGTGCCTGTGTGGATGAGCAGGAAGTGGACAAGCCTTGGCGGTCTCTCCACAAGATTGTGGATTCATGTGCGCTGATGGAAGTCTTCAAATCTCTCACCTAGATCCGGAAGTTGAAAGCTTTGTCCTTGTGTCTGGGCTGAAATTCCTGGGTAGGGTGGGTATTTGAAAAGGAGTCTCCATGGGCTCAGAAAGATCCACACTAAAGCTGTGTGGTGTTCGTATTTGGGAGCAGCTTTCTTTTGGACTGGTCACAAGTTTTGGACTGATAATGTCTGTACAGACACTCAAAACATGACTTGGCATTTAGCTCTGAGGGGCTCTGCAGAAGAGATGTTAAAATCTTCAGCTCTGCCAACTTAAATGACCATGAGAGGTGCACAGCATCTAGTAAACCTGGCCCCCCCCAAATTAACAGGACTGAATTCCCACACGATAAGCTCAGATACCACCTTTTCAGTTTGTAGCCCGTTCTTAGTGTTTCGGGCTGCATCTCCTCTCTTTGGCTGTTCCTTTCCCACCCCACTCTCCAGCTAACCTGCTTCTTTCCCCTTCTTCGCATTCCCTTCTTTCATCTCAAACTTGCTTGTCTTTGTTTGGGACAGAACTTCTGCCTGGATTGGTGCAAACAGCCTGACATCGGACTCCCAAAGCCAGATCTGGTTCTGTTTCTTCAGTTAAGCCCGGAAGAAGCAGCGGAACGGGGGAACTTTGGAAATGAACGTTATGAGAACAGCTCCTTCCAAGAGAAAGTTCTACAGTCCTTCTATCATCTGATGAAGGACAAGACATTAAACTGGAAGGTAAGGAAACAACCCTAACAGGCATGTCATAGACCAGGGTGGGGGCGTCTCATGAGAACTCCCGAATTGTGCCCATCGCATCTCTGTGGTCCCCCCTCCTGCTTCTGGTCAGGGGGACGCATTGGGGATCAGCCAAGCGCACTGTGGTCTGTGGCAGCGAGGGCACTTCCCCGTTCCAGGACATCCTATGGGACCCTGTTGCAGTGGGGGGAAGAATTTTGTTTGGTTGATTTAGTTTTCTAAAAGAGCTTTCTGGAAATCATTCTCTTTCTTAAAGATAAGCTGACAAACCTGGGTAAAAAGCAGTGGGACACACCCATGCTCTTCCTTGCCTGTTTCCTTGGCATCCTGCAGCATCTGCCAAGGATTCTGGAATTGCTCTTGCAGCTTGTAGACACAATACTGATGACCACCTTCCTTCTCACATGGCCAGTTTCCATCAGCATTTGCTGTCTTAATGGTACCAGAAGTCTCTCCAAATAGATGATCTTTTTTGTCCACCCTGCTGCATCGCTTTTCCTTCTTGTTCATCCCTTGGAGCTGTTTGCAGAGGACTGCACAGTCAGCAGCGTTATCCCAGAAGAGGAAGCGTTCCCCGTTTACCCTGTGTGTAGATCATCTAGGCTGAGGATTTCTGGTGGGGGCATCCTTTTTACCATCTCCATCACCCTGTCAGTGCTCGATCATGAGATATGGGCAGCATCTTCTGCTTATTCTGTAGCTTTCACACAGACATAGGAGGACACAGGTTATGGATAAGTTACTAGTCACCAGAAGCTGGAGATGTACACAGATTTGCCGAATGAGCGGACTGTAAGGTAAAAGTAATTCTTCACAGCCTGTTTCAGGTAAACATCGTTCTCTAACATGAAAGAGTTTTTGTGTACTGTACTATTAGAACCTGAAGGACCTAAATGTACAACAATCACCAAACTAGGACTTCTATTCTAGTAAATGTTATGTTAGGAAATTACCTTCCCTACATCATAACAACTGGAAAAATAAGCTGACAGAAAACATGTACCATAGCACAAACCCCAAAATAATTCATTTAACAAAAATAAGCATGCTGTCATATGAGATGATATGAAACTTGTGTAAAGTCTGTAAACTGTGATTTTTCCGGAGATTCCACCAGTGAACCACGTTTCTCTTATTACCTGTCTTCTGTTATTTCTTTTGTTTTCTATCCATTGCTTGAAAGGAGTTTTCACTTAAAGCAACACATCTGTTTAAAATATCTCAAAGTGCATAACTATCAAACAGATAAATATCAGAATACATGATGAAGAGGTGTCCCTGAAATGAGTGTGGAAATCCAGTTTCAGTACACATTAAAGGTATAGTTAGAATTCTTGTCTCTTTGCCCCTCAGTATCAGATAGAATAACAGACATCAAAGTTGCCAAAGAACAGATTAGTCCAAGGCACAAAACGCAGCTCGGTACCATCGGTTACAGAAATAAATTGAGATCAGCAAGCTACTTGATGATACTGTGTGAGCACAAAGGTGGGGTGCTGGCTGTGCAGTAATGAAAAGGCTACCATTTCGTCATGCAGTCTATTGCATATCCTCACAGCCTGCTCTTTCTCAGCAGTGCTGTGCGGGCCAGTGTTGCATAGGTCACTGTGATAAATCTGCACCTCTCTACATCTTTTCACCAAATCCTTTCTTCACCTTGGTCACACCCTGAACCACACAGGGGCGATGCTGCTATTCTTTAAACATCAGCCTAAGGATCACCAGCATCTTATAGCTCTACCACCATTACTGACCTCAGCTTGCAGTATTTAAAAAACAAACAAACAAACAAACAACAAATCTGAAACTGGAACATTGCGTGATATATTTCGAGAGGTTCTTACTATCATAGGTGGAGTTTATTTTGAAGAACCACTGAAGGATTAATACATTGATGTTTCTGGGGGACTACAGTACAGGATGAAGAATGTTTACATGCCTTTACGTCACGTGCCCCAAAGACTGTCAGCAAACTACAGGCAGCAGCAGCAGTTTTTTCTGTTTCCCTTCATCCAGCCCCACATCTACTTCTTAAATGTCTATTCCCAAATAAAATAGATTTTTCCAATTCCACTCCAGAAACAGTGCGCAGGAGGTGTAATTAGCTCATTTCACTGCTCATGAATAGTAACAATACTGAGTAACAGGGGGAATAGATAAAACAGCAAGGCGAGTTTTTCTCATTTGGTGGTGTTAATTAACATGTTTCTGTTTTTGTCTTGGGAACAGACAATGGATGCTTCAAAGAGCATAGAAGACTTGCACAGAGAAATCAAGACCGTTGCAGAGGAAACCATGCAGGAGGTTCAGAATAAACCTTTGGGAGAACTCTGGAAATAAAACTTTATACAGGTTATTCTTTTAGACCTAAGGGAAAACTCATCTCTTGGATATTTCTCACTTCGATGATTCCCCTACATCACCTTCCAGTAACTACAGCTTAGATCCCATGTATTCTTCTGGGTCCAGCATGGTGCTGATGTCCTTGTGATTTCATCTACTCCTCCCCTCCATCCTGCATAGCCCCTTCTGTATTTTATAAGTGAACATGCAACAAGCATGTAACAAATTCCTCATAAAACCCTCCCAACCTCAAGCAGGAGCTCTCGTTCTAGCCCCAGTCCTGTGGTGCAGACGTGGGCATGGAGCCCAGGGCTGACCCTGGACACAGCAGCAGGAAGCAGGTAACAGCCTTCCTGGTTACAGGGAACTGCCACGTTTCTGATTCTTCTGCCTCTAGTAAATGCATTCCCTGTGTTGAAACCAGTTTGTAGAGGACTTGCTAATAAATGACTCTTTTAAACATTTTTGCACAGGGCATTTTTTTTTTCCCAGTATGATCATTTATCTTCTGGAAGGATATATGGGAGGTGAAGGTGCTGTGGTTCAGGCAGTAAATCCAGGGAGAGCAGTGCGCTACGGCTGTGAAATGAAGGGAGAGATGAATTCAAGCCTTCTCCCCAGCTGTCCAGTGAGAACAATACAGAAACTGAACTTCTGTGAGCAGGTAAGAGTCTGAAATAGATGTATTAGCTCATAGCAAGGCCAGTTTGAAGGGTGAGTGGCACATAAATTATTTTAGACTGGTCAAGTTACTCCTGTGGCCAACATCAGAGGAACAGTTATTTATTGCAATAAATAATGCAATTTAAACAGCCTGGCACAGGCTGCCAAACCAGACCAGCTATGAATTGATCTAAGTCGTCATTAATGACCAGCAAACAACAATAAACTGGAATCTTAAACTGAATCATTTGCAAGGTGCACTGAGATACAGCAATTACCAGTAGAGTTAATGTCTCTGCTGGACAGTTAATTCATCTTCTAGCAGTGTGTACTGGACTGATCTCCAAGCTGGCCAATACAGAGACTAAATCCTGCTCTAAGTCTTAGAGAGAGAGGCAGATTGAACTGATCCACTAGCAGGGAAAGGAAAGTAAATGTTTAAAGCAAAATTGCTAATGCAAGCATCAGCCGAAATGGAAAAAGCTGCTGCCTTCACTCTACAGCTACCTAGCACCTGGTAGCAGAAACACTCCTCATGAAGGAGGTGAGCACCTGTAATGCTGAATCAGGACCTTCCAGCAACACTGGAAGAAGACAACACACAGAGAAGTCATTTAATTCAGATTAGTTTTAGGCTCCGGACTAAAAAGCCAGAAATACCTTTTAAAGATCTAAGAAAGCTAAGCTCAACTCTGTTACTGGGGTTGCATTAACACTTGGTGAAATCTTGTCTGGCTGAGCTGTCCTTAACCATAAAAGCATGAATACGAAACAAGTAGTAACTCTTCTTGTGCACAAATCAAGAGGGAGATGCATCCCGAGTGACTAGCTCTCAACAAAAAAGGACCTGCCAATGACAACAGAGGGTACAGCCTTCCGATTCAAGCGCTGTGTCCTGCTGTCACACGGCAAAATAGGAAAAATGGTCATTGAACTGACTACGCTTACTTCTGTAACATTTGCTACTGCAGAGCTGGTGCTTGAAAGGCTAGCTGGAAACTGATGCTATGAAAAGCTATCAGTTAAACAGCGGGCATACAATCTTAAAGGAAGCAAGTTTCACTTTCCACCTACCAGTGCAAAAACTTTTGAGCCTCTGCTTGGCTCTTTCCCCTCTACCTCAAAAGCACACATGGCAGACACCAAAAAAGTATGTCCTGTCTCTGAAAGGCTTACACCATTTTAGACACAGAGAGATGCTGTGCTGCTTAAAATTCAAGTAGCAGAATTGCTATGGAAGTGTTTTTTCCTTTCCTACAAGCATGTCTGCAGGTGCTCACCCTCTGGAGTAGGAACATTAACTTGGCAGTCCCAAGCAGCCAGCAGCAGCTCTTCTATCTGATACACCAAAAGGAAGATAAAGTCACCATTGCACATAGTTTGACTTTTGCTCCCATTTGCCTTCATTGCCCAAGCAGGGTAAAAACTGCAATCATTTTGACAGCATTCCCAACCACGCTGCAGGGTTACCAGATACCACCCACCACCACCTTCAGTTCATGTGCAAGAACATTAGGACAGGCAAAGATTTTAGATCTGTTTATTCAGATACAAATTGAAAGCAGATGAATGGAGCACAGCCCCACTTCCTCTGCTGCCTCTTCCCCTAGCTACAAGAGAGAAGAGGAGAAGCAGGCAGAAAGCAGCAAATAATTTAGTGACAGAAGCATTGTGGTTCCCAGTTCAAACCTCTGTTTTTGGATAGCATAGGGACAGTTAGAGCATCAGTAGGTCAGTCACAGGGGAAACAGGTCATTTCTAGCCAGCTGTCACGACCCTTGGGCACAAAAGCATCAACCGACAGGTTCCAATCCTAAATGTACAAAACCAAGCCTTGTAAACAGGTTTGCAATCTGCAGCATGCATTAAGGAAACTACTTCAGCAACTTCTATTGCAGTTTGCATTATGGCAGCCCTCCTCCACAGTTTACCTCCTCTGAATTCTGTGCAGAGAAGGACCACAGGCAGAGCTATCATCTTAAAGTAGCTAAAATTTCCAGTATAATTGGACTTTCTCAAGGCATTCTCTTTACTGCCCTCTTTGGGATAATTACTTGACACAGGTTTCTCCAGGTTAGCTCCTACAGTACCTTTGTGCATACTCTGCAGGGAGGGGGAGCTGGCAGAAGACAAAAGGAGAGGTACAGACGCAGCTAGGAAGCCTACTCAACCTTCAGGCACCTCTTCCAATTTGGAAAGGGAATGTCTAACAGGAGTAGTTGGAGGAACTGCTGAACAACCCACGGAGGACACCTTGAGGAATTTTACAGCTCACATTTTTGGTACCAACAGGATTAATTCCCTAGACGCCATGCCAGCATGCTGGGGTGCAGGCACAAGACTGGCAGATCTCAGTTGTCCTGTTTTCACCTCTCTCATCTGTACACTTTTTTTTTTTCCCAGGGCTATGGAAACCAGTTCTCTGCTTGAAGCAGCTTTCCTGAAGATACTTGCTGTAGAGGTTAATTCATTGTAGAAGCACAATGCTTTATTGACTCACTGAGCAAGAACATTTTCTATTCTCCATTCTTTCCACTGTAATTTAAACTGAGATAGATTGAGATGTTCCTTCCCAGCAGCATGGGTCTGCTCCACACTTTCCCAGACAGCCTTTTGCTTATTGAACTACCAGTCTCTTCTATGTTCCCTCAACTTCCTTTTCATAGGATGTGAGCAGGAGAGGGGTACTACACCTGTGCGGGAGTGCTGTGTACTGCAAAGCAGGAACAGGACTTCTACTGTAGGAAGCCTGGCCACCTGCACTCCAGGGGCTTCACAGCTGTCTTGTTGGGACATGTCTGCTGTTCATTTGCATTGTGAGCTGCAGTCCAAGTTGGCCAGTGAGAAGAGAAGCTGCTAAGGGCATTAACTGTACATTTCACCTGCTAAATGATGGGTGGCTCTATTTAAGCTCCAGAGGGGAGTCCCCATGTAAGGATTTAGCACTCTAATGATTTCTATGCCTCTCCCAGAAGGCCAACTGACCTGCTGATGTAACAGATAGGCTTTGAACTCGTAAGCACCACTGCATCGACTTCCAGCAACTGTTTTCTGCTGAGAAATTCCGACTCCAGCCAGTAAGGCTATAACACCCACTTGGTTCTTCATCCCAACGCAGACAACACGCACTCTGCTCAGAGGCTGCACAGAATGCCAGGATGGACAAGAGGCGGGGATGGCAGCAAGCGCCTATGAAAACCGGTAGCCCCAGGCTCTCGAAGGAGCTTCCCTCCCCCCCTTCTCCCCACACATAACAAATTTGCAGAGTCAGTTTCCTATTTGTTTTCAAAGGGATAGGATTTCAAATTCTTCATCTTCCGAGTCAAAGAACCTTTCCAATCTGTCGGCATCAGAGGAGTCTGCAAGAGAAAAAGAAAACATTACCTCCGTGGGATGCATTGACTGCTCAGCATCAGTGAGACCAGCAGCTGGAGGGCAGCAGAATTTGAGTGTCAAGTGCCTGCAAGTTCCAAGAGATTGAGTGGCATACCTGAAAGAAGGCTCTGAGAAGGGATGAGAACATGTAGCGGAAAATGCACTGAAGAGAATTACATGGTGCGCAGAAGGTGTGCCACGTTTCACAGATCCCAAACACAGCCCTAGTGCAGTGTAACTCTGTGCTGTGACTGTTTTGTACGTTCCTGTGCAGCAGCTCTGTATTAGCAGGAGACCGTTCTGCCTCAAGAGGCTCAAAATAGGAGAACTTGCCCAGGTCTGGACTGATACCCATGAAGATTTCTGGCCCAATTAAGTGATATGGAAACACTTTTTTGCCCTCCATGTATTAGAGACTTTCTGCTATAGTTGCCTTTGATCCAGCTACTGGGTAATGTAATTACACAACATGCACTCTCCCCAAAGCAATTAATACAGTCCATTTTGTGAAGAAACATAATGTAATTGATCCCTCCTGTCCATCCTTCCAACCCTATTGTGAAGAGGGAGCACATACCTAAAGGGGAAGCAACTTTACCATAGGGGAAATTCAGCTGAGAACATATGGGCAAACTGGAGAAGTAAAGGAGAAACCTCCATTAACTCAGGCTTCAAGAAAGCACTCACTGGACTTGGCAGAACAGCCAGCCAAAAGCTAAACTGCAATATGATGGCTGGGGACAGAGAAGTGCAAAGCTGCAGACCCCTTCCCCCCAAACATTTTGTGACAAGCTTTAATCCCACAGTAGAGTGTGCAAATGCCTAGTGTCACTGTTTTTGATCAAACCACAGTGCCTATGAGTGCTGGCAGCACAACTTCAGAGGTGCTCCTCAGAGGAGCAGCCCCCTTCAGTTAAGTAAGACAGCAGAGAACCCAACCGGCTGTGGAAAATAAGGACAAGGGGCTGGACAGTCATGAAAGTACAATTACTCCTTCTAGTGAGGGACGGGACTGTAAGAAAAACAGAATGGCCATAGCAGATGGAAGAGGCTCTACAAGCTAGGGAAGAGGGAGAAGGGCAAGTAGCCTATTATAAAAACATTTTTAAGAGTAAGAAAGGCAGCAAATAGGAACAATTTAATACAGGCAAGGATCAACTGACAGTTTAAGGGAATCAAACATTCTTACAGAAAAGGACAGTGAGGTAAGAAAGGCTTTGCAAGTTCATGCTAAGGGAGAGAGAGAGAGCAAGGCAGCACAGGGTGCAGGATGCAAGTGACAGGACTCGGTCCAATGCCTGGTGACAGGGTAAGCTTGTCCACACATACTCACTCCTCTTGGCAGAAGCTCTCAGTGGCTCTTTATCTCCTGCAATGTTTGTGCACATTGTTGACATGATAAGCAGAGGCTGGCAGCCAAGATACTGCCCAGCGCTTGTTCCTTTTTGCATTGGTAGTGGTACATGCACAGGGAAGGAGTGCCTTACACTGGAACTAAGTTTGACCAGCCCTGTCTGTGACAATCTTCATTACCTAAAAACTCAGTTTTCAGCCTTTTCAATGGACCCTTTTGATTCCTCCAAGCATCCCTTTCCAAATCATAGATTCACATTGCTGTAATGGCCTATGAACTTGTTTTTTCTTGCTCTCAGTCAACATCACCATTCACAGACTCATTCTAAAAATAATCCTGAGGCACTGTGGGATCCGCAAACCACTAACTGAAAGCCAAAGAACTAGACTAATTGACATAACAGCTCCAGATCAAACTCCGGGCAGAACAGGAATATACTAGAAATCACCATGCAGTTCCACACAATTTCCAGAAAACCAAAGGGACCAGCTCACCCTTAGCTCTACCTCCCTGTATGGTCTCACCTGGTGTGAGATTCAGGACGTCGGGGTTGGAGAAATGCGACGGCTGGCGTTCAACCAGTTCGAACATTGGCAGCACTCCTCTTACCAGGGACAGCTGTGGAGCAAGAGTAAAGCCGTAAGAACCAAAAACTCTGTACTCGTGGTGCTCTGTGTCTTTAAGGGCTAATAATGATCTGTTGGGACTTCATTGCAGCTGAAAAAACATTTCTCAAATCTTTGACTCACATCAATCAACAGAATTTCAGAGCTATGCTCTTTTTGGTAGTTTAGTAAACTATTTTCATATGCTTTAAAATGGGATCATGCTGCAGAGAACATGGTGTCTGTGCAGCAGTTTGGAAACAAGACAATACCCTGTATTCCTTTCCTGGTGATATAAACACAAACCTTTTTGATTTGCTGGCACCAATTGTTAAAATCCTCCTCTGTGTTGCAGAAAAAGCCCTGAAAAAAAGGAGTTTATCTTTATATATTGTAGATTGATCATTTCAGTCTTAAGGCCTTGTATTAACACCAAGCAACATGACCAGGACTGCAAGCAGCTAGAACACCTAACTGCCTTGCTTTTAAACTGTGGCTTACACTGCCCCATTAAACTGAACACTCCCTGTACGCTTGATGTGACCAGACTACCCAAGTGCTGAAATCATCAATGTAATGGTCTGCTCAATTGCAGAAGGAACACTGGGCAGAAAAAACCCACATGGAGTCAAAGGGCAGGCATCTCGGATACAACAGAAAACAAGCCATCATAATACAGATTCAGGAATGGATTCAGATCTGCCCATCAAAAGCCCAGACTAAACCCGAGAGAAGGACCTCATGAGGAATGGCATTTAATTGCCATGCAAGGGGAACTTCCCTGTACCAAACTGCTTCCTGCACAAGGAGCTGCTTTACCAATGTTACTGAGACCCACAGCAGCACTTGCCCAGAGCACAGCATGCCTGTAGAGTAGTGCCCAACCCATCACCACTGCCTTTGCCAGTTCCCAGGACAAAAGGGACAGCTGTGAAACAGAGGGACCACAACACTGCTCCTCTGGGTGATCGGAAACAAGCAGCAGGAACGCACCACCGCAATGGAGGGGTCGAGCTCGGCAATGCTCATTCTGCAGGGAGGGTGCTGGCAGTGGAAGCTTTCATCAGGGAGACAGCCGCTGTCACTGGGCTCCACTGCAGGCTGCGTAGTGTGGGGATCCAGGTAAATGAGTTCCTCACCTAGACAGACAGGCAAGGAGGCATCAACAGGAAGAACCATGCCAGAAGCTGGTCTTCTGAGAAGCAAATGGCGAGATAGAAAGAGGAGGAAGAGCGATGACAGAGCCAGCTCTCGTAACCCCACAGAGGAACCCATGTTCTTGGGACAACTTTCAGCCACTTTCCCAAATGCTTCTCAGCCAGGCAAAGAGCCAGCTGCCAGCAGAACCACGGTGGCCACTCCACAGCAACACCCTGGGATCAAGGCACAGGCACTATTTGGATACTGTTCCTGCACATGCCTTCCAGGGTCCTATATAAGCTCAAGTAGGCCCCAGAAATCCAAAGCACAACCAGCTTGAGGTCTCAGGCAGAGAGAGAGAGAAATCAGAGGGAAGGAGGAGAGTCAAAGGACAACAGTTTGTAGGGTTTCAGGAATTAGACAACTACAGGACGGTTAAATCCAGCCAAGCCCCTAAAGGGAGGTCAGCTCTGAACGTAGGAAGAAGTCTCTATCCACACCTCTTTACAGACAGGACTTAGCATTATGCAGTGGAAGTTTATGGCCCGTACTATGGCCACTGTTCAAAGCTACATCGCTCAGGTTCTCACAAAGAGGTTCAGTCTGCAGCAGCCTTCCATGCTTCCAGCAGAAGAACCCTGCAGCATGCACCACAGACCAAGAAGGAGAGCTGTACTGATCCACAAGCATTTTTTATCTGGGAGGAGATGCTTGGAAAGTCTTTCAGTACTCTGGGCACTCACCTACATAGCCAATGAAGTAGTGAGCACTGTTTGGTTTCCCTCCGATCACTCCCAGGGACTGAGGCATCATGAAGCAGTGCTGGAAAAGCAATACAGAAAACACACAGCTGACAGACAGCGAGACAGCAGGTGGCAACAAAGGCACACATCCAAAAATGCAGTGGGAAAGTAAGACGGGGACACTGAAAATCAGCAACTCTAGCAGCAGAAACAGCCATTTCTGGAGAGAAGCTCCATCAGGAAGGCTGAAAGCTGCAACGCAGGGCCTTCAAGGAACACGGAAGCAGCTCAAAACCACTTTTAACTGCTGACAGGAACACACAGGCAGACCAAATGGAAGCAGGAGCACTATTCCAGGACCCAGTCCAGGCAAGTCCTGGCTTTGCTGCAGTCAGTGACAAGATCCCCCAGAGCTGTCATCTGGTTGCAACAGTGCTCTCTGGAGGGAAAGATCATTCAGGAACCAGTTTAAGTTCCTTATCCAGCTGCAGTATCCAGCCACCATCTACTGAGTTAACGGCAAGTAACCTTGTGTGAATTTGGAGCTCTCTTACCCGTGCAGCTCAGGGCTTGCTAGCATTAGGACAGCCAAGACAACGTGCACCCTGTCTTGTGCGTGTACTCTGCACACCCTAAATTCTGCAGCCTGCTGATACTCCCACCTGCAACCATCTGCCAGCTTCTAGCCTCAGTCTGCAGTACAAGCTCCAGCATCAGAGCCACAAGGAGTTTACAACACTACATTCATTAATGCTCAGGATGCCTCCAAGCACAGTACAGTTGTGCTGAACAAATGCTTCAGCAGGCCAGTACCTCTAAACACAAATAGGGACCAAGATTAAGTTGTGAGGTAAGATCCTCAAAATACCAACCAAACCTGCCCCCCAAAAACCCCACCAACCAAAAAAGCCCCAACTTGCCAACCTCCCCCCCATTTTCCTGACTATAGCCTGCAAGAACCTATATCCTGACCTCTGCAAGGACTGTCTCTAAACACATTTTTCTTTTGCAAATAGGACAATCACTTCCAAGTATTTTTGCCCCAAAACCAAATTCTAGAAATGACTTAATTCACAACAGGGTCCTTAAGCATCAGATCACCAGGAATTCAGCTCCAGATCCCCTACCTTTAGTGTTTCAATATAGGCTTCATTGATCTCTGTGAGCCCAAGGCGGAGAGGTATCAGCAGCACCAATGGTTTCCACAGTGAGAGCCTATCTCTAACCCCTGCTTCCTCTGGGTACCCGTTATAGAGTACGTCTGACTCCACAGCAGGGCATGCTGCAGCTCCAGCACACGGGAAGTTGGACTGGCACAACCGCCCTACAGAAAGGGAACATGAGCAGAAAGCATCAGAAATAACCTCCATTTCTAGACCTTGCGTAATTCTATTCAAGCTCTGATCAACAACTGCTATTCACTAAAAGCCTACAGCACTTAATAAGAAAAGCTTAAAGAGGTCCAGTGCTGGGATCGTGTGATGTGTGTACTCCCTGCAGGGCTTCTGGTAGGGCTCAGCATTTCATCTAAGCTTACGTCAAGATTATGCCAAAGCATGCTGTACTCACAGCCACCATCTGGTGGGATGTTAAAATGCAAATTCTTCCAGCAGGTGAGCAGCTAAGCAACAACCTGTGCCAACAAGGCTGAACAAGTTGATTAGGAAGTCAGGCAAGAGTCCTGAATTCAGAGAGCATGTAGGCAGAGAAAAATCTGGTGTGTTCAACTCCAGAGGAGTTCACGGCAGATATGAAGACAGTTGAACTGAGTAAGGAAAGCGTTATAGCTTAACACAGGAAATATTCACATGTAATTGGCACTCTAACAAGATACAAACATAGTGTATGTTTAGAGCACAAGTCTTATGAGGAGCGGCTGAGGGAGCTGGGGCTGTTTAGTCTGGAGAAGAGGAGGCTGAGGGGGGACCTCATAACTCTCTACAACTACCTGAAGGGGGGTTGTAGTGAGGTGGGTGCTGGTCTCTTCTGTCGGGATGCTGGAGATAGGATGAGAGGAAATGGCCTCAGGTTGAGGCAAGGGAGATTTAGGTTAGATATTATGAAAAATTTCTTTACTGAGAGGGTTGTTACACGTTGGACTAGGCTGCCCAGGGAAGTGGTTGAGTCACCATCCCTGGAGGTATTCAAAAAGCGTGTAGACGGGGTACTCCATAACATGGTTTAAGTGGGCATGGATGACGGTTGGACTGAATGATCTTGAAGGTCTTTTCCAACCTAAATGATTGTATGATTCTATGATTCTGTGATTCTGTTGCTGAGGTTAAGGCCAAATACATTAAAAAATACATCTGGTACACCAATATGCTTTTCTTTGCTGATTTCCATCTCTGTCAGTAATAATTTTATATTGATTATTCTCCCCACTTCCCTTTTGCTTTGGTACCCTATATTGCATTGTATTGTATTATGACAGTGAAAAGCCCTGTTAAGAATAATGAAACCCAAAACTTCAAATACTTTATTTTTTATGGAGTTTTTTGAAGGCTGTCTACTTCGAGAAAGAGGTTTGGTATTAGAAGTGAAAGCATCAAAATATAACTTCTAAATATTTACTGCTAACTCTAATCACAATTTTTTACAGTTGTGTGCACCTGCTTTTGACACAGTGATATTCAAAAATATTGAAGCTCCAGAAGCTGCTTTTCTAAAGGTATTCAGTTAGGGAACAATACACATAGTAGTTGGTTCTTGTGATTTATGAACAATACAGTAAATCATTCAAGAGTTTTTACTATTATTCTATATGGTGCATTGCATGTTAAGGAACACAAAGAGTAAATTACAACTTTCCAGACAGCCCTTGGGAGCAAGCAACTTTTATACATACTAAAGCGAAGGCTTTCAAACATTCTTCATTTTAATGAACTTATGTGTCTGACTGGTATATATTCATACGTCAAGATCTTAATTTTACTTAAATTTTTACTTAAATCTTAAATAGACCTGAAATTTGTCTTGGTTTGTGTTCTCAGTCTGCATTGTTTGACCAGCAGTTTCTGCTTCTCTTTTGCTTTTCAGCATTTCTTTCATGAAATGAACCATGTTTTCAGCTTGTTTTTTATTCCTGTCTTTCTGCAGCGCAGTTTCTCTTGTGTTTGGATATATGAGGCCAACTGATGTTTGTTCTTTTTGGTAATCTGCTATATTCTTTGCATTCCCAGCTTTGGTAGTCTAACCTCATATGAATTTCTTTCAATAGTTTTAGTTTTGTTGTGAGAAATTTATTTCTGGTAGTCTTATTATATCCAGAAGGAAAAATCAGAGAAAAATCAAGAAGTTTTGCAACAATGTAGATTTTACTCTAGTTTTGTATGATCCCTGTGAGGAGATTGTAGCTTTGATGATGCAATACAGTGATTGATCACTAGACATTTTCTACATTTCAAATATGTCATTGTGATTCAGATGTATAGAAATTTGACTTCATAGACAGCAAACCCAGGTTCTCAATTCTCTTCAGGAAACATTCAGCCATTTTAAAGTACGCCTTCAAGAGGTTGCTGAAGCCTTATATGTAAAATACAGTTTTCCTAGGTTTCTAATTTTTAAACATGCCTATCACGTAGAAGTAAACATATCTATACCTATTCAGTGTTATATAGATGAATATTTTAAGTACATATTATAATTAACATGGCTGCATAATTCAATTCTATTACTTAAATGGACACACACAATATTAATTATATACCTTTCAATTTGAATTAGGATAAAGGGCAATGTATTTTGCAGAAATAATTTATTATAATTTCATAGAAGATAACCGCTTTCGATACATACCTCTCAGTGTCCAAATGAGCAGTCCTTATTCAGTACACTTGTGCAATGCAAGCTGATTTCCTTAGAGAAAAGAGTGTTAATTAAACCAACATTTTGCAATACTGATATGCAGAGGACTGCAATTTTCAAAGACTAATAACTTTGCCAAATAGCTACCAGTTTTCACTGACACTCTAAAGATCTGAATGTAGTTTGTTTGTTTGTTTTTCTTCACCCTAATAGAAGTATCATCCTTCTGGATGGATGTGCTGGAACATTTTTCAGCCCTCTCATTCAATGCATGAGCAAAAATCTCCACAGAAATTTTGTAAATATAGTGACAGTAACCACCATAATGCCTCCCTATGTTTTGCAGCATATGTAAGTAGCATAATACTGGAAGTAAGGAAGTTGAGACATGGAGGTTAGATAATTTGCCTGAAGCTAAACAACAACCAATTAGCAGAGATGGGATTAGAATTACAAAGTCTTGGCTCTTGGACCTGTCTTCTGTCCAGTAGCCAACTGTCACTTTCAGTGCTTTTGGCTTCCAATTCTATCTCTTGAGACCAAACTTCAGTGAATTTGTTTTCTGAATCTTCTTACTACTTGGATATGAACTGAGAAGGGAACCACGACTAGGACTGATACTACTTTTTTTTTTTATCATAATTGTAAAGAACATATTCGCCTGTGAAAGAAAAATGCAATAATCCTTATTGGTCGCTATATTTCAGTAATTTTTACTTTTATTTTAAACATGGGCATGAATTGTGCTTTCCAGTTATGATGAAGGTTTCAGAGTAAAAGTCTCTATGACAGGGCAAATGTAAATTAGTTTTATTAAGGAAGAAGGCTTCATTGTGTCCTACAAAACTCTTTCAAGCTTGTATTTGTAATCTTCTAAAACAACAAGTATGCCTTAGAAATGGTAGATTTGATGAAATTGTATAATGTAATGCAAATATTTAGTGTCAAATCACTGACTTGAAAATGTATTTCAGACCCTACTAGGTCACCTTGGCACATTGGTATTTCAGTGGTACAGTCATCGTCTCAACTGAGGGGATGTCTTTCACTGTAAAAATATAATCACTCCACAGATAAAGCATCATATAAAGCCCAGCTGAATTAACTTTTTTGATTCTGTATTGCCTTCACTGACTCTCTCAGGACCACACACCTGAACTGTTCTGGATAGTTCCAATTTGTTCTGTTTAACTTGGTCTCAGAGCAACTGTGGGTTGAGCAAGAGGATCATAAGACAGGGGCAACACATGAGAGGAAAATAAGAATGGAATAAGAGTCCCTGTGTCTGGGCCACTGTTGCTTTTCTCAAGAGAGGATAAAGCAGAATTGTGGTATTTGGTGGGAATTCCTTCTAAGGGAGCTGACCAAACAAAAGAGAGCCTCTTCACAATCTGTATATACCACCTTAATAAAAATCACTTAGCAGTGCTTTTATCTTTGACACTGTAAATAATCTGCATTAATGAAAGAAAATAATTTCTGACTTTTTCAACTGAGTAAAAGAAAAGCTTTGTATTCAATGGCATAAGAACCTGGAGAATGCTAGTGTAAGATTTCCTTTTACAGCATGGTATCTGGCCACACATAAGACTCTTACTCCTCTTCCACCCTGATTTTGTCATTATGTCCCCCCTTAAATAGCATGCCCTTGACTGAATGTCAGTTCCATGTAGTGTTACAATTTCTTGATATCTCTGGTTTTTTAAAGAAGAATAAATTTATGTTAAAGAGAATGGAAGATACCATTGGTGAGATATAGATGAGATAGGTGTAAGCTAGACACAGTACTGTGGGTCAAGATTATCTGTTTAGGTGTATTTTTCATCACTGCAAATTATATAAAAATCTCTTAAGTAACATGAATAACCATGCAAGATTCTTGTAAAGGAAGAGCAATGCTACAGTGACATACAAGGTGTCAAGTAATTGTACTCTTCAGTGATTTCAGGTAATAGATTGCAGAACAGCGTTGTACAAAGTGCTGTGACGTATTAGAATTAAAACAGAAATGGACTTGTAGTAATTGGAGGTTTACATTTATGTGGTGATATGTTCCTTTTGGTTATGTTTCTACTATTTAATTGAAATTTTGAGCTAGTTAAAACTTCGTTGTGCATACCGTTATGAGGATTTAGTTCTCACATTCTTGAATGTATATAATATACTTCGGATTTTTGCTGGCATAACTTCATTGGAGAGAAGTTAGAGCAATATAGCTCCTGTAGAAGAAGTTCATAGAGCAGATGTAGTTTTAACTACAAAACTGCACTTTTTGAGTATTTTTTTTTGCATATTGGTAGTGCATTGTTCTCACTGACAAGAAAATGTGACTTGTAGGAGTTTGTATTCACAGCAGGAGCTACACACAGTAGGGTACTTGTGTAGCACCCAAAACAGACAGTATCAAAAATACTGCCAGTGTAAATACATTCTAATCAGTGCTTTTATATCTCCATAACCATATCCCAGAGCACGCTACTTGTACTGTGTTAACCATACTGATGTATTTTAAGTGACGTGTAGGCAAGGAACTGGGACGATCCACTGGGGCCTTTAGTCGCTGAATCTCACATACCCATAAACAGTTTTCTGACCTAGTTTATGAATGTCTTCTTATGCCTCAGTAATATCATCTTACAGGCCACACTAACCTGTCTTTTGGTACAGCTAAATCTAGGCTGCATATTGTGGCTTTTACAGCATTGCTGGTAGGAGGAACTTATATTCTCTCTACTTGGCTGGACTTATATTTTAGGTATCATATAATTGGTCGTTGTAGGCAAATGGTAAATGTTTTACAACTAATAGAGAGATGATTATCGACTTCTAGGATGAAGTATTTCTAACCTAGTAGGAAGGAAAGAAAGATTTATAAGTCTCTACTAACTAGTATTTTTTTATTTTATGGCAAGCTTAATGATATAGTCTTTATTAACCGGTTTAGCTCAATAAACTATGCTTATGTCAAGTCACGCCATCTCTTGATGCTGGTTTGCAAGTAGAAGCATCTTAAACCCCTTAATGCCCCAGACTGTATATGTCATATGGACTGTAAGATTTGATTAGCCTCATGCACACATTTGTCCCAAGTAACAACAGTCTGCTTCTCAGCAGTTCAATAGTTTAACCCAACAAAGAAAGAAGTTTAAAACTGTGTGTTTACTACCAAGGCAGGACATGAGTCTGGCCAGAATGCTTCAAAAGAGGAGAAGATATAAACTACCTTGTCAATAAGTTGAAGGTCAGTTATTATGTTTGAAACAGGTTTGATGAATCTAAAGGTCACCTTCATACACCCAAGGAACAGATTGGGTATATTTCTTGTCTGTTGGGGATGAAAGCTGGGGTCTAGTATTTGGCCAAGGGCTTGGTCCCCAAACTAAGCCTGTTCATCTTATCTGGAAACAGAAGTGGAAAAGGAATGTCTTTTGGTTTTGGTAACTGCAACAGAAAGATTGAGTGACTTCAGATTTTCTATCAATCACCACCCATGTCATTATAAACTTTGATAACATACATACGTTAAGTTTTATAAATTTTTCTTTTACCTTTAGCTGGCTTGAGCTAGGGATGATTTTACAGTAAGTGGATAATGTTAAAGCATTTCACCCATATAGGCATATTTTACAGAATGCTAGGATCTTAGGTCACTACAGGAGCATAGTCACAGATAGTAGCAGAATGCTTTTCCCTTTTGATGTGCTGGTCATCTGGGGTGTTGGTAACAAGGCAGTTTGCAGCTAATGTTGGAAAAGAAAGGTGATGCTTAGATGAAAATAAGTCATGTGGTCTGTTATCAGGCAGAATTTTATTAATTTCTCTTCTGCTTGAACAGGAGTTGTGAGAATTTGCTTATATAGATGTCTTGTCAAGCATTAACACTGAACCATGTATCTAGAGGTTGATAGCTTGATGGTTTGTTTTCTCTTAGAGTCAGTCTTATCATTAGATAGGTGATTTTGCTTTCACAGACACTAATCAGCAATCTGCCCTGTGTATAAATGGCCAAGTATGCATTTTGTTGTGTTTAGATAAATAAAAAATGAGTGGAAACTTAACTCAGTTGTTACAGTGCCCCAGTTTTATTCTTCCTAGCTTTGGTATCTGTATTTTGAGGTTTTTAATAAGAGTGAAACACCAGTAAAGGCCATCTCTCTAGTCGTAACCCAGATACTCTCAGTTGCTAATTGAAACTCTTACCTGTAGGATCTTGTTATTTCACCTTTTTTCTTAGAGCAAAACTCCTCTGGAAAGAGATCAGCTTGCTTGGCATTTCAGGATCCACTGCATCTACTTTGCATATTGAAAAGGAGTGTCAGCTCTCAGTTACCAAATAATTCATATGCAGTCTGCAGACATTAAAATTTGAAAAAAGAAGCAGTAGAGAGCTTTGAAGCGGAATTTCCTTTCATTAAATTAGTGAATATGACAAGGTTATGTAATGTTCCTGGGGAATGAAGTGGTGCACGTCACTAACATTTTAGATTGAAGAGGCTTTATGCTTTTCATTTGCTGCTGCAAGACAGCTTCATACTGGATTAACTAACAAGTTCCTCTTTCTAACTCAGGTAGATTAAGCCTTACCCAGATTTTACATATACTCTATGTGGTATACTATGTATACACACAAGCTTATATCTATTTTGTTTTGTATTGTGCATTTGAACACATGTGCTGGTGTATAACTTCAAGGCCCATGTGCAGTTGGGTTAAATTTACAGTGTTGGAATTCCTATAGACATGAGGAAAACAAAAAGAGAATTCTTGCCCTCCTGTGCATTTAGTGCTTAGTGGGTAATAAATGCTATGCCTACATCTTTCAGTGCTCAGGTTAATCAAACACTAGAACCAAGCATCCTGATTCTGTTTCTTAAACTAGTGTAAACCAGAATTCTTGTGTAGAAACAACTGAAGGGACACTGGAGTATATAAGGGGAGATTTGGAAACAAATGTGTAAAACTTTCATTTTCTGTAGTGATATTTAAAAAAAGGTTAAAGTTTGTAGTGAAGGTAATGGGTGTGTAGCACTGGCAGTGTATCCAGCTTGGGGATGGAAGGCAAGAGGAGACAGGGTTGAGCCTTCTCCATTGTTTGGATCATTGAGAAGGCTGGCTCCAATGGCCTGTCAGCCCTGGCTTCCAATTAGGCTTAGCACGATAGCACTCTGCCATGGCAGTAGTTAATGCTGGTCTCAGTTTTACAGTAAGTGTCCTAATAATTTGTCATGAAACAAACTTAAATTGTTACCAGTTTGCCTGCAACAGTTTTAAAAGAAAAAGTACTGCAATAAATTCTTCAGCTTCGTCCTGCTTAGGGTATAAACTTATTCGTCTGTAGTATTAGTAAAAGGCTTTTTCACAGGTTTTTTGCATAAGTTCTTCATATTTGTGAAAACCTTTTTCTTTCTCCCAGTTATTACAAACCGTAAATGAGTATGGGAGTGTGTGGGGGATAACGTTAGTTGACAAATAAATGTCTGCTGCTGTCTGTGTTGGTTTGTATTCCTCTGATGTCCCTAGGGCTCAGATAATGTCTGTGTCTAAAAATGCATATGTAATCCACAATGAAATGAGCTGGTACCAAGGTTTGCACAGCCTAGAGGTACAAATTAGGAATGTGCTGTTTTAACATTAGACCTTTTGTAAAATGTAACCTACCTATTCTACCTTTAAGGTGTTACTTGTAAGTACGTCATTTGATTTCGTATTTCAGGGAAGAATAAACTCAGTGGTCAGCCTAGTAAACTGACACTATGCATTGCAGATAATTTGAAAACATAAAGATTGGCTTGACTTTTAATATTTTCCTTGAGAGATCAGGAAATTATAATCTTTTTTTGAGCTGCTCACTAAATTTTTAGGGTGGGTATGCTCTGGCTGATTGAAGGCTGGGGAACTGGAGATGAATGACTGCTAAGCTGGAAAAAAAAAACCAGCTACCACCAAAAACCCCATACATTTTTTGACATAATTGTTTCTTCTGAGTGCTTTTGTTTTTGGAAGAATACAAGTAGAAGAAAGAAGGTGAGGAGATAAATGTTTTGATTATATTTTATGAGCATTGTTGTAGGGGCTGTGTTTTTAAGAGGATGTTGCGATGCCTGTAAAGTGAAATAGCTTAGTTTTGGGAAACCTGTGTTTGTACCTGCACATAATTTTTGTGAACCAAATGGATCAAGGTCTTCAGCTGGAATTAGTTGGCATAGCTTCATTGCCTTTAGTAGTTGAAAGATGAAAAACTTATAATTTTCATTCACAGGATAATTAAACTATTCAGCTGCTCAGAGTATGATGACATTTGAAGATTGCGTTGTTGCTATTCTTCTTGCTGAAGGATGTTAGGATAATGCAGTTTTAAGATGTTTACAGTGAGAAACAGGAAAATTTCACCAGCTTGTGACTGACAGACAAGAGCCTTTAGGAACATACCCATTGGTAACTTTGAGATTTCTTTATGCAGATTTCATGAATACAAATTGTCACTTGTCCTTATAGAAATAAAAACCTAATTAACTTTCTTACATAGCCAATTTGCAGGTCCACTGTAAGTGCAGGTTAGATTTAAGGCAAAACAATTGCTTATAACAATGATCAGTCTAACTCATGTCACAAATTATGATTAATGAATAAATTAACAGTGAACGCTGTAAATGAGTGTGCTTTGAAAATTCTTTTTAATAAATAAATGAGCACAAAAAGCTTTTGTATTAAATATTATCTATATATGTATAATAGGTTTTTTAGTATATTAACTCCTAGAGGAAATGTGAAAAGAATAATAATTCGTGTAATTTGAAACGTGTCTATACAGTGTCAGGCTGAAATTGCATGGAACATTTTCCTGTTTGTTCATATTTACCACAATAGGAGCCTTTACCATTATTGAATGTGAACCAGTTTATGGCCTGTTTACTTAGCACATATAGCAGTTCCTGATAAGTTAGTGGCACGCAGTGAATATTGCAAAGCAGGATATGGGTTGAATAAACGGTATTTTCTTTTTTTTCCCTCTCCTTTTTTTCCTTTTCACCCCGTGTAAGAATTTTCTTGAGTGTATAATTTGGCATAGGAAGAATGACTTCAGAATTTATAACTAGGAATGAGTCCAGTCACATACCCCACTGAAACTTGATGTCACTAGACCAGTAACACATAAGAGCTCTACTCTAAGTGATAGTGATTCTTGTGGTGTGTGTGCTGTATCCCAAAGTGCACAGGCACCTGCCAGACCACATTGTTTATTCTGTGCTCAACCTGCATTTCTCAGTGTCAGATGAAAAGGTTCCATGGGAACAGTTGTGCCTGAATCATCTTCCAGCTTTTATTGCTACAAAACAAGTCACCAAAAAGTTACTGTAATTTTTCAGGAGTCTCCTGAAACATCAGTATGTGTTAATTTACAAGTAAATGGGGCATTTGAAAGAAGCATCTTAGCATGTTTAATTTCTTCTGATGTCTTTGTTATTTTATTCACACTTGCTGTGAATGCTGACAAAGGATATGATAGGCTATGATTTGGGGAAATTCTGATTTCAGAAACTTTTTCATATTTCAAGCATATGATGAAATTTAATCATAAACTGAATTATGATATATTAGGAATTTCCATACACCCCAAACAGAGGGTCTAGAAACAGAAATACATTAAGGTCTGCATTCTCTATGTATCTTGTCTATAGCAGGTCTACGTGCTGAGCTTGCTGTACTTGGGCTGCAGACATCCCATTAGCTCTCACTTTACCTTCAAAGAAGGTGAAGTCTTATCCTCATATCTGTCTCTTAATTTAGAGGAGTTATGTCCATAAAAATGTCTCTACACAAGAAGAGCTCTCAGTAGCTGTGGAAAGAAGGGCGCTGAACTGCTGATTTCAAAAACATTTTGTTGACATTTTATTTGAGTGCAGAGGAAAAGTGTTACATGTCCTCAAAACATAGCACAGAGTATAGAACAGCAAAATTAAAACAGTTAGATTGTTCTGTAACTTGATGAAATGTGATTTAGTTAATTCCATTCACTACTTCAGAATTGTACTTAAACTCACAAAAGAGAATGTGGAAGTACAAAAGAGAAGAAGGACATATCTTATGCTCATGCAAAGCTATGAAAACATTCCAATCCAAGTGAGTTATTTTAGTGTTGTGTTATAAATATATTTCATGGAGCCTCAATATGCAAAAAAGGACAGCTTCTTTCTGGATAGTGGCAAACTATCTCTATTTCAGAAGTTCCTGTGCCCGCTGGGGGGACAGCTTGACTGCTTGTTGAAGCAGCAGCCTAACTTCTATGGCTTTAATCTCCTTGAAACAAACAAATTAAAGCTCAGTATATTTAAGGTAAGCTAGCAATAAATTAAATTTTCCCTCATATATTAGAGTGTAATTTGCAGTAGTTAACAGTTGTCGCTTGAGTTTCTGAGGAGTCCCAGCAAGAAGTGCATAACAAGCAGCAGAGCCGTTATGGCACAGCTTGTGGTACTTTCCATTATCCCAAGTTATGGAAATCTTCTGCTGTAAATTTTTTTCCTTGACAAGGTACCAACATTCAGTATCAGCACAAATATCTGACTAGGCACTGTTAGATAAACAAGCTGAAACAAACAAAACTTGTGTTGTTTGCATTTAATAGCCAATATTGCTGTAATTTTGATGATGACCACAAGAGAGTTCAAATTCAGAAATATGAGGTGCTGATTTTAAATGATTTTTACTGTTGTTATTTTAATTTCATTTTTGTTATTTTAATTGCAGCTTTATTGAAATGTGACCAAGTAGAGTTTCAAAAGTGCTGAAAGGCTGTGATATCATAGTTGGTAACCTATTACATCTGATTTTTTTGGCAGATTTAATTGCACTGGAAGGTTCACATATAGATTGTTGCTGCACTCAATGAAGTGTGCTGCAGAGAGTTTTTGTTGGACTCTGCACTGCTGTTGTTAAGGGAGATTGAAAATAGTTGTCAGTTCTCAATCAAATTTCTCTCATGTTAATAAGCATGAGGCAGTGTAACTGTGTTTGCTGTCAGAGTGCTTAGTAGCTTAGGTCAGAATCAATGTCAAGAAACTAACATTAATTGTGGAGATAATTTATGTCAAACCTTAATTAACAACCTTTATAAAGATAAAGGCAACAAATACTACTTTTCATTTCTGGTTCCGTTGGTCTGATGATGGTCACTTTATAGGTAATAAGATGAACATGCTGATTGAATAATGAAAAGATGGATTGCATAATACCTGTTTTTCTCCATGGCTGGCTGGCTATCACCATAGTCTGAGCACCTCTTGACTGTAAATGAGTTTATCTTCACAACACCTATTGAACATGCAGAGATTATCCTTCTGGTGCAGCTGCTGAGCCCGAAGTGGAGAATTTAACTGTTTTGCCAAATTAAATTTAATTTTGTGAATTTAAAGATGAACAGCTGAAAAAGGCTGTTGTATGCATTAAATTGTCTGAAGCGTACAGGACTACTATAAGTTTCCTGTTTCAGATAAAATTATCTATGTTCTAATAATAATTTACCTTATCTGATACCATAAAGGAAACTTTGACTAGCCACATATCTTATTTTTTCAGCTAGATTATGGTCTAGCTGAAACACAGACAAACATTATCATGGTTCTCTTCTATACTGGAATGTGATGCTTTTTTTTTTTGATGTCTGATAAGGAGGGAAGGGATTCCCCTCTATTTATCTTCTTTTAATTATTGTTATCATTAATACAATGTATTGCATATTAGTAAAAGCATCCCAGCCATAGGTATCATGGTGACTGGCAGTGACATAAAACCTAGTAGTAGAATATGGTGGGTTTTTTTGGTTGGTTGGTTAGTTTTGGTTTGGGGTTGGGGTTTTGGGTTTTTTCAGAGCTAATTTAACATAGTTCGACACAGAATCTTTGCTTATCATTTTTCACTGCTTTTGTTTTGTTTGTTGTTTAAAAATCTGCAGTTCTCCTGGTCCCAAGATAGTTAAGTGTAGTGTTGCAGAAATGAATGCGCAGCATGGCTCTTAAATTGAGTTGTTTTCTGTCCTCGACCCTTGTAATGCATGGCAAAATTTGCAAATTTTGCAAAACAAACCTTGTCTCTAAGGGAGTAAGTTACTTCACGGATATTGAAATTATCAGTTGGGCAGTCACTGAATGTATGAGTGAGGCATAAATTTAGAATTTAAAAGCTGCCTATGAGCTACTATGCATAGTTACTCTGTGCTTACGGACTTGCCCACACAATGTTTTTCTTTCATTTGTGATGTTCAACACTGAATTCACAAAATGTCAAAAAGATTAGAAAGGGAATGGCAGTGCATCGTTTTTCACTTGATGGCACACAATCACAACTTGTGCCACAGACTATCAGCATATCAGATTCAGTCATGTCTTTTTACATATCAGAGCGCTGAGTTAGTACATGCATAGAAAAGGATTCAAAACTAACAGTGGTAAAATCCAGATGCTCTTCATCAGAATACGTTTCTGTCTTTTCCGTGATCCAGGCATAAAGCCTGTGACTTGGGAAAGGATTTTTAGTTTCTTTGCTCTAAGTGTATTTTATTTACCATGGGTTTGGCAATTTTTGACGTCAGAGAAGTTATTTCATAAGTTCCCTATGGCAGCAGTGGCACATTATTTTGCTGTGCTCAGATTTGCTGTTGCATTTGGTTTCAAGTGCATGTTCACCAGGCAAATTTAGCACAGCAGATAGTTCAAGGACCCTTGAGCATTATGGAAAGCTGAGCAATAACAATTTTACCTGACATCTCTATTAAAGAAAAAAGCATGCAGATTTTCAGGAACATTAAATTGTCTTTGTTATTGGTATGTTACACATTAGGGGCAGGGTAAAAAAGACTCAGTTCATTTCGTAAACTTAGGACAATCTGCATACTCTTGTATTTAATGTAACAATGTAACAACAATTGAGTTTCTTTTATAATAATGGCCATATCATATTTTCTTGGCTTTTAAAATTATTTCAGGATTTATTCCAGTGTTACATAGATGCATACTTGTAGTCTGCTTGGTTTCTGACATTTAAATAAACATGCTGACAGGAAGTATTGCCTGTGGAAAAAACAGTTCAGCAGAATAAGGGGTTAGGCATCAGAAGTGAAGAACATCAACTTAGAAATGAAAACTAGTACCGTACAGGTACATAACTGTCAGAACTAAGAGAGGAAAATGAAGAATAGTGAAGAGGTTGAGAATGGAAAGGAGCAGTCTGGTGAAAGTTGAAGATGAGAGCAAAAATGAATTGCAACAGCTGCTATAAAGGAACTACATATAACAACTTAAAACTGAGAAAAACTATATAGCAATATAGCAAAGACTGGGATTCTTTATCATTTAGTGGCCCTAAGTATTCACTTCATATCTTTCAAATCAGCATCTTAAAATGTATTGGATCTCTAAAAATTTCCCAGCTAGGAAAGAGAATCATGTAAATATTTACAGAAACTCTTCAACATTTCGGTACCGTGGTTTGGCATAATGTCATAGGTTTTTATATTAAATCTTTAGAAGTCATGTCTTGTGTAGGTGTAAGTTCGAAAGTTTTGTTTCACCACAAGGCTAATAAATTAATTTTAACTATGTTGTAACAGAAATAGAAGGAAAGAGAATAATTAACTAAAATGCGTTTTCCTACTTTATAAATGATTTGTCCATTTCTCTCTCCTCTCCTGTTGTTGCAATAGTTGGATCTTTTTTCACTTCTTTTTTTCTGACAGAGTAGAATAATTTGGGAGTGAACAGGAGCTATATGTGAAACTGTGCCCAAGCATAAATCTCTCTTCTTTCATAGTCCTTTCTGCGTGGACTCTTAATACATAGTCATTTACCTCCACCACTGCAGACTTACAAATGCTTTCTCCTAAATGTCACTGATTTTAATGGCTTAAAAGTGGGAATCCTGTTTTCATAATACCCTGTGATCATAACTTCAAGACATGAATCATGATCTTATTCTAGACAAAGAATCTAAAATCCAAGACAAATTGGATTTTTTTATTTATAATGGTGATAAAATATAGTGTGTGATCTTGCTATTCTGATGCTGTTAGATTTCTGTTTTACTATAAATTTCACTAGTAAAATCTGTAAGTACTTTCCTGACCTTTTAGTTATTTTTTTAATGCTTTCTCTTGCAGGTGAATACTGTCACTGGAAGAAAAAAAAAAAAAAAAACCAAGTGATTTCCTTCTTTTTTCATTTTGAAATCTTGACATGGCTTATTTTTTATGTTTCCTACTTACATTAATTTTGCTATTTTTTTTGTTTGTTTCAGCACCACCAAAGTTTACAAGAACTCCTGTTGACCAGACAGGGGTTTCTGGAGGAGTCGCGTCATTCATCTGTCAAGCCACAGGAGATCCAAGACCTAAAATTGTCTGGAACAAAAAGGGAAAGAAAGTCAGCAATCAGAGATTTGAGGTATTAGGTCCATTGTTCTGTTCCTCTGAAAACCATTAATTCCAGCCTCACTTCTAATCCCAATATGTGTGCTTTATTGTCAGTGGTTAAGCAATATAGCTATAACTATTGGGGATAATTTAGTGGGAGCAGTCTCACAAAGTTTTTATTTTGCAAACTGGTTATGCATAGCACTATTAAAGAGAAAACTGCTACTGCTGTTTTCTAAACTAGCATGATCTAACTGGGGAACTTTGACGTGCTTCTGTTCAGCCTGCTATCTTTTCCATGAAGGAGGTGGGAGAAAATTATTTGAGCAGCGATTGCTGTCTGCAGAGAGCAAGCCACGTCCTTTTGGACAGTGTGCATCGAACAGACCTGGGCTGCTACTGCTTCTGCTGCCACAGTTGCTTACCACTGTTGGAGAGAGAGATGAAGAGGACATTGTAGTTCCTGCTGCTGAAGAGGAAATGTAAAACTTGCTTGCTTTTGATTCTGTTCTTAACAATAACCTAGGAAAAGGCTTCAGAGAAAGCTGTTTCCTCTCTCCACTACCTTCAGTTAAAGGAAACAGTGAAGATAATCTGTTCAAAGCATGCTGGTTATTTGAGTGAAACAAGACAACAAATATTATTCCCTCTTTTAGTGGCAGGAACAATTAATATCAAATATGGATTGACCTTTAACATGAAGAAAAAACTCAGAAAATGGGAGAAAGCTTGTAGAATAGATACCAAAACTAGCATTAAGACTGTATAATTTTCACTGTGTCTCTTCATTGTTTTCAATATTAAATAAGAGACTTCTGCATTAAGAAAACAACTGTTTGGAAGATGACTAATTTGTATATAAAACGGTTGTGACAAATTTTATGAGTGAACATCTAAGATATACCTATTAAAAGTTGACTGAATATTAAAGTCTTCTGTGTTAATTTTTAATAGTATTTGGGAAGATTGCTTGCCCTGGCTTTCAGGTTAGATTCACATCAGCAGAAAAGAATTGAATTTCTTATATAAGCTAAATTTTCTTTACTCCTTTTTTGTTCAAAAAATATTTAAAGCCATTGGAATTTGTTCATTAACCAATATAACAATATAATTCTTTGCTTGTATATTTACTACAATGTAAGAAATAAAAGTATGAATTTAAATGCGACCCCCTAGTGCCAAGAACTGTTTGCACTTTGCAGAGCATATGCAGAGCTGTAATTGGCTAGAGGGATTAATTTAAAAATTTTATCATAAACTCTCTACAACTTATCCCTTCTGGTCACAAAATTTTCACTCAAGTTGAGTTCTAAACAGTGAAAGATTGGGCATGTACATGTTTACTGTGTTGATTCAGTTTTATTTTGCAATATGTTGTGGTTTATTTGCTTCATATATTGTTCTCTATGTGCCTATGTACCTGTTTTTAGGGAGAATAAGCAAAAATAAAACAGTTTTATTTCCATTAAAAAATATTTGAAGGAACTATTAAAAAAAATGTTTTAAAAATGCCTTCAGTGGACTGTTGAAGCTGTATAACCAAGTAATATGGAGTGTAATTCAAAGAAGTAGAAAACACTTACCAAGTATTTTATAATTTTTGTTATAACCACTCAGCAGGGTAGTTGCAGAGCACATCAATATTTTAAGCAGCTTTCCTTCCTGTCCAAAGTAAGGCCATTAATTCATGCAGTAGAATCTCTAAATAAGAACAGAACGACAGTAGAAACGAGATTCACAAAAGACACGTGGAACATTTAGGAAACAAGAAACATCTGAGATTGTCAGCTGCCCCCATAAGAGAATAATTAGTTGGGCTTCCCTTCCTCTTCTTTCAGATTAATATTTTGTATATATTTTTGAGTTTGATTACTTAGGAATACAAGACATGGAAATGTTTTACCTGGCCCTCTGTTTTCATAGAAGCCTAGTAATGGCAGCTGGAAAGGACTTCAGCAAGCCATCTAATCCACATGGTTTCTCAGGGATGCTGGGGGTTACTTTTTATTATCCCCTCCAATAAACTTGGACAGCCTCCTACAGTATTTCATGAATGTTGCCATGACTTTTTTTTCTTATAGGGAATCTGAACTTTTTTGCTGAAACTTGATGTACATAGCAATTGTCTTATCTAGCAATGAGGGAACAAGTAGCTTATTCCCTCTCCTGACAGTGGCTGTCATGGTTTAACCCCAGCAAGCAACTAAGCACCGCACAGCCACTCACTCACTCCCCACCCACCCAGTAGGATGGGGGAGAGAATCAGAAGGAAGAAGGTAGAACTCATGGGTTGAGATAAGAACAGTTTAATAGAACAGAAAGCAAGAAAGAATAATGATAACAATAACAATAATAAAATGACAGTAATAATAATAAAAGGATTGGAATATACAAAACAAGTGATGCACAATGTAGTTGCTCACGACTCACCAAACGGTGCCCAGTTAGTTCCCAAGCAGCAACTGCCTCCCAGGCCAACTCCCTCCAGTTTATATACTGGACTTGATGTCACATGGTATGGAATACCCTGTTGGCCAGTTTGGGTCATCTGCCCTGGCTGTGTACCCTCCCAACTTCTTGTGCCCCTCCAGCCTTCTTGCTGGCTGGGCATGAGAAGCTGAAAAATCCTTGACTTAGTCTAAACACTACTTAGCAACAACTGAAAACATCAGTCTGTTATCAGCATTATTCTCATATTAAATCCAAGACATAACACTATACCAGCTACTAGAAAGAAAATTAACTCTATCCCAGCCAAAACCAGGACACTTTTGAAGGAGCCAAGTCATACAAAGCCTTCTTATGCAAATATGCAAGCAAACAAAATGTGTGTGTGGTGAGGAAAGGTAAAACGAGTAACCAGATTTCCAGTTTCCCCAATTAGTCAGTAAAATCCTCTGTGACCATTCCATACAAGATGACAGGTGGTTTTGTTCCAAAAGGTAATCCTTCAGTAAAAAAACGTACTGAGGACCACTGATCTCTCATCCCTGTCAATACTCCAAGCAGGGCCAACTTCACAGACATTTGTGTGGCTTGTTCGGAAGAACCTACAGTGATGGAGGCTCTGCAGCCTCTCACAGCAGGCTCCTGAGGTGCTTTACTTGCCTGAAATAACAGACCCAGACAGAAAGTTTCGTCCAAAATTTAAACTGCAGAGAATTCTTCCCCTCTCCTCTCCTCTCCTCTCCATTGAGATTTTCCCAAGGGGGCTGTTTTCCCTTGATTCTAATTTTAGAGGATGTTGGCTAATATAATGCAGAAGGGAATAATAAAGACTCTAGCACAGGAGACTTTAATTTCTCCATTGGGCTTTCCTGAGCTTTTCAGTGCATGATATAAACAGACATAAAAACATCTCTTTGGAAAGGACTGCTGTTATTTCAGTGTAAATCAACAGAAAGGGCAAATCAGGTAAAAAAAAAATCATTGCATTCCTCTGCTCTCTGGAGTTTCACCGACATTTTAAGAAGTCGCTTGGCTTCCCTCATTGACAAGAGACTTATACTCTCTGTTTTGGGGAGGGATTTGATTTGGAGATGTTGCTAAGCTGAGACTTACGCCATGTGCAGGGAAGAAGTCAGAGGAGTTGTTATTGTGAAGGGCAATACAATGTCTACGATTGCATTGTCATAGATGAAGCACTTTGTTTCATAATAAAACCTGTGGCTGAGTTTAAATATCTTTATTCCCTTTTTGCACATAACTAGTGCTTCTCTGCCACTGCACAATAAATTCACATTACTTGTGGAGGGTTTTTTAGGCAACAGATCTGCTGTTGAGGTAGTATCGATAAAGCTGAAGCCATAACACTAATTTACACAAGTCCTCCTTTGGAGCAGGTCCACACGTGCAGCGGAATGGGGTTATGCTTGCTAAGCCCCCCCACGTGGGTGCTAGGTGTTAACCTGGTCTCTGCTCTAGCTCGAAGCAGCCACGCTGTGCTGAACCGAGGCCAGTCTCAGGTGACTGGGCTTGTCATGCCCTCAGCCCTCTCCCTGCCCAGTGCCTGTAACCCATGATGGGTGCTGAGTGCTCTTGCACAGGTGAAGACCACATCTGGATTGGGGAATGAGCTTTGGCTTTTACTTACCTGAGGATGTGGATGGGCCCTGCGTGGCGTTTGATGAGCATTGCGGACCATTTAGCAGCCCTTCTCATCATGTGCCATATGCCATGCAGTGGGGCAAGACAGTGACACAGCCTTTGTGTGACATAGGAAGCTATAAGGGAATACACTGCCAGGGCCAAGACATAGCATCCAGGTCTAGGTCTAAGGGCTGAGGTCCCTGTCTTCATATAGAGGGTCTCTTGACAAGTAGCATTTGCAAAACACACAGTAACTCCTCGCCTGCGAGAGCCGCATTCCACTGCTGAGCTTTGATCAGTGGGTCTGTTAATATAGAAGAGACTCAGGCTTTAATTTTAACCAGAGGAACATTTGAACCTGGCCATGGGTGATCAGTCACGCAAACCCATGTCTGGATTTAAACAAGTGACATGTCTATAAGTTTACTAGGCTCCATTAACTCCCTTAACTCTTTGCAGGTTGCACGCCGTGTTCCAAGACAGGCCAAATTTTTGCAGAGGCTGGTACGTATCACACTCTGTCTTTATTTTACCTCACGGGAATTACACTTGCTCTATGTATATATGTGTGTGCATTCCTCCACTGAGGAATGAACTATGATGTCAGTGGGTGATGGCAGAGTGAGATTCTAGACAAAAATTCTGCATTTTGATCAATGCAACAGGTACAGGTTCTTCTAATACTTCCCAATCCATCTTCTCGACCTCAGATTTAGAGAGAGAGCATCTAATGTTGCAAACCTTAACCATGCAGTGAACATAAGTCTGATGAAATCTCACTGAATTTGAAGAGAAAGGGAGAGTTTGCTTTGAAATTCGAAGATCTTTGTTCTCTGTCCGAAATTTACTGAAGGAAGAAAACAAGCAAGCCAATATCCTTCTTTCAGCATGGGAACCTAAGCTTTAGACGTACAGCAAATCTATGAGATCTGGCTATATCGCTGCACCGAGAGTTGCACAGCTTAGATCAAAACTTTGGCTAAAGAGGCAGCCAGTGAAATTGCTCATGGCCAGTTAGTTTTCTGGCTTTTCTGAGGAATGGGGTTTCCCAGTTGAGAACTGGAGGAACTCATTTCACACACTGAGCAGCCATCATATGTTAATAGCTTCTGATCCCTTTGATCTTTGACAGATTTGAATCAGCAGCCTAGAGGAGAGAAACTCTCAGTCTTATTACCAGTTTATTACTTCTAATCTGAGATACGGTCAATTTGTTTTGATGAAAGCAACTGATAAAGGTAAAACATAGAGTATATTTAATTTATCTTCAGCTCTCTTCTGTCTTTTCCATTTGATGTAAACAAGCATAAAATCATTTGTTTGGCAAGAAAATTTCAGCTCCCAGTTCATCATCATAACTAGGACACCTTCATAAAGCATCCAGCCAACCTGCCTCACAGCAGTGTGCTAATCTGCCACCTTGGCATTCCCTAGCTTTATTTTCAATAGGGATAATAAATCACAGTAATAATAATATTAAACAAATGGTTTGTTTTGTTTTTCCCTTTGTGCTGCCTCTCATCTTCTGAAGGCCTTAAAAAGTGGAGAAAACAAACAGGCATTTGCACAGCTGTAGGTCAGAGCATCAGGCGCTGATGGATTGTGCAAGAGCTCCAGGGAATGCACAAGAATCACAGACTGGAACTTGGGCTGCCCGCCAAGCCTGACCTAGCAACCTGTTTGGAAACTGCCTCTGCCCCCACCGTTTATATTTTCTATATACAAGGAATGGCAGATCCCTTCCAGGGATGGGAAGATGAATCAGTTCTTTCATCCTCACTTGTGTGTAATGCCCTTATTCAGTGTTTGCTTTCTCCGACAGCAACTCCTAACCACCAGGAGGAGGAAGAGGTGTTGAATGCCTTTTTTTCATTTATTTTTGCTGTTCCTCAGTCTGTGAGGATATCAGAGCTGAAGCTTTTGTTCAGTGGGATAGAGAGATATGACAGAGATCAGCTGAAGCCAGCAAATAGTAGATTCAGCAAAAGACCCTAAGTGATGTGGTTCTTCATATAAAATATCTTTAAGCTGTGGAACTCCTTGCTACAAGATGTTGTGGATGCTAAAAGTTTACATGGATTCAAAAAGCAGCTGTATAAAGTCATAGGAGGAAAATCCACAGAGTTTTACTAAGCACAAAAATACCACCCTTAGTTCAGGGGTTCCTTCAGCTACATATTGCTGAAAACTGAGACAATATTTCTGGGTAGTATCCGTGCAGGTTGGACTGATTTTACACTCTTCTCCAAGCAGGTACTATTGATCTCTGCCAGTGATAGGCTACAGAGTTAGAATTGGTTTTGTTCTCACCCATTACAACTATCCTTATGTTCTTGTCATAACAAGGGCAAGTCCATGTCCATGTCCTCTGTCATATTCTGGAGACTTTCTGACTTCAGGTGAATCCATCACTGCATTCACAGTGTTAGACTCAGTGTCAGATCTGTCACTGCAGAACATTTTTATCTCAAGTAAAAGGCAAAGGGCTTGATCTTCTTTTGCTGTTGAGCTGTCAAGTACATTTGAACCCACAGCTTATGATGAAATGCAGAACATGGGAGTGGATGCAGAAGATCTGGAACCAAAGAATTTGCTGTAGTTTCAGATTCTTTCTTTTACTTCTGTTATTAAATCCTTTATATCTCTTGCCATGCCACAAGCAATTAGTGGTATGGAAGACTGAAGAAACATCAGCTCATTACATCTGGAAGTGTTCCTACAACACTACTTCTGATCAAAACTCGCCATCCACTCCACCTTCAGGATAATGAGACTGTAAAGCCATGCCTATGTATGAGGGAAAGTCCTAGCAACAGCAGGGTCTAGTTCTAATCAACAGCAACTGAATAATAACCACTTGTAGCCTAAGGGGGGGGACATTAGATCTGAGCAGATGTGTTCTAGTCTAGATCCAGCCCACCGAGCTGTCTGAAATCAGTGAGACAAATCACACCCTAGAAGTGCTAATTCCTTGCCATTGTGCTCTATGTGAGCTAAGCCTGTGCTAAGAAGGATGTACGTGGATACAGAGCACATCACACATTCTCCAGCTGTTATCTATCTATCACAATTAGGTTCATTTGAGACACATTTATCAGAGTCCTTCCACGCCTTGAAAGTGTAGGCAGGTGGGGCTTTATTCCAAGTGTCTCGACAGTTTTGTGTTTGTTTCCAGTGGATCCTCACTCTTCCATTTGCTTGGAAATCACTAGCCCAGCATCTTGGTTAATTGGATGCTCACTTATTACTGCTTCTGATGCCATCAGCTACTGCAGGAATGTTCCTGTTTCATACTTGCTCATACAAATACTTGTTCCCTTTGTTAAGCAATTTGTCAAAATTATTTGTGTTCCGAAAAAAAAAATCCTGGAAGTACAGCTGATTAGCACGTTCTTTCTTCACAAGTCTTATGTGACTGTGACTTTTTATCAGCCTCAATAGGAAGAAGTCTCTGGTTTAGTGAAGTTGCTCTGTATTTATGATGTGTTTTACTCTTTAGTTTCCTCCTGCTTTTGAGGGTTTGGTCTTTGTTTAAGGCAACATACAGAGTTTTTTTCACATGGGCTGCTTATAGTTAAATACACTGAAGCCTTCCAGGAAGAAAAGTGTTGAGGTCCCTGGAGACGTTGCTGTCAAAAAACAAGTTAGACTGGAGAAATGCTCCAACCCAGGACTCCTGCACAAAAACACATTCCCAAGAAGCAGAAATTGGCTTTCAGCTTCCATTGCTACATCATGCGTCATTCATTGCAGTCTCTGCTGCTTCTCTGGTGGAAGGAGTCCAGTGTGGGCTAAAAGGCTTAAAATATTTTACTTGAGACATCAGTGTCAGTGTTTCTTATTAAATCTCTTCCATCCATTGCCTGAGACCTCTAGGATGGATTCTCAGCAGAGGAGAACTCAGTTGACTACATTGACAGCATTTTTTCTGTTTACATAACTTACAGATCTGACTGTATGAATTTGAAGATGATGCTTCATATACAGTGATCTCAGTCTTTCAGGAGGTCTTACATCTGCTCTTGTGCACAGTCTATGGGGCAGTTCCTCTGACATCAGTTCTGGACCCTATGGGGACGTATTTTGGGGTTCTCTTCCCAGGCCATAAGGGACTAATCCTCATCTTCTCAAAAGGTCAGAGTTGAACGGTGCAATTATGATACAGGTGGATTTCACCAGTGTGTTTCACAACAAAAAGGCTGGCATAATCAGAGCTCTCACCCTCCCTGGACCCTTGCCAGGCATTGGAGAATGACTGTGGCCTTTGCTCTTGTGTGTGAACAAAGGCAGTGCCACATCTCTGGTTTACCTTTTGCAGCTCACCTGAAATTTTAAGGGCAAGCCCACCTTGCCTGCCATTGACTGTTTTTCATAGGGGAGTCTAATACTCCCCATAGGGTGGTTACACCACTCATGGGGTGGTTATTTGCTTGAGCATATTAAGTATTAAAGCCATTGAAACACTGAAGGGGTGAGTTACCTAGCTGTCACTGTTAATAGATAACCTTTCGATACCTACAGGAAACCAGGCCTCGGATGTCAGAATTCACTGTGAAATCCACAATCATTTCTCGGTATGCTTTCACCACGGTGTCATGCACAATGGTGAACAGTGGATCTGAGGCACGTGAAGGTGTGTTTGAGATGCAGATCCCAGCTGCAGCCTTCATCTCCAACTTTACCATGTAAGTAAGTAATGCTGACAGCTAGTGGGCAATGGTTTTCCCATCCCACAGTTAGCTGTCTGAAATTTCAAAAACTAGTTAGTCTGCAGTAGGGCTTTTTGCATTTCTTTGGGAAAAATAAAACAACACTCATACTGTACTCCACCCAAGACTGGTCATGGCCCTAAAGCACAGAGCAAGTCCTTGGATAACAGGATGCTAAGATTCAAGCCCTCAATGTACATGGGGAAGAAAATTATTCTATTTCCCATCTGAGTGTGTTTTAACAACTTCCTTCTCCTCCTCTCTTTGATTTGGACCAGAAAATCTCTCCTAGCCCTCAGAAACCTTTCCAATTGAAGTTTCAGCACCACTGGCACATAATAGTTATCTCACCTAACTCACTGTGGTGCCTAAAAAGCTTCTTGTTGTTCCAAGTTCTCCATACTGTCAATGGAGGAGGAGAGTCAACTCCAACTAGCAGATAAGTTGACTTGCTGCTGGAGGTGCTAGTCATCCTCTGTGTATAACAGAGCAAGCAGAGGGCAACGAAGCTCATAATGAAATGACTTACTAAGGAATAAATTAAGCTCTTTTTGTTTCAAAAACATGTTTGGTTTGGTCATGCTCAGATCCCCCCTGTGCATAGATATTGGGGCCACAACTTCAGACCTGACCATAGCAGATAGGGGACCAGCTCTTCTAGAAAGACTTCTATTTGGGCTGAATAGGAGGAAAAACAGTCTTTTGCCATTGGCCAGCCAAAAGATATGTTAAGGGCTGTTTCCTTATGGAATCCATAGCCCTGTAACTCATTCCCAGGGAGAAGCATTTTAGTTAGGGAGGCAGATAATTGAGAGCAGTCACCCTGAATATTGCAATGTGTATTGACACAGATGGTGGATCCTAGACCAGACAAAAAAAAAGTGCTCATTAGGATTCTTGGCAATTGCTTTGTTTTCCAGTTTGCATCCTTATGTTTTGGAGATTACCTACTGAACTGGCATTTTAGAGGTGTAAACCCCTGGACTAAAAATGTACTCTGCTGGTATAACCAGCCAGGGAACTTCTAAGTTGGCTTCTGTCTCAGTGACTTGAGTGGACTCTAGGAGAGTTACACCAGCAGCACACTTAGCCTACTCATATGTGCACAGTCTGTGAACCCTTCTACAGCAAAGTGCACAGCTGTCACTGTCTATGGGTGCAGAGTGGTCATGCTGACATCTCTGGTCTCTCCAGGAGCATTGGCAACAAGACTTACTATGGAGAGGTCACAGGGAAAGAAAAGAAACATAGCAGCAATGACAAAGCAAGGCACAAGAAACCTCCAAGCCCCACAGATGGAAGGTAAGTGTTGTGCATTTGGCTGTGTTCTGGGAAGTGGCATACTCTCCTCCCATCTTTATTTTGGCTGCTTTGGCATACCTGTCCGTGGATTTTTGGAAGAAGCAGTTAAATAAAACATTATCTGTACTGCCTGGCGTCATTCCCATACTCCAAGTCATGTAAAATTGCACGAGGCCTTTTCTAGCCCTGTTACACAACATTTTCACTTCCAAGATGCTCCAGGATGTACTTGAGAGGGAAAGAAATCTTATTACTTCCTGAATAGCAGGCAGGAAAATTAAGGCACACAGAAATTCAATGAGATGATACAACTTCAAGACTACAAAGTTAGCCAGTGGTAGAACTACAAGCAGCCTTTTGCAGTCACGTTTACTTGCCCTGTTCTCAGTGCTTGACTGTATTTAGTCCTCTTGGCCAAGCACTGGCAGAAAGTCTCATCCCTTTAATGATCTAAAAGCCTGTATGTTCACCTGAATGCACTTCTTCAGCAGCACTCTAGTTCCACAAGTGCCCAAATTCCCCCAAATAGCTCTCAAAGATATGCACCATTGGATGGATTTTGGTAGTCTGGAAAATCCTACACTATTCTCAGTTACCTGGGATAGTAGCACTATTCCAGCATGAACACATGATCAGGAACAGCTGAATAGACTATGATTTTCAGACCAGAGAAATGATGAACTGTGCAGAGGGAGAGGTCTGGCAGAGATCTGAACTCATGAGTGATATGTGTAAGTAGAATAAGGAATTTTTATTTTCTGTCTTTCATAGAAAAACTAGAGAAAATTGAATAAAATGATCAGATGTCAGGTTCAAAACAGCCAAAATAAGATATTCTTCACATAAATTGTGTTTCTTGCCACTGGAAATTGTGGATGCTAAACTTAATGTGGGTTCAAAAAGTGACTAGACAAATTCATGGTAGGAAAAGTCCATCAGAAACCTTTAGCAAAGGATACTGTCTCAGGATCCAGACACAGACTGGCAGAACCTGACGGAGTTCTGTATTTCTCTTGAAGCACTGTATTTCTCTCGTCATGCCCTGTTGCATCCTCTTCTGTAGATGATCACTCCCTGTCATGGTTAGACCACTGGTATGACCCAGAGATGTCATTCCAACTGCCCTAAAGGCTAACCTTAAAAAAAACCCCACCTTTTTATATGTATTAGAGAAATCAAAGTCTCAAATCCTTTTCAATACTCACTAAATTGTGGGCATCACCAAAATCTCACATGAATGAGTTCTGAAGTTACTCCTACATGGCATTAAAAGCTTCCATTCTTGTTACGTGGCTTTTTTATTTTCCATTCACAAATAGTGCCTGGCATCATATCAGTGCCTGGTAGCTGGACACTACAGTGCACTGTACGGGAGGTAGAGCATATTAGGTTATCTCTGTTTAACAAAAGGGCAGCCGAAGCCAATAAAGGCTAAAGGTGGAAATTCATCTCACTTCAAATTAGCAAATGGAAAGCTGACTGTCATTTGTACGCTGGGTAACTGATATCACACTGTGGCCAACTGGAAGAGAAGAGTCCTTTTAGAGAAGTGTCCAGTGGTAGAATTGTCTTAGGGGTCCTATTTCTCCCCATTGAGTATGTAGCTATAAACAGCTAAAATTAGGGAAGAGGCATTCATTTGTACTTTGCTTAAGATATTGCAGTGAGTCCACAGTACAAAAGTCAAGAATTAAATATGGGTCTAGCAAATCCTCTGTGTAAGAAACCAAGAGACAGCCTTTCCTCTGGCCCTGTTCCATGTTACACGACTGTCACATTCCTCTCTGTTAGAAGCCATCTCGTCTCTTAAGACCTTTCCTCCAGTGGAAACCTCCTATGTGCCTAATGCTTTGTGAAGCATTATGACTTGCTGCTTTCACATGATAGGAAATACGTTTACTGGACCAATAAAATCCAGATTCATCATTCACTGGAAGAGGTGGTGTGTGATGTGCATGGGGTGTGAAGGTGTCTTTGGATTTTCCTTCCAGGGAGAATGGCTATGAGACATTCAAAGCTTCTGTCTTCATTCCTCGCAAGATGCAGGCCAAGTTCCTACTGCATTATGAAGAGCTTTTGCAAAGGCGACTTGGAAAATATGAGTATACAGTCAGCATCCGGCCCCAGCAGCTGGTGGGGAGGTTACGAGTGGAGGTGAACATCCTGGAGAACTCAGGCATAGTTTCCCTGGAAGTGCCTCCTCTCCGAAACAGCAAGCATAAAGGCAATGGGAAAGTTGAAGGTAAGGAGAGATTTTATGACACATGGTTCTGTTACTTGTTGGTCCTTAATCACTTCTCAAAAACTGGACTGGCGGTGTTGGGAGTTCTGCAAGGCAATCTTGGATGATTGTGTAGACTGGTGTTTCATTCATTTTCCTTCTGCTCCAAATGAGGCATTAAACAAACCCCCAACATAGCATTAAAGCAGCATTGTCTAGGATCAAGACTGTATTAGAAACTAGAAGACACATCTCATGAAGACAACAAGAAAAATGAATGCTAGCAGCTCATTAAGCATGAATTATTCTGGCAAATTCAAACTATGCCTTTATTTAGAAAGATACTTTTTTTACTTTCCCTTCTTAACTCTTGCTGTACTCACTGTATGACAGGTACATTCCACCCCAGAGGTGGCTGCATTTGAGTGACAAGCAAGTCTCTAAGCATTGCAGGCCATCAGCAATTCCTATTTAGAGATCTCTCATTCACTGGCAGGGCAATCTCCAGGTTCATGAAAGCTGGTATAATCGCTACAACATGAAAGGGATTTCAGGATTATGAACTCTGTGCAGTTCAGTGGTGGGAATTCAGTCTTATCATAAAGGCTGATGGCTTTTGTTCTATTTTCTATAGATGACTGTGTCTGTGGTATCTGTGCATAAGCATGTGAGAACTTTGAAGCTTAATGAATATAGGGCTCATCCCATTCAACTCAATAGGATTTTTTTTTTGCCGTTGTCTTTACAAGCTTTGAACTGGGCCTTCAGGCCTTGTACTCAGTGTTTGAGCAGGCTCGTCCCTGGCTCCACATCTCCTGGGAACTGTTTATTTGAAGTGAATTGTTTTTTCCATCCATCCCTGCCAAGGCAGATAGGAAATCCTGCATTTTAGAACATGGGAAATTCCAAGAGGAAAATCCATGTTTTGCCAAAGCGCTAAGTGCAGTCTGAGTATCTACTCTTACTCCCAACTGTCCTTGCTCGCTGTTCAGACAGTGTAAAGGTAATTTTTGTAGTGTAAACTAACAGCGAGGAGCACAGGATACTGTGATTGCTACATGTTGACAAAAAACCCTCACCAAAAAGAGGGTGAGTCTGACCTGGAAGCAGGATGTAGAGTCTTGTGGGACTTGATCCTCAGTTACTCTAAGTGATGTAATGCCAGCAAAATCAGTGGAGCTGTTCACGTCTGCCAGGTAAAGATCTAAAAGCATGTGAACTGGAGTTAAACTGATTGCTCAGTGTGATCCTACTGATTTCATCCAAATCACAGTGAAATCAAGGCTCTCAGTGACTTGGACTAGCTTCAGGTCAAACTTCATTCAGCTAATTAGTCTCTCTGCTGTAAATTCATGCACTGTGTGATAAATGTGCTTTGCTCCTCATCAGGAGAGACAAGAAGCCTTTTTCACCTATCAGGAAGTATCACAGTGCATTGTGGCATATGATTTCCTGCAAAACATCTGGCATTGATCAATGTTAGAGACAGACTAAGCAGAGCAGACACACTGTTGGTCTAGTGCAGTATGGAAATTCCTGTATGTAAATGACATACAGGGAAAACTCTTGTAACTTGCTCTCCAAATGGCAATCTGTGAGCACTGATCATTCTTGGCACTGTGCTTCAGATTTAAAACAGCTCATATAAAAATGGGCCCAAGCTCTAAGATTCCATAATCCTTCCTAGCCAGTAAAACGTATATAAAATAGATGTCCCATTTCAGGATGGGTAAAGCAACTGAAACTCAGATTCCCTGTGCTTTATCCTTGCCCAGAATTTAATTACGGACCTTTTCTATCTGGAATCACCCTATATAGTTGGTGAAAACTGTTTGTTGTGATGAAATCACTGCTATGGAAGTCACTGAAATGCCAAACACACTTTTGGGGTCCATCATGGGCAGTCAGGAGTGGGTTGTGTCTCTGCCAGATCAAGTCTTCATCGGTACTCAGGTGAGTGCCACTCATATGAGTGTATAGGGTTAATGAATTCGGTAGGTTTGCTGAGCTTCCTTCTGATCTAAAGCAAGATGAAGAGATTAGCACACTATCAGCAGCCAGACCAAAAAAAAAAGAAAAAAAGAAAAAAGAATTGGCAGAGGGTCTCAGAAAGGTCTAATATAGGTCGCAGAGGACAGCTTGTTTTGGATGGGGGGGATTTATTACTTGTGACCTCTTGTGGCCAACAAGATCAATCACACTTGGAGCAGACAACGGGAACTTCATGCCTTCCTAAACACAAATGGAAACCACAAGAATACTCCTAGGGAGGGCAAGGCCAAGGCAAGGAGCATTTCACTTGGAAATCCACTATATTCCAGTTGGCTGTCATCTCTCAAGCTTGATCCAAAAAGCAAAACATCTGAGTCATTAGATCCTCCCTGCAAGGCCTTCTTGCTCATATGACACCTAAAGACCCAAGAACATGAGATCTGCACATCCAGTCAGACCTCCAGGGAAGGCTATGGGTTTTTAAGTGAGAGACAGGTGAATTGTGAGTCTTACATTTAAAGAGTGTCTGCTTGGCAGGCAGTCTGCAAACTCAGAGTAAACCAGGAAAAAGAGTGTCTGGTCTCTTCTTAGATTCCTGTGGCTTAAAACTCTTCAGTATCACTTGACTGGAGAGCATGGTAGCAATCTAGTGAGTCAGCAGCCAGCAAAGGATGCCAAACCAGATGCTGCCATACTGTGTTACCTGTGGTGTCCCAAATGAGAGGTCATGGCTTAAAAAAAAGACCAAATAAGGAATGGAGGCCTGCACATTGGAAAATGGTACTGCCTGACTGTTTTGAGTTTGAATATGTCATGAAAACTCTCTTCCTCAATTTCCTATGTTTACAAAGATGTCTATAGTATCTCATGGTTAGTGATAAATTATGAGATTTTGATAAGTATTAATAAATTACCTTGAGAGTATTGGGTGAAAAATGTATTGTGACATCAAGTCATCAGGTAAATGGCATTCTGAGTAATATATCCAAAGTGCCACCAAGCTGAAACCATTGTGAGGGATGAGATGTAGCTTCACAAGTCATTTAGGTAATTTTGACTTTGACTGTCCTGGATAAGAAACTACATTCTTTTTCTGAGTACAGGTCCTGAAGATCCAGTGTAGGATAGGCAAATTAATTTGAAAATCAAGTATGGCTTTGGAGTCATCCACAGCACCAGATGATGAGCACCAGCAGTGATTGATGTTCATAACTGAAATGCCAACCTGTTGTGGCAATAAATGCTGTTAGCAAAACTAATGAAAAAAACCCCAAACAATAGTTTAGATGACTGAATGTGGGGGAATGGCTGATCTGCCTTTATTTCATGGACCAATCCTCTTTCTTACATTTGTGGCGCTTTCTACATGTTATCCATACAGCCAATGTACCATGCAGGAAGCATAATGGAAAAAACAGTTTCTCTGTTTAATGGTCATTCAGAATTTGCACTTTTGACTCCAGCCAAACTGCTAGTATTCATACAGTCTGTGATGAGCAGAAGAGAGAAAACTTAAAGACCTATAGACTGAAGATGTCTGTTGGTGAGAAAGAGTGAGGGACTCTTTTTTTACCATTTATAAAACAGTGCAGAAATCACAACAGTAGGAGCAGAAGCAGTAAAGTGTCCAGTTCTGCCTGGTTTTGGTTGCAGGAGCCCAAGATACAAAGATTGGACTTGGTTTCACAAACTTCCAGTGATTTATGAGAAGTAAAGCTGTGCTTTGCTATAGATAGAGGCTTTTGGAAAGTTCTGCGTATATCCTCTCTGAATATGGAGCAGAGACAATACGATGACATGTCTTTCCAGGATATTTCCTTTGTCAGAGACTCCTGCGCACACAGCTCCATCTGGGAGTTGTATTTTTCCCAAAGGAAGACACCAGGCATGTGAGTTTTGGCAAGTGATCTTTTGGCACCTGCAGGTGTTGTCTTCTGTCGTATACAAACCCCAAAACAGGAGACATTGAGGCCAATGATCCTGGCCTTCTCTGGTGACCTCAGAATGGAGCCATTTTCTGAATGATGTCCTACCCAGCATTCTCAGGGATGACTGTCCTCATCCTTTTCCTCCAGCGCGGTGGTGTGAGAACTAGTCATGGACTTGGGCAGGGAGACACTAGGCTGCTTGAGAATGACTATTTCTCTTCCAAGTCATAGGTCTCAGAAAGGTTTTTATTTCTTATCACAGTTGACCAGAAGTTTCCACATGTTAGTGGAGGATGAAGTTTGCTTTTGAGCGCTAATCCTGACTCTGCCAGTCTCCAAAATAATTTAGGTTTAACTGTTCATCATGTGAGGACTACAGTTTCATATGAAAAATGCTTTTTTCCTGCTCTGTTTACTTCTTTAGCTGAATTTAGTGGAAAGTTTGTCTAAAGGCCCTGTTAACTACCTCAGTATGAGCACAGACCAGCTGAAGTCTTTGGAGCTCATACATGATCTGTACTCTGCAATATCTCATAGATTTTCCTGTCTCAGTCACTTGTTTGAAAAGAACTGGGCCAATAAACAGAGGAGAGTAATTGTGATCCAGATATCAAGTGCTGCCTAAAAAAGAAACCTGGGGAAGAGATAGTTACTGTATTCAAATATATAAAAGGTTGCTGCAAGGAGGAGAAGAATACTGTGCTTTCTGTGTCAATAACAGTTTCTATTGAACTTCTATGAGTTCTATTCTATTTCTATGAGTTTCTATTACTGGAGGCCTGGAGTGTTTCCAGACCATGTCATAAAACCTAGTAGCAAGGGATTTGGTCTGGGAACATGGAATGAATTAGATAACCTGTCTTCCAGACCTGATTTCTGTTATTCCAGGGAAAATAGGTATTTTGGATCTTTTCTGTTAGACAATGTTTTGGTTTTAATCTCTGTCCTGGAGATGGGAGATGAGTGGCTATGAAGAAAATGGGAGAGCTTCCCTAGCTATTCTTGTCACTGACAATGGCTATGTGAGACAGCCTTGGAAACCTCCTCTCCAGGAGTTCCTAAGGCACTGTCTGTGTTACAGGGGATGACATTTCTCACCTCCAGTAGAGGAATGCAATGTCATCCACATGATCCCATCTAGATTCCACAGTGCTTTACAAAACTGGATACATTTTAATATGCCCATTGAACAGGTGGGGAAACCGAGGCATGGAGTGGCTACCTAACTCAGTTAATCTCGGATGGTCAGAGTCCATAGAAATGCTAGGACTGGAACTCATGCTGTTGTGGTGCACAGCATATTGTGCTCACCCATCAATGTACTTACGGCAGAGAAACACAGAAGTGAAGTCCAAAGGCCACAGCCACAGATGTATATGTGCAGTAGGTAGAAGGAGAGAGCTTCTGTTTCCAGTGTGAGACTGACTTTCACTAACCCTGATGTGATGTGGTCAGGCAGCTTAACCAATGACAATGCTTGCTTTTCATCAGTTGGGGAGAAGTAATGTAAAACCCTCGAATAGATCAGAAAATATAAATGAACTGTTAAGCCATTTCTATAAATTCTGGGCATTTCCCACACACTGGCAGTTAAATGGGATTTTGAAAGTGATAGAAGACAGACAGAAAATCCAGGAAGGCCAATACAAGGAAATCTGATGCATTGTGTATTAAAAACATATTACATCTGTTGATTCATCAGATCAAAGGGCAGCTATAAAAGTAAAAACAAATCAAGATGGAGGTAGAATCTTACAGAGCTATTGATTTATGACTTTTCTTTGCCAGGAGAAATCCGAACTGTACACAGATTTTAGAAAAAATGTCAAAGCTCTGGGTAATAATTTTATAAGCCCCCTTTAAGATCCAACACTAGTGTCCTTAAATTATTTCAGTGTACTGGCTGGGAGCTCTCTCTCTGTTTCCATCAGATGGATGGATTGGAATTGGCATAGCCAGAGAAGCCATGATGCAGAGTCCATTCTTGACTTTACTGAAATTGAGTAATATCTGTCATTCAGCCTCTTTGGTCAAGACTTTTGCTGATGGATTTGTTTCATATTCCAGGTCCTCCAACTATTGAGTTATTTGTGTAGAAGTTGGGCCTATGAGAAAACTCTTCCTTGCCTCAATAGTATGGTCTTGTGTCTTGTCTATTCAAATGCATTCACAGGACAGCTATAAAAGTAAAGCCAGATTAACACAGAAGTAACATCCTAGAGTGCTATTGATTTATGACTCTTACTTTCATTCCTTTGCCTAGAGGAGTGTATATAGCACTTCAGAGTAAGTGTCACAGCTTTGGCTAATCATTTTACAAACCACAAGAACCCTAGTCCCAGCATTTCTGTGGACTTTGACCTGTGGGAAGTCAGTTGAGTTAGGTAACCACTCCATGCCTCCATTTTCCTACTTGTTAAATGGACATAACCATATGTATCTGATTTGCTAAATCACTGTGGGATCTGGATGTGAGGTGGATTGTGTTCAATGTTGCATACAGATGTCACATTGCATTCCTCTAATGCTGCTCAAAGCACCTTACAAAGGTGGAGAAGTGCCACTCCTCATTACACAGTGTTATAAAAACCTCTGGAGAGGAGCTCTTTCCAAGACTCCCTGCACCTTGTCATTGTGATCAGTATTGTTAATGGGGTATAGCACGTAATTAGAATTATCCTAAAGAAGATGTCTGGCCAGATGTATCATACCCTCATCTCCCTTGACGCTCCTGACCTGATCTCCATTGAGCATAATGGGAGCCTAGAACATAAGCTCGGACATAGGTACTTGCATTGTAAACACCTGAACTGGAACTGAATCTCACCCATCTTTTCTTTTCCCTGCCATACCACAGACTTCTTGGGCCATCTTTGGCAAAGATTTGAGACCACCACACACAGTATAATTAAGCAGCTCATTCCCAATATTAATCAGCAGACGAGCAGATATAATAGAACTTCTGTGCCTCAGAGGAGCATTGTAATAATCACTATGAGAGTCGAAGCACCCAAGAAGAACACCAGCTGAGAACCTGTTTTGGTGTTTTCAACAGCTAGTTAGGACAAGTGGGAAAGTCGTCAAAATTTGGGGACGTTCAAGGCCAAAAATCTGACCTTTGGTCAAACTCATGTAAGGGTCTTTACAGAGTTCAGAGGGAATGAACAGCTGGCACACCAAAAGATAATAAGGTGGGATTTTGGCCACACAGAGAGACAACAAGGAATCTCCATATGCCTCAACATTAGAAAATGAACACAGCTAACAAGACAAGCAGAGGTTCCTTCAGGGTGACTCAGACCTAAATCATTGTCTTTCTTTGAAAGGCCCTCTGAAAGGCACATCTCTTCATTGACTCAGGAAGGGCTCTCGGAGATTAGGGTGAGTTACATCTCAGGGATGCAGTTTGCATGACTGCACTAGCAAGTGTTGGATTTTGTCTCAATCAGCAAGACAAAATTGCAGCAACTATACTGACAACTCTTTGCTGAACATAAAGGCAGCTAAGATGACTTGTTCAGATGTAGACATTACACATAAGACGCTTGTCAGATCAAGCAATCAATTAGTCAGATCAATCCCACCTCACATGCCTACAGCACGCCTGAACAAGTCACCTCAAGAACTCTTTATAATCAATAGGGTGAAATCTGCAGTATGATTCATTTAATCCTAGAGGAAATGTTTAAACAGGTCAAATGAATCATACTTGCATTGACTGGTAGGATCTCAGGTATAGGATCTGCATTCTAGATGTCTAGAGTTGGCTGGAATGAATATCACATACATGTCTGAAGTTGTGTGTTCATTATTTACAGAAAGCAATTACAGTCATACAGAGAATATATGGCCTTTGGGTTCAGTGACCTCCAAACAGAAGTGAGCACAGGAATTTTGCCTGAACATTTATATCCCTGATAGCACTGCAATGTTGGTTTCAGTTTAGAATTAGAAGGGAGGTATTACTAAGTTCTTATTTTATCACTGGTGAACTGAATCTTTAATCTCAGTATGTAACTATGCTAGTTGACCTGACTCTGTGGTAATACTGTGTGTGCTGTGCTTAAACATATGTAAGACAATGGGAAAAGCTTGTAATATTGTGGTTTTATCTGAACAGGTGATGTTTCTCCTCCTCCTTCTACTGTAGTTGGCCATACCAAAACCTTAGCTAAAGTTACGTTCAATCCCAGTGTTGTCGAGCAAACCAGAATCGCCCGAAATGGCATTTTGGGAGACTTCATAATTAGATATGATGTCAACAGGGAGCTGAGTGTTGGGGATGTTCAGGTACTGTACACATGACTCATCTTTTCTGTTTTATTAACTATACCTGAGATGGTTCAATTGTCTTGCATGCTCCAAATATCCTAGAAAATGTTTTCCAAGTGAAGGCTACTTCTCCATCTTGTAAGACCTATCCAGAATAAAACCAGTCAGTTGGCAGCCACAAGATGTACTTAAAAACCACAGTTACCTACTTCATTGAGTTTCTTTTTTGTATCTGCTTTTCAGTTTATCAATATACTGGCTGTATATATCTGGACACAAGGCCAGTTCCCCAAGTGCATGTTGTGGTTCTGATCCCTGGGTACATACATTATATCCTTACTGCATTTGGAAGGAAACCCCAATGTCCACCATGGAAGGGAGAGCTCCAGTAGGCTCCCCCAGTCTGGATAAACAGGGGACCAGGATTAAGAGGGATACTAAGGAGCATTCATATCCTCCACCATAGACACAGACATTGAAAGCAGGGTCAAATGTGCCCAACCAAATATCCCATAATGTGTGGAACATTGCATCATGATCTGCCTTCAATTCCTGACATCCTTGCTCTTCCACAGATTCTTAATGGATATTTCGTGCACTACTTCGCCCCCACAGATCTTCCTCCGTTGCCAAAGAATGTTGTATTTGTGCTTGACAGCAGTGCTTCCATGGTGGGAACGAAACTGAAACAGGTAATGTCCTTTCATTTATTATAGACTGGTTGTCTGTAGGGTTGCAGAGAGCTTGGTTCAGACTTCGTCTCACCAGATGAGGTCTTCTGCAATATGTTCGCTATGTCTGAGGTGAGAGGAGGCTCTGAAAAACCTTGAGGCGAGATGATTTACCTGCAATGAGTAATTATCATGTTAGTGGGAATGGGACGGGAACAAGAAGTGCAGAGGACTTCATCACACTGTGAAGAAGGTCAGTGCTGTCAAAACTGAGCTAGGATGCTGCAGATAGGATTGTTCTGGGCAGTTCTGTTCTGGGCAGTTTGAAGAGAGGCAGAATAGGGAGAATTCCCAGCAAAGTGCATTCAGCAGACCATTGTATCCAGCTTAACAGCAGAGAAAAGATACCGCTGTCTTTGAATTACCTTGGCAAACCCTTAGCAATATATAACTCAATGGGTTCTGTCGAAAGAAAGGTCAGTTTGTCATATTTGAGAATCTGAGTCTTTCAGCACAAATCTCAGTCATTTTTCCAGGGCGCAGATCTTGACATGAGCCACCATACCAAGCTGAAGGGCACATCACCAATGCTTAAAATTGACCTTTGACATGGAGGGTTCAGGCTGGTGCCTAATCATTTTTGCTTCTTCAATTCTATGATCTGGACAGATGGAAACCACCTTCAGTTCAGGAGCCAGGTAGTTGGCTTGGAAAGGCACCATGCCTGGGGGAATATACCCTTTCTCTCAGCACAGTGTTATGAGTCTAAACTAGAAGCAGACCGTGCCTGGGGAAATATACTGTCTCTCTCAACACAGTATTATCGGTCTAAACTAGAAGCAGAGATGAATTAAGACTTCAATTCTGTTCTGAATGATTTGACAGATATATCTCAGGTCTGCACTCACACTGGAGAGGTAAGTTCCATTTCCATGTATATCTGTGTAGAAAAGGAGAAAAGTCCTGGTAGGGTTAGTATTGTTTCCCTCCATTTGAAGACTTGCCCCACAGTCATGAGCTATGAGAAGTTAGTTGGCTTCTCCCTGTTGGATGGCCACATCTTTACTTTTACTTTCTTACCATGGCTGAGCTAATGACAGTGGAAAGTGACACTTTCCACATAGGTTGACACCAATATGGGGCAGCTTCAGCTTGTAGGGATGGTGTGATGTTGTACCTCTAATAGAATGACTGAAGGCCAAGGCTTGGACTTGTATCTTGGCCAGTTAAGGAGCTCTAATTCGTCCATTCGGGCTTCATGTTTCTGGGTTGCCTGCCTGGAACATGGTGATACTTCTGGAAAGTGAGAGAGACTTTTTTTTTTCCCCTTAGCCACCAACACTAGCCCAAATGTGCTTGACAAACACAGACTTCTCTGACAGTTCTGTCTTTGAACAAGGACATTGAGGGTATATATGCCTTCTTCTCTCTGCTAAAAACTTTACTATCTGGTTTCAATGGTGGTCACAAATCTTAATTTAGAAGCTGTGTCCCCTATTAAATCAAATTATTTCCACCGTGAGCTAAAATGGAGTATGACTTTTAAGGCTCCTAATCATCTTCCCCAGTAACTGGAGTAGCAAACAGAGAGTTGTTAACAAACATACCTAGTACCATGTTGAATGAGGTCTTGGATGAAGATGCCTTTGAATCTTTACAAATTCCTGTGGACAGAGCCTGGCTCTTGGCTTTCTGTTATCCTTCTGCTGAAAAATGTCTGACTTGCCTCGCAGAATAAACCGATAGTGCACAAATGCACCTAGTCTTGCATGCTGAAAGCAGACAGTCAGTGATACAGCACCGAACCAGGGAGATTAAGGCTCTGAAGGGCTTTGGTGCTGGCGTGAGCTGTGCAAGTAGTGCCTTGGGTCAGCAGATTAACCTTGTACTATGAAAGCTTTTATTCTGCTCCTGAGCGTATTAGTATTTCTTTTTCATATACTTACTGGAAACAACATGGACAGGGATTAACCCTTGAAGGTCTACTTCATAGCCTAGCCAGCTCCTACTGCTAAACATACATGAATCTCAGGCTAGTTAGCTACAAATAGGTGCCTCTTGAGCCTGAAGTGAGAGAAGTGGATAGCCAGAACATTTGTTGAGGGTGTACTGAATTTTTTGCCCTGTTATCTCAGACACACTCTTTTTATGGAAAACTACTGGTATGTTATGGAAGAGTGCTATGTGCAGGAAACACTTAACTTCCTCTGATTTCAGCTGCTCCAGAAAAGAGAACTTCATCGATTTATGACCTAAAACATAAAAACCCCACACAGATTAGTCAAGGAAAGACCAAAATCTAGGACTGGCTGAATAATATCCCTCTTTGGTAAACTAGGAAAGTGTGATCAGTTACAGCCATGACCCATGTCTGCTCCGTGGCCTTTTTACCCAATTGTTGTTGTTATTAAGATGTTTGTTAAATTACAAACATGTCCCCCTGGTGGCAGGATACATCTGAGCAGAGGAAATGCCTCTGTTTCTTCTCTCGGACTCTTGCAGCTGTGGTGATCTATGATGGTGTGTAGAGAGCTGGGAATTCCCATGGGACTGCCTTTCTTCATTTCTCTCTACTGAGTCACATGCAAGATCAGCTAAAAATACAGTCAGCGCTCTTTACGAGTGCTCTTGCAGGTCAGCTGCGGTAACTATGACAAAGGACAGTTTTTTGGGTTGTATAAGCGAGGATAAGAGACATCAGCTGTGCACCCTTTTCTGTAGTAACTCGAGGAGATTTTGCATTCTTCACTCAACTGCTTTCATGAAGTTAATGGCAAAGTGACTCACATGGGGTCAGGATTTCATGCATCCTGCAGTTCCCACAAGCTAATTGTGAGTCATTTTTTCTTTTCCTTTCCCAAGGTTTTCCTTTTCCTACAAGAATTTTTATCTGTTCGTGCCATCCCTTTCTTCCTAAGATATCTCAGTCTTGGAAGCAACAAGATGTCCAGAACCAGTTGCAAAAACATATAGTGAGACTGGATGATCAGCTTAAATCAAATCATTAAGACCGTTGAGACATTTCCCTCACATCACTGAGACATATATTAGCTTTGTGGGGAAGATCAGCTAACATGCATATTCCTTCTGCAGTTTTCACAGCCTCTGAACTCTGGTGATGTCTAGCAGACTCAGATGTGTACAGCAGTCCACCTCCACTGAGAATCTAGGCCTTTGTGACAGTCACCTTCTAGCACTGGCAGGGAGATAAAGTTCAGGAAGAAACAACTCTTAAGCATGACGATAAAAAAATTCTTCATGTGGTCAAGACTTTGCACGTCATTACTGCTGTCCCACTGGCAAGGAAATGACTGTTTTTGTACTCATGAGCTTTGTTCCTTCATTTGCAAAGAGACAGTAAGCTCTGTGTGGAATAGTTGCTTTTAACAGGAGCCAGAAGAGCCTGGGGAACAGGTTATATCTGCAAGGTTTACTGGGAAGCAAAATGACTTGCCCATTGAGCAGTCTGACCTGCTGATTTTTATGGTGCCTTTGGCCAGCTAGAGGGGGACATAGCAGTTTTACATTGGTATAAGTAGGAGAAAGGGGGGCCAGTTATAGGTTCACCACCTTGTGATTACCATTATTATCCCCAGCTTCACTAAACGTGGTGAAAAAGGACCTTTATCAGCCCGCAATTCAGTTTTATAGAACAAGCATGTTCCAAACTATGAATGTGTCCACAAGAGGATGGATTTGCAGGTATTTTGCAGACACGCAGTAAAAAGTAGTTGTTTCAACCACAGTTTCATTTCACCTTATCTTTCCCACAGGCAATAAATGCCCACACACTCAGTTAAACAGCTGGCTACACCGCAAGCCTGGCAACTTGTCAATGGTAGTGTGCCAGACTGTAATTTTCTTTGAGGTTAATTGCGCTAGGAGGAACTCAACTGAAGCTGGGACCTGCTGCGTGTTTGCAAATGCTTCAGTTTACTTGTCTGCGTCCATCCAAGGGACACTGTTGGTACCCTTGATCTGTGACCCATGCTGTTCGAGCCCTTCTGAGGGCCCAAGCGCCTTCTGTACACATATCCCTAAACCTCCGTGCCTCAGCACGCAGACTCCCGCTGAGTAGTTTCAGGGTGGTGAGAGAGCAGATAAGCACCTCAACACTCCATGTTCTCACTCCAGACTCCACTGACTTCTGTTGGTTGCTGCAGAGCTGGCTGCGGGCCTGTTGACTACTAGTCCAAATAATGCCTGCTGCCCAGGAGAACTACCTTAAATCATCAGGGGACTTTGGAAAAAAAACCTAATTCTAATTACAGCCTTTAGTGAGTTTAAAGCTGTGAAGAGGAAAGATTTGTCAGCTTTTTCATTTCTCCTGGAAAACAACAGCCTGATGAATGAAGAGCTGTATACAGTCTTCCCAGCACTGACAGCTTCGTGCAGCTGCCTCCTACTTGTGAATACACAACAGCTGTGTCATCTCAGTCCTCCCTGTAGATGTGAATACAGAATATAGGAACTACTACGGTAAATAAGATGTGAGATCCATATAGACCTTAACTTCCCAGGTCTACAAAAGGTGCAAGTACCTGTCACACAGCAAAATAATCTGCCTTACTCAAACCCTAAAATTTATAAATAATGACAGGGTCATAGAGAAACAAGTAGTCTGCTGAGGCTTGAATTGAAACCCCATGAAGACACTGAGAGTTCTCTCAAGGGTTTCAATTGGAAGTGTTGTTGAATTCATCAAAGGATTAACTGAAAACAGGTGGTACTGAAGTGGCAGACACAGCCCAGTGATCACCAGACAAGTCCATAGTGTAAAGGAAAGGGCTAAATCAAGCTGGGAAGTCAGTCCATGGATCAGGGTCATTGAGGTCTATGACCAGGCATAGCTGTGACAAAACTAGAGACAGCTACAGCATAACTCTTAGTCTGAGACTCATACTGGGACTGAAGGCCCAGACTGGAGCTTAAATGGATGGGAGTGTGGGTGGAGCCCCCAGGTGGGGCTGGTCAGAGCCATTAAAGCCTATTAGTATGCTCAAGGCCCTGACCTACACATGCAGGTCTATGAAGCTGTAGGTCTGGGTTTCTCTAATAGTTCTTTCCAAGCTGGAATTGTGTTTTTGTAGTTGCTGGATTAATACCTGGAAGCCAGACCTGGCTTCCTGTTCACATTTTCATCGTGGATCACTTATGTGACCTTAGGTAGGTTATTTTCTTTGTTTGCGCTTGTGTCTTTGCAGAGGCCTGTCTGTTTAGCTGGCAAACCCATGGCTGGGCTTATGGCTGTACAAGATCCCCCAAGCCTAAAAGACACCTGATCTTTGCCAAGACTTAAGCTATTCTAATACTGCTTGCAACAACGCTGCCATTTCCATGTAAATACCCCTTTACCCTAATATGGCGTGTGTACTACACATTGCTCAACTGGGACAGTCTGTTTCTAACTGTGAAGAGCAAGTGAAGCTCAGAAATGCTTGTGGGACCTTGTGTGGAAGCCTGCTGAGTGAGGTCTTCCATGTTATATTACTGTATGAAGTCATCAGTGTTCACAGGCAGTTCTGACTCTGAGGTCCACATGATGTAATTTGAAGTCCCTTAGGAATGAGGGATATGATACTGCCTGTGTCGTGAGGAGAGAGCTTTTGCTTGGATAGTTATGCCTGATGTAGTGACTTCATCTTCTGCAAAACATCTGCTCTCTTCTCTGCAAAGTTTTGGGCAAAGACTTGGCCTGTGCTTGTGTCTGAGGCAGTAGCTTGGGATGGATGTGGGCAGAGGAGGGGTTGGAGACAGGGGTGTGCAGGAGGGAGTGGGGATCTGGAGATGTTGAGGGGTTTTCAAAATGGGGAAAATGGGAAGAGGAGCAGGTGTTGGAGGGCTGTGTTGGCCCTGTGGCAGACTTTCAGGTAGGAAAACAAACAAGTTTGCTTTTTTTTTTTTTAAAGAACAGTTTAGTGCTCTTGAATTGATTAAGGCTAACCCTGAGCAAAATTGCTGGGTCTTTGCTCCAACCAACCATTGTCACTATCCCTCACTCACTGGAGATGAAAATGGGGAAGTCTTATCTAAAACTAAGAGGTATCACAGTTCAATGAAAAAAGGCCAGGGCTATGAGAGGAGGTGGCTGTGAAGTCACAGCCTCTGCAGAGGGATAACAGATACTTCATCTCTGTGAAAGTACAGCACTCCTTTTCATGGAGAACTAATACCGCCTCACTGAGTAGGAATGGTGCAATCTCTCCTTGGTGAAATAGCACAGATCTTTTCTTCATGGAGGGGAAACATCTCTCTGTGAAGGAGCAACGTGCCTCCTAGAAGGTTATGTGCACAGGTAGGATGTTCTGAGAAGGGGCTAGAAAGCTTCAAACCTGGCAGGCTTCTGACTGCTGAGGCACCCACTGTGAGAGAGTGGCAACGTGATGAAGAATGGAGGTTAATCAATATGAAAAGCATAGCAAGTGTCTCAGTCCCCCTCCTGCTGCATAATGTAGCAGCTAATGTTGCTGAAATCGAGGGGATGTGCTGTGGACAACCTCTTGGGCATGTCAGCTTTTCCCAGCACCGTGTTGGCAGCTGATCTGTGTGACAGAGAACGAAAGTCCTGAGCTGGAACAGTTTTCAGGCACTGGGACTAACTCTTCCTTCTGGGATGGGCAGAGGGACGCATGTTAAGATCTGCATTGAGGGCATGGGGCACTTTCCCTTGGTGTTGACCTTTTTGTTGCTAGCTCCACAGAAATTATTTGTCATGCTGACAGGGTGGGGGTTTGAGTGTCTGACTGGCATGTTATGGGATGTGATCCCACTTAAAATGAGCTAAGCGCAAGACAAGAATGTGGCCTTCATACACTGCTGTGTCAGTCTGGCTGTCTGCCCGGGTAGCCCTGTTGTTTCGAGTGGGTTTATTTCAGATGGCACTGTGGGGCAGCCTTTAAACTTTTCCCTTTGACTTATTGTACAGGAGCTTTTACTGCTCCAAATGTAATCCATACTGCACAGTTGATAAATGCTTGAAGTAATGATGCTTGATGCTGATAAGAGCTTGCCTCCTTGAAACTTTGCACAAGCATTTATTTATATCCTCAACACTGCAATGAGATTGCAGAGACTGAGCATCTACTCCACCCTCTTGGCACATGAAACTCCAGTTCCTAAGAAATCAGATCATCTTGCAGTTTTTCATGTATTTATCCTCACCGTGCTGTTGGGTGCTGGAGAAGTGAGTTACCCCAGCTGATACCTAAACTTGTCCACATCCCTGAAGACAGTTTTGTCTTCCACTAAGCAGAAATCCAGTGCTTAAATGCCCTGGATGAATGTGGAGTGAAGTGATTTACTCAATGTGAAGTGGAAAATCTTTTTCAGAAAAGGTAATAGAAACATTTGCTGTAAATGATGGAGTATTTCTTTTGCAGACTAGGAAACTACAAAGCAACTTTTTCTAAGGCCATATAGGGAGTCAGCAATGTTCAAGTTACTAGCAAGGGATCCATGATGTTAAGGCGGGAGAGACTGGACCATGGAGTGGAGACAGACCTTTATTGTCCAGAGCTCTACAATCAAACTCCCTCCCATCACAGGCCAGTGTCAGCATAAAACAAAATGCTTGTTGTCCAGAATTGTGAAGGAGTTTTCCTGGGTTACGTGATCAGTGTCTGCCAGGAAGAAAGCACAAAGATACACATTGAGAGGGAGAGGGTTAGTTGCAGTCCCTGAACTGCATGATGCTCCCTGCAGAGGAAGAAAAGGCACATTGTCCTCCCCAATAGGGAGATGGAGTAAGGTAAAAAAATCCAAGGACACACTTCTGGGCTAAACCCCATTTTTGGTACAGAAGTTGCTGTTGCTGGCAACTGGCATGTGATCTGCATTATGTGGGCAGAAAGGAAACTGGGACATAGAGGAAAGTAAAACTCACCAGATGTGGCTTCAAAGCTCAGCAGGAATGACATTGCCCAAACCTTTGCTGTCACTGTACCTCAGCTCCCCCCTCTAAAATGGCAGTGGTGCTCACGCTGCCTTTCCCTTGGCTACTGGATCCCAAACCAAGTCTATGGCAGTACCTTGTCTGACCTCGACAGCACCATTTCAGGTGCAACTTTGATGCCAGCCTTTCCTTAAGTCACAGTATTAATCCTTCTGACAGACTATGGGCAGATTTGAACAGATATGGCTGTTGTAGCTTGGAAAAGCCAGCTCTGGACCTTTTTAACAACTGCCTATGCATGTTTGGAAAGGGAAGGATATGAACCAAAGCATAGAGAATATTGAAGGGGAGGGGGGAGCTCTTCCATTTTTTTCTCCCTATGTTTCCTCGCAGTGTTTTGCCAAACAACATATTTACTTGTACTTTTCTCCTTGCTGTTGGAGATCTAGTTTCTGAGCCCTTCTCTGCACTGTTGCAATCTTAGACAAGTTACTGGACAGAGCTATGGCTTCCTAATTCCCTTTGATCTTACATCTTATGCCTTAGCTCCTTTCTTGTCAAATGTGGTCTCTGACAGGGGATCTAGAAGGACAAGGTAAAGGCTACTGAAATTTTGTCTTCTACTTGCAGCATCCTTCAGCATATGGTTGCAGATGGTCCCACATCTGCTATCTGCAGACTGTTCTCGTGCATCTCTTTCAGCCGATGGGTACTGTTTTTCCAAAGGCTTTGATGGTGAATGCTTTCTTCTCTGCTAGCCATGCTCTTTAGACTGTCTGGTCTCGAGCCCCCACGGCTCCCTGGTGCTGGCTGAAGCTGGAAAGGGGCTGTGTCAGCGGTGTCGATGTCTCGCTGCCCAGCCGTTGCAAGGGCAGATGGCAGCTGTGTATGGGCGTGCGGGGCGCAGCCGAGGACTGCCAAGTGATCTCAGAGGCACTGGCAGGGTGGTTGCTGGGAGAGCTCCCTCTGCATCTGGAAGCCGTTTCCAAGTGGGGCTGAGTTACACTACAGTGCTGCAGAGACCCACTATCCATACAGAACTGGATTCAGCATGAACTGAAAGTCTTTTCATTTTTTTAATATTTTTTTTTTTTAATGGGCTGGCATGAAGCTTGCACAGAGGATGTGGGCCTAGGATGAAGCACTTGCAAGTGCTCCTAGGCAATGGAAAGTGTGAATACGTGGGTTTGGGACATGCATTATAATGAGGTGCTTGAATCCCCCTCTTGCTTCATAGCAGGGCCAATGTCTGGCAATGCCACAGCATCTAACAACCACACATTGTCTCCCTTTGAACTGCACAGCTTTCGGGGTAGCCAGGCTTCACCCCCACCCTGCTCCTCAAACAAACAAGAGACTGTGAGAGAAATGTCACCGGGACTCAGATTCCTCCTAAAAGGTGCCCAGATGGTCTGACATCATCCCAGATGTCTCAGAGGCAGCTTTTTGACCCAAGAAAGGGCTGAAGGCTCTCGGCTCTTCCATGGGAGTGTGTGTCTTCCCATGCTTTGCTCCACCAGTGTTTAAGCAAAGTGAGGTCTGTTGGAGCTAGCCCCAAGGGCCAGGTACAAAGGTGACAATTCACAGCTGAACTGGAGCGTAGCTGAGGGAGTTCTCTTCCTGCTGTTGCTGGGGGTCGTACAGCCCTGAATCATCTTGTCTGTGATGCAGGGCCCTTAGAAAGCAAGAACCAGAAAAGCAGCACGTCCAGGTATCGGTGAGGAGGTAACAACAAAGGCCAGAGTGGTGGCTGGGAGCTGGCTTGTCTCTGACCTTGTAGGCTTGAGAAGATGCTATTTGCACGTAGGTCGTTTAGACAGTGTGAGCCCATCTTCAGCTTCTTATCGCTTCTGAAGCACAGATAAAAACCGTGATCATTCCCTGGCAGCCATGGAATCTTCTCCCACCAAGTTATATTCTTTTAAATCCTCATTTAAAATATGTCTGACAGCTACAAATCATTCCAAACTGGCAAAAACGGATTTTTTTTTTTTTTTCTTTTTCCTGTGACCCTCTCCTTTAATCCTTGCTCTACCTTCCACACAGAAGTGCATCTAACCAGGCAAACATGCTGGGAGAAGTGTTTCACTTTACAGCACCTCACACAAAGGCGCTGCACCCTTAAACTGGTTTTCTGCAGTGAGTGTGTTAGAACTGTGCCCAGCTTATTCCCAAAATGAATCAATGTTGTATGCGCAGCCATGGAGGAATGACCTGGCGCCTTCACCAGGGAAGAAATGGTTAATTTTCTGCCTCGAAGGAGAGGCAGAAGTTTCAGCGCAATGACTCAGTGGGGCAAGGTGGGAGTGGAAGTGCAAGTGCGAAGACCCCATCGGCAGCGGAGCAGCTTGGGAATCCCACGGCAGTCTCAGCCCTTGGCTCTTGGGAGCCAGAAGTTCCAGCTGTAGCCTTACAAGGCCAGAATGAGAAATCTGCTGCCGTGTCCTGACTGAAGCTGCTGCCAGGCACTCTCTACGTGAAAAGCTTTGCAAATCCTTGCCTGGGGGCTGGTGGAGACTGGAGGAGAGGGCTGGGCACCAAGAGCACTCGGTCACAGCAGTGTACTTAAGGATTTCAAACAGTGCACTTTTACCAAGATGTTCTTCTTATTTAAAGTAGCTTTTGCCTGCCAGCTTCTGAATCATATCCAGCCCTCTGGAGGGAAGTCACGTCTCGCAGGCCATTTATGGGTGAGGAATATTGGTAGCAAAGCGTGTGTTGCCACCCCTTGAGGACTGCAGTCTAGGATAAACCTGGAGGTCCTTAAGGGCTGGGGGAAGAGATGGAAACACACAGGATGAGCCAGGCAATTCAGAGCACTCTGGGAGAGGTGGAGAGCCAGTTCAGCTCCTGTTGGCTCCAGTAAGCACTATAATGAGGACTGGGCAGGATTAGGTCTTGAGGCAAGTCCCACCTTCTCTTTATTTGACCTGCTCAGCCTCTTGGAGGCAATGCTGGGAGACAGGCACTTCCAGACAATGACTCAGCCCATCCTAAACCCTATCCAAAACAGATGGGATGGATTACTCTCTGGAGGTGTCTTTCCGTGCCTGGAGAGGGATTAGATGCAATGCCCAGCTTAGTGATGATTGAGTTGGGAAAGCTGAATCCCACCCTTCATTTTTACAGAGGATGAGGTAAAAGCTGCAGGAGAATGAACCATATGGCCTCCCTCATTCTGTTTGCTTTGGAGCAAAACCATGTGCACATACACACATGTGTACATATGTTTGCATGTATATATATTATACAAATCCAAAGTTGTTTTGTTTTTGTTTTTGTTTTTTTTTTTTAAATTGCAGAGACAAGCACATGATAGAGATGCCAGAATCCAGGCTGTCTGTGCGTGTGCATTAAAATATGACAGAAGTTTTTCCTGGAAAAAAACTGACTCAACTGTGACAAAAATGAAAAACAAAAAAAGAAAGAGAGAATGAAAGAAGGGGAGAGAGAGATGGTCCCAACCCCACATTTGGCCACTGCATGAGGGTGCCGGGAGGTGCTGCATTTTCTAGGAAAGTCTGCTTCAGTTCCCTCCTGACCCTTTTGCAATTCTAGCTTGGATGCTGTGTACACACAAATGCATTGCTGCTCTGTGATATTCCTCCTTTTCATTTTCTTTTGGCTGAACACAGGCAAGAATATCAAAAGGAATTTCTGAACACGCTGGAGGTGAGATGCAGTCTCTCTGCATTTTGTAATGGGAAAGGCCTACTGGACCGAGAGCTGGAAACTCCAGGTATTGGAAAGCTCTCCATTTGTGGCCTTGGCATCATTACTAAAGTAGTCTGTGCCTCGGTTTTCAATTCTGTAAAATGGGACTGAATGTTTGAGTGACCCTCTGAAGCGTGATGTCATGTATTATCTGATGCATTTTTACAATACAAAGGCTATTGTAAAAGAGGAGATGAAAAAGCGTAAAACCTTCCCTTTTTCAAATAACTGTTATTTAGCTCATCTTAGCAAGTTCTCTATGGACTGTTAGACTGGGGAGACAGCCTTCATGTTTGGGGCAGGCATTCATCATCTTGAAGGTTTATCTGGTGCACATCATGTTGTGAACCTAGTGGGGTTTTCCCCTTCTATTTGAAAGAGTCTCTTTCACCAGCATTTTCTTTAGTATTGTTGTCTATGAAACATTTATAAAATTAATGGTGGTGAGATGTGGAGCAATGTTCCAGCTAAGCAAATGGAGGGATGAATCCTGCAATCCCTACAAAGGAAAATGGTTTATACAGAAGACAGAAACAGGCAGGGAGGGACTCCAGACCTGGCTCTATAATGTTTGAAGTTATAGGAAATATTTCCCTTAACTTCAGATGGACTGGAAGCAGAGTCACTAGCTGGAAGTATTAGAGATTCCACTGCAGCGGGCGATTCGTTTGCGGTTCCATCATTGCATCATCGGCTTCGATGCTGAATCCAGAGGGATATTGATGACACAGCTTGATCAGTCCTTTGAGCTCCCTTCCAAACTATCTTTACGTAGCAACATCAGGCCTAGAAACATGTGGTTTCCAGCACTGCGGATTACCTTGTGTATTTTTTCTGGACAAGCTCTTCATGTATTTCCCTAATAGGCATGAAAGAAACCTTTAAATGCTGGTGAGTCCACCATATTATTTCCTGTATAGCTTTCCTTGGAATTTGAAAGGCTTTGTGGTGGCCAAGAAAGGCAGGAAGGGGCAGAGCTGAGAAGCTAAGCTGCTGATCCCTCTACTTACAGATATTGCCTTGGATGCAAAACACATGGAAGGAATACAACTATAGGGTATGTTTGTGTGGACAGAGGCTGCTTTGGGCACCTTCTCTCAGCTAGTCTTACTAAGCTGAAGTTTGTCTCCATGTGAACACAGCTGCATGGCTGCTAAATCAAAGTTGGTCACACTGGGGAGAATTGGACACATCTGCACTCTTCCTGTTGGCTTATCCTCAGTGGTCTGTCTTTCCCATCACCCAGGAACCTTAACCTCTCCTGCTGTGAACTCGTCTTGATACCAGCTTTCCTCACTCTTGTTGCCTATATTTATGTAGGATGATGAACGGCAGAGCAATATAATGTTAGTATCTTGCTGGAAAACCAACATGCCTGGGACAAAACTGACTAGCAGGTAGAATTTGTAATGGCTAGTCAGGGCTTCTTTTTGTGTCTTATTCATTTGAACATACTAAGCTTAAACATTTGTGAATTGCTGGAACTATTCATTGGAGTCTGTATAGACCAATCGGTATCCTAATTATGAACAGACTATATGCATCCTTGACGTATTTAGAGGTATTTCAACTTATAAGTAACCTTTTTAACTATATGCCGCTTACAGCTTACTGCAAGTCTAGAGGGTTTTAGAAGAACTTCACGAGGTTTTTGGTATTAGTCAACATTATTCAGTATCCCTTAGTTCAGAACATGGTTCTCCCAGTCACTGGAAGCTTGTATCCTAAATGTCATGCGTGATTTTTAAGCTTAGTTAAGTCTAGGTGTGTGTCTCACAGCACTGCAAGATCTTTTGGGCAAGAGTCTTTTTCATCTCATATTTGCATAGCACCTGACACCGCAGAGATCAGGCCTTGAGACAGAGAAGGACATCGCAATTTTCTTCATAAGCCAAACTGGCAGTGTAGAAATATCTACAAGATCAGTAAACACCTTAAGAATTAAATTCTTGCCTGCTAAAGCAATGACAGTTGTGCCTACTGGTCTCTTTTCTCTTTCTAGACCAAAGAAGCTCTCTTCACAATTCTCCAGGACCTCAGGCCTGAAGACCACTTCAATATCATTGGCTTTTCCAACCGAATAAAGGTCTGGCAGCAGGACCGGCTGGTGCCAGTTACTCCAAATAATATAAGAGATGCCAAAAAGTACATTCATAACATGTCGCCTACTGGAGGTACGATCCAGAGATATGAACGGGATTAATTTTGCTATTCAATTAACTACAACAGACTGGAGAGTGGTGGTCCTGTAGCATGTACCAATAAAAAAAGACACTGGAACTTTAGGTCATATGACAAGGGGCCCCTTCCCCACTTCCACTCAGGGTTATGTGACACAAGGATATGTGCCCTTTATCAGTGTATATGGTGGGAAGGTGTCCCCAGATCCAGTCATGTGACTTGATATACTTATTAAACCCAAGTTGGGCCCATTCTCCCATTTATCTGGTGAGACCCTCAGAGTGGGAAAGTTCCCAAGGTTATTTCTTGAGGACACAGGAAAAAATACCATATCCTGGTGAAGGACACACAGGGCCAGTACTTGTGCAGTTTCCGAAAGCCTGTGTAAAAGCAGGCACATGGTTTTGTCCGGGCTGGAAACTGCATAGATGGACTACCCAGTGTGGGCTGTGGGATTGCCTTCTGCAGGATCTGGTTCCTCACCTAGTACTGTCGTCTTCTTGTCTCTACCAAGGAGCAGCCAGAATGACATTTAAGAATTTCTTGTTCTTTTTTTGCTTGTGCCTTGTTGCCAGGAGTGAAGAGGGGAGAGGTGGAGACCTCAGAACAGTGGCAGAGTGCAGGCATGATTTTAAATATAATTCAGTGGTCTTCTCTGAGGCTCTGCACACTAGTATAAAAAAACATAGTAAGGTTTGTAATAAAACATACTTCGGCAGCTGTGCCTATCTTAGCCAAGCACTCCCAAGGTAAGCAGAGAGCTGCAAAATGTCCTATGCAAATCCTTCCCCATGCAAGTTGTGACCAGTCACAGCTGGTTGAAGGTCAGACAGGACCTTCCCATGGCTGCCCCAGAGCAGTGACCACTCCTAGCAAAGGAAACTCTCTGATGGGAGAACACAGCAAACAGGATGGTTTGCTGTACCGTTTGTATTGTGAGAGGAAGAGTTTAGGAAGTGGTCAAGGGACCTGCCCAGTTAAACAATTACCAATAGTGGGACTAAACTCAGAGTACAAAGCTTTTTACTCCTGGAGTGCCAGAAGAGCTGTGCAGGAACCAGCTGGGTTTGCCCATGAACCTGCCAGAAAACAAAAGTAAAAGGAAATGATTAACTCAGGTTCAAGAGGAAGGTGCAGTGATTCTCCACTACAGGCCAGCGGTACTTTAGTTTTGGCTAACTCTGCATTTTCCCTATAAAGGTGCTGTTGTTGCTTGAGTACCTTCCAGTGAATGTGAATGCACTGAGGCTCAGAGATCACACACAAAGAACATGCTGTGCTTGCACCTCTGTCATACTTGCATGCCAAAGAAATGGGAAAAAAATATTGCTGCTAAATATTTGTGCATGTGGCAAAAGACAGTTTTCAGTGCTTGGCAGCTTCTGTGATATGGCTGGGTTTGAAATGACACTATCTGCCACACGGGATGGTTTTTATTTGTTTCTAGGAAAAAATTCCTTCTGAAACTTTGGATCTGGATGGAGACTGAGAGAGTATTAAGATATTGAGGTGCAGTGTTTTGGTTCAAAACCATTTTGCAAAAAACACAGTGTGGATTTTGAGGACTTTTCAGAAGTCTTATCCCCCTTCCTATTCCTTGTCTTGCTGCAGTCACTGGAGCTGTGCACACTAAGTTTCTAGGCACGTGTTGCATAGTCAGACCTGCTAGCACAACGTTGCTGATGACCTGCCTAGATATTCCCTTCTGGACCCTGAGGAGGAGTCTGTTGTGTATGGCTTTTAACCCATTTCACCCGCTTTTTTCTGAGAGCTGTTTTTAACCCAGACATACTATTCTTGCAAAGGTTCCACAACCAATCCCTTTTTGCTTTGACTAGCACAAAAAATACATGGAGCAAGAAGATACCTGCACTTGTTTTCCTGCTTTCTTTTTTTCTGAACAAGGTAGTAGATTCAAATCCTTTTCATGGCTATTATTCTAAAGTACATCTGTTCCTCATTTATTTTCTGTTTTGTCCCTCTCTCCCCACTTCAGGCAGCTCCATTCTTCACTAGCCAGTTGTTTTGTCAAAACAGGGTCCTCAGATGACAAAGCCGTTTCTCTTCCCTTTAAACTTTGTTAGCTCCTGGGGTTTGAAGAACAAACCCAACTACTTGTTTTCCCATTTGAAGGTTTTTTTCCTCTCTTCAAATCTTGTGCCCTTCAGACAAAATGAGCAGAACTTGTTTTCCCCGTTCAGATACTATCTGGGAGAGTCCCTAATTAAGTTTAACTGTCTTTATACGCACTGGCAGGGCATGAGTATGTGCTGTGAGTGCTTACCACGGCTGACTATCGTACATTGAGACATTAAAGGATACAGCAATTTCACGTAATAAACTGTAATTCATAATTCAGTTCATAAGACTATAAACACCTATCCCAAACTGGTGCTGAGTAACAGAACTGAACTGAGTTAAAGAGCTACTGCAACCTCATGTAGAGAAAAGGAACATCCTAACGAACAGAGATACTGTCATCCTACTAAAGGGAGCTTAGAGAAATTATTTGTACCACTCTTAGAAGAAGAAATGAGCTAATCATTTTGGTACCTTCCCAGGGACTAATATTAATGGTGCTATCCAGACTGGTGCTAAGCTGCTAAATGATTACATTGCTCAGAATGACATAGATGCCAGGAGCGTCTCTTTGATCATCTTCCTCACGGATGGGAGGCCCACAGTTGGGGAAACACAGTCATCCAAAATCCTCAGCAACACCAAAGATGCCATTCATGATAAATTCTGCCTCTTCACCATCGGCATTGGCAATGATGTAGACCACAAGCTGCTGGAGAGGATGGCACTGGAGAACTGTGGCATGACAAGGCATTTCCAGGAGGATGATGATGCAGCTAGCCACCTCAAAGGGTTTGTTCTGCTTTTTCTGTATTTATATCTGCATTGGGTCCTGTGGGCAAGGATTCAGGGAAGGAAAATCCTCTAAGGAGACGTCACAAGAGATGGGAGTTTCTCTGAGGCTCGACCCTGGCTGAGAGAGGCAGAGTATGCTCAGATACTGAGGATGCCTACCCAGAAATTGCCACCTTCTTAGCAGAGCTCCTGAGCTGTACTGGAGCTTCACAGCCCCTCAGAACAAGGTATTTGTTTCCCTAATTCAGACAGTTGTCTTGGGTATGTAAACCTGGAGAGATGGGAGGCATCAGTGCCACCTCTCTGCAGGTGGACGGAGGGAGGAAAAGATGCATTGCTCGCTTCAAATTGACAACATAAACAGCATGGAGGGACTCAGGAATGGAAATCCAAGTTTGGGGCAGAAATTTTTTTTTTTTTTTTTTTTTTTTTTTTTAAAAAGATAATCTTATGCCCAAACTCCAAAATATTTGACTTTGAAAAATACACCAGGGTCATTCCTGGGATGATCATGTAGTTGCTTCATTCCTTCATTCTTTGTGACCCAAACTCCCAACAAGTTTCCTGTAATCCTCATTGTTCAGTAGGACCAGAGATTATGTTCCTCTCCTGTGATCAGGGAGCTGTAGTCCAAGAGGAGACCCTAGTGAGGAACAACAAAAAGTTATCATCTGAACCACAGCTCTGTCTAAAATGTCAGGCAGTGTGTCAGTACATCCAGGCAAAAATGTTTGGCTTTCACTCCCAGAACATTAGCGTTTTTAACCTCAGAAACCAAAAAGAGACAGTCATTGAGCAGAGACCTCTTGCCTAGCTAGTGTCTAATTCGTCTGGAGTAATGAGACCATGTACCTTCCACTAGATCTTTTCTTTCTGTGGTGGTTATGCATGAACAAGAGTGTCTTCCTTTTAAATCGGATCCATCTGCCACTCCACCCATGTCATTTGCTTCTGAGAACATGCATTTTGGATAGCGAGTGGCATTCCCTGGCAAATGAAGGATGTGCTGACTGCTTGGGCCACAGGAACGCAGCACTGCAAGTACTTGTTCAAATACCTCTATATGATAAACAGCTCGCTGTTTATCAAGCTCAGTGAGGGCAAATCCATTTGGTATCTGGTGCCAAGTTTATACGGAAAGGCACAATCTCTTGCTGGAGGCTAATTCAAATCATTGTTGGAGAGAAAATCTACATGGGTGTCAACGTAACTTCTGATTTTTGTGGTCAGTGGGTTGTATTTTTGCATAGATAATTCCTTGCATTGTACTATATGGCAGGTTGTATCCCTCACTCCGCTATTTGTTATACCCCGGGAGTTACTTGACAGAAAGTTCTTGGGTTTAATTCACTCATGTTTTAAAAGGCATTGAGGTCTCTGCATCAAAGACAGTGTGCTCACAGAGACTTTAAAATAAAGCCAACCAATTCAGGCTTTGGGTTTCTTTGGAGAGAGAATAAAACAGAAAGTGTGACTCTCTCTTCCAGACAATCTGTTTAAGCAGATGTGAAAAATAAATGCAGCCTCAATTAAAAAACAGCTGAGGCCAGTTCTTTGTTTATTTACCAAATTAGTCTCAAATGACTTGCCAAGAGATGAGGAGTCTGGCATTTAAATGGGAAATATGGCATTCTTGGAGCAGCTTGGGAAGATCCACCAAAAGTACATCAGTGTAGGGAAAACACAGTACCATAAACTTAGGCCTTGCCCCCTTGTAAAGGCTTTCTGGCCTGTCCAGTGCAAAGTATTCTCAGAAGGATGGTAGGTCACATTAATAAAGCATTATAGGGTTAAACTGTCTAGTTCCATGGAAGTCTCCTACAGAACATCAGCAATAAGGTAGCAGGGAGTTCTTTTCTGCCAGTCATCCTATATTTAGTAGTTAGGATTCCTCCATTCCTTGGAAATGTCCTCATTTATGGGGGTACAGTGAGATTCCTTCTTGCTTTTCTTTCTCCTCTGACCCTCAGAAAACCATGTTCCTGCCTGTCCCACACTGACCATGCCAAACTGTATTAGCTAGGGCTTTTCCAGTGATACAGAAGCTTTGGTTCAGATACCCTCCAGCTTCGGAGGGCCCAGCATCTTGGTCTTATGGTTTCTGGCTCTGGAATACCATGCATAATACCACTAGAAAATTGTGGGTAACAGCATCTCTTCAGAGTACATTTTGAAATAACTAGGGTGCTTTCTGTGAGCCTGAGAAGCCAAGAATTTACTTTTGATGGACAGGCTCTCTTAAGCAAACTTAAGTGGTCACAAGTATCTCCTTGCAGAGCTCTTGAATCATAGTGTAAGATAAATGACTGCCAGACCATGCTGAGATGTTTCTGAACATACTTAGACTCTATTTAGATGCCTAAGGAACACTGAAAACTAAAATGAGGCAGCAAATAATTCTGGTTGAAAAGGACCTCTGGAGGTCATGTAATCCAGCCTTATGCTCAGAGAAGAGCTAACTTCAAATTTAGGTGAGATTTCTCAGGGCCTTGTCTACTCAAGTTTCGAAAATCTCTAAGTGTAGAGACTCCCCTGTCTCCCTGAGCCCAGTTACAGCAGATGCAGTAGTTAAATTTGGGGCCTGGCACCTCTAACTGCTCCTGAATGTCTTAGGAGTGATATTAGATAGTCTGTGTCCTTGACCATGTATAAGTGCAAGGGTGCGTGCATACACTTGGATGAACAGTACTAATGGTGAGAAATATGTCTTTGTTTAAGATTCTATGATGAAATAGGAACACCCCTTCTCTCTGACATCCGTGTTGATTACCCTGAAGATAATGTGGAAGAAGTCACCCAGAACTTCTTCCCTAACTACTTCAATGGCTCTGAAATTATAATAGCTGGCAAACTCATCAACCAAACCTCAGATAGTCTCCATGTGGAGGTGACTGCTAGCAACTCCAAGAAGTACATCCTCCTCAAAACAGATGTGGCTATTGACCTGCCAAGCAGGAATGACATCAGAGGTGTCCCTGGCCTGGAAGATGGCAAAGGTGATAAAAATTACATTGAGAGGGCATGGAGTTACCTCACCATCAAGGAATTGCTTAACTCCCGGTTGAAGACTGATGACAATCAGGAAAAAGACTATTTGATGGAGAAAGCCAAGTCAATGGCTCTGACTTACAATTTTGTTACTCCCTTCACTGTTCTGAAGATGAGAGAGGCTGGGCTCCATTCAGAACCACCTCAAGAGGAGTTTATCAGCCCTTCTACTGATGGCATTGGTGAGAAGTTGCAGAGCTTGCAGGGACACAAGGCACCACCAGGTACGAGGGAAAAATAACCATGTGCTGGTAAGAAATCTTTTTGCATAGGTAATGTCTTATGGCTGACTTTGGCAACGGGGATGATCTAGCCAGTGAAGTGAGGGGTGGTAAAGAGGAAGCTGAGATTTTCATATTGCTTTTGCTAATTGTGGGCTGGGTGACCTTGAGCAAACCTTTTAGGCACCTGACTCACCCCCTGGAAACATTTACTACTCTGTTGAAATTATTGAAGAAAAAAAGGTATTCCAAATGAGGCTTAAAGTAGCTGCAGGAATATGTGCCATAATCTTGCTGAATAATATTTTGGGAACATTGTTATACTATGGCTCTTTCTGCTGCTCAATAAGTAATTGTAACAGCCTTCCTTCCCCACTTCTAGGTATACGCAGACAGCAAGATAAACAAAGAATTAAGATCTCAAAAACTTCAGGTCAGTGCCTGTTTTCATGCCTTTAATAATTAAAAATAATAGTGGTTGATTTGTGGAAACCTCAGTTGCGTGCTACTATAGTATAACCATCCTAATGGATCAGTCAAAATCCTTTTTACTAGACCTGCAGAGTAAAGAGGAAAATGAAAACAAAACCAAAATACACAGAGGATCAGTAATAAGAAGAAATGTGAGGAAACATAGCAAGGCAGATAATTTACAACACTTGATCCTCATGTTTGAGACTTCTGTAGATTAGGGGAGAACAGGAAGCATGTTCTCCCTGTACTAGAACTAGTCAAAAAACATTTTATAAAGTAATGTTGCTGAAACATAAAACGTGTTGTCGAAGGAAAAAAAAGAAAATTCTATAGTGTTTTGCTGTTTCCCTGTTGGTTCTGCACCTCTATTTAACATCCTTTTCATACATTAAACACTGAAGAATAAGCCCAGATCAAGAATTTAGACCTGAATTTCCCTGGATAAGGTCAAATTTACCTTAGAAACTAGGGCTTTGGCTTGTATTATTATTAACAACAACTATCTGGTAGTTGATGATAGGTCAAGGATTGTTGAAAAATTAAGGTCGTGGGATTGTTTAAAATCTGCTGCCGACTGCTCGAATCTGACATTGAGGACCAGGAAGGCGTGCCCATGCAGCAGTCCTTGGTTAGAGGATACATTTTTGTGTGCTGTGGGGGATGTAGCCTCTCAACACAGTTTGGAGAAGAGGAATATAAAACTGCTTGACAATTCCCATAAATCACTGAAATGGTATTTCAGGAAGAAGATATCCTGATTTTCACCTGGACTGCTTTGGGTTTTGAATTTTCATTGAAAGCCCAACCTCTTCTGTGAGAAAAACAAAACAAAACAAAATAAAATAATCTTTGTGAAAAACAAAGCAAAACTTGGCATTTCCTGGCAAACTCCATCCAACCCTCTCAAAACAACAAACCAGGAGGTCTTAATAAAAACAGGGACAAACACACTTTGAAAAGCAGTTCTGTTACATTCCTGGACACTACAGTTTTGTGTAAGTCTCTCACATTTGTCTCTTTTTCATGTTTTCTCAGCGGATGGAGACCCTCACTTTGTCATTGATTTCCCCTCCAGCAAGTTCTCTGTCTGCTTCAATATTGATGGAGAACCAGGGGACATTCTCCGACTGGTCTCTGATCATAAGGAATCTGGTGAGCAGCCAAGCAAAGCAGTTGTTTGTGGAGGAAAGCTGAAGCACAAGGCCAGCTCTCTAGCACTAAGACCAAGTACCACGGTGCTTCATAGGCAAGAAAGTGGCAGGAAATTAGAAAAAGTTGCTTTTCTGGCCAGGCAATGGAAAATTGGTGCACACCAGTTTTCTGGCTCTAATCACCTGCATTAGAAGGGGAAGTAAACTGTTCACTTGCCCTTAGTGACCTCCAACTTTATCATAGCTTATGGGTAAATTCACACCAAGCCTAAGCAAGGAGGAGGCCTGGCCACTGTTACATAAACAATTCATCTACAGAAGTGTTTGTCAACAGAGTAGAGAGCTCAATAGAGAGAACTGGCCTTTATGTACACCCAAACTTTTCCTAGTTCAGGTCTTCATTGACTGGAATCAAGGCAGCAGCAAGATTAGAGAGTTCAGTTCCTGATCATTAGACCCAGTATTGACTGGGAGTTGCACTTGACCAGTGCTACAACAGCCACAGCTGAACAAACACCAGGCATTTTGCATGCTGCGTGTAGTGTTTGCGTAAGTCATGCAGCCACCTCTGGGCCGAGAGATTACACAGGGGATTCAGCTTTCTGGTGCAGTGACAGTGCATTTCTCTACTGTACAACTTCATCAGCCCTCTAGTTACAAAGTCACAACATGCAAATAAGAGATCTGGACTCACCAAAATTGCTCTGTTATTGGAACTTCACTCTTTACTTACAGTATTGTTCACTTCAGGACAGAGCAAAGTATCCAAACAGGCTAACCAAGCACTGTGGCTGTGTCAGTGGAGAGACTACCAAACTGGTTACTGAGTCATGAGAACCTTGAGAAAACCCACACAGTTCAGGACCTGCTTTACCCAACCTGGTCTGTTCCTCAGGGGCCCAAACTGTGGTTTGATCTGATCTGGAATTTTAAGCAGGGCAGCTAATAAGGAGATTATGTCCTGAGCAGGGAAATGGTGGGAGGAAGGGGTATTGAAACCAGAGACAATGCACAGACTTGTTTTACAAAGAAGATAAACAACCCCACAGTAAAGTTACAAGAATTCTGTTCTGTGCGGCAGTGGTCTAGCCTCCATATTTCTGTGTTCATGCCTGCCTCGGTGAATAAGATCCAGCTCCTGGCAATGTTTCCCTTAAAGTTCTTTTACAGACTGTGTTTGTGCTACCGCTTGAATGATTCTGTGGCTCAAATGCAGAATGGGTTGAGGAAAACGGATTCCGCAGCACTAGCAAGTTGAGTCTATGAAGATAGAAATGAGAGATTCCCCCCAGGAGTGATGGGACATGGAGATATTTCATCTCAGTGTTGATGGCTTGGGTCTGGCTTGGGTTAGCAACAAGCTTCCTCCTTTATTGTCACTGTCTAGTAGCTGTTCAGAGGCCTGTGGGAAGTGAGACACTCTTATGCACAGCAAGTCACAAAAATCATTAAAATGATTTGGAATTTTACTATGGACGTCTAAGCTTTATTTGACTCAGTGGGATTCCAGTGACCTTGGACTACTCAAAAGTGGTTATTTTGGGGAAAAACTGAGGGAAGTGGGAAAGGCAGCACTGATGAAGCTGGAAATAACCCAGTGGGAGTGCAGGGTTCAGGGTCCTCTTCTGCAGTGGCACAAAGAGAACCTGAATTTCTTATGCTGCCACCTGAAGAGGTTCAGCACTTCACCTCAGACTGTTGCAGGTCAGCCTATTCCCTCTACAGGTCCTGCTCAGTCTTTAGTGTGTCGGCCAAGGTAGTAACCCTTACTCTGTGGCTTCCCAGGCTAATTCTCTTCTTAGGAGTCAGGTGGAGAGGGACATCAAACCGCAGCTGTCTACTACCCTGAGATTCTCTGAGACAGCAGTATTCAGACATGTCCAGGTCCTCTTCCTAGAAGTTTAGTCCCTATGTCAGTAGGTGATATGAGGAAAAGCAGGCCTGCCAGCAGCTTTTCTTAGTCCTCCAAGATATGGTATGTTTGCCCAGGTTTGAGTTACGCATCCACAAATAGGTGGTCTAGGTAAATCATACCATGATTGGTCAGGCTATAGCAGTCAGGAAGATAAAATATTTGTCTAATGTAGCTCAAAATCCCTGCACATCATTGTCTTGATCTTAAGTAGGTCTAAGGTTGGATCGAGCTTAGGAACTGCTATGCTGAGGAGCAGCTGGTCCTATCCTGTAGCACTGTGTACATAAAGTTAGCACTAACAGGACTGAGGGCACCTGTGTCCAGGGAAGGCCAGTATTTCTGAGCTTGGGTAAATTTAGGTACTCTATAAAATGATTACCTTATACAACAGACTGGTTATATTGTTTTGAATACTGGTAGGTGAAATAATAGAGCGTGAGGTGGTGAATCTGCATGTCCTCAGTTGCAAGGCTTATATCTTTGAGACATTAGACCTATTCTTGGTTCCAGCTTTCATTTATTGATTCTCTTCCTGCAAGGTGTAACCGTGAATGGGCAATTAATTGGAGCTCCTGCACCACCCAACGGCCACAAGAAGCATCGGACTTACTTCAGCACTATCACTATCCTCAGCAATAAGCCAGAGAGATCTTACCTAGAGATCACACCCAGAAGAGTCATCCTGGATGATGGGGAAAGACTTCTTCTGTCCTGTGATCGGAGTGCTGTTGTGCGAAGCAGCAGCCTCGAGGTGTCCATCTCTGCCAATTCCAACGTCACTGTGACGATACGAGACACAATCAGCTTTGTCATCCTCATCCACCATTACAAGAAGCCGGCCCCATATCAGAGGAATCACCTGGGGTTCTACATCTCCAACAGTAAAGGCCTCTCTTCTGACTCCCATGGGCTACTGGGTAGGTAACAGGTTCTCAGGTTCGCAGCTGTAAGCCAGACAAAAATGATCCTTCCAAACAGTTTTAAAGGACAGAGACAGGAAGTAATGAACAAGGCAGGTGGGGATTAAGTTCCCAGGTGAGACTTTTACATCCACTCTCCAACAACTTCTCTATTGCTAGTATCCCCAACTGCTCTTCCATCTTTTTCTGTATGAACTGTCTCCCACTATCCTAGCTATGTGGTTGTGCCTGTTTTTCACATTTCCACTCTTTTTATGATTGTATAATACAGTTGCTATTAGAATACACATGCTTGATGCTCCCAATACAGAGACAGAATCCAAATATTGCACAAGAACCCTGAGTAAGATACCGATAAGAGATGCTCTAACAGCAGACCTAATTCAGAATAGCCCAGCTGCTAATGTGCTCTCGAGGACATAACACAGTAGAGTCTGAATCTCTCTAGGCAGAGAGGAGAGTCAGCTGAGGTCTTGCAGATTCTGAAAAAGCTCTAGTCACAGAGCTAGCACATTGCCAGGGATCACTGGCTTAGCCTTCAAGTACTGCACTTGCACATGTCCAGAGGGTCTGTTTTTGCAGGACTGAGCTGCTTACACCTGAACCCGATCAAGATCAAGAAACACTGGTACTTTTTGTGGCCCCTTTCTTTCAAACATGAAATGAAAGAAGAGCCATCCCCACATTTTGAGAGCAACTAGGCTTTAGGTAGGCTCAGAGAATGTCTAGATGGTTGGGTTCTTTCAGCCAATGAGAAGCAGTGATGTTTATGGCCATGTACAGGTGCAGAACTCTAAGACAGAAGCTGTAGTTTCTGTGACATTCAGGCACCCCCAGGTTAAGCAGGAGATGATCCTTCAAGAGTGGGGTTTTCGATTCAGGCCACTTGAATACACAAACCTCTAAAACCATACTTAGGTTGGGCCTAAAACAGCTTGCTCCCAAGAAGGCAAGGGAAGAGAACTTGGAACTTCAGGCCTAGATCTTCTTTTTGCTTGCTGATGGGCATTGTGTGGGTTATTATCCTCTAGTAACTGAGGCCGATAGAAGGGAACTTACTACTAGCAGCTAAAAAAGCTCTTTAGCTCAGCCAATGTACCTTGATGAGTGAAAAAAAAGAAATAGGGTTTTATTCTATTCTCTGTTTGTGAGATTTAGAAAAGAACTGCAGAATCTAGATTCATTCTGCTATTGCAGAGAGGCCCATTACAACCCCATATGCTAAGAATCCTTAAAATATGGCCTATTAAAAAAAAACCCAAACAACAAAAACCAACTTACAAACAGGCACAAAACAGCCAGTCATGGCCTCTATTTTATCTTGCCTTGCAGGTCAGTTCTTGAACCATGAAGTTAAACTTCTTCAGGAATCTCTAAACACAAGTCATCAGCAGGCTGGTCAGGACGAAACTGAAGCATTAAAGCCAAGCCCTACAACTACCCTGAAAGTGAAGGGACGGATCGTTCCTGTTGTGTGGAAGCAGAGGAGGATCTACAATGGCCAGCAGGAAGTTGACTGCTGGTTTGCCAAAAACAATGCGGACAAACTGATCGATGGGAGCTATAAAGACTATTTGGCTTCTCATCCTTTTGACACAGGGACCAGCTTTGGGACAATTAACAGCCTTTAAGGCCGATCATAGCAATGCATTGCAGCAGCATGTGTGACAGTGGTTCCTTTCTGAAGCCTCTAGAGCTAGGCAACTTACGAATATTTCTTTACTTTTTGGTGCCAAAGAAACCAAGGGTTTTTGCCCTTGGAAATCAGCTGTCTCTCTTTCATGCTAGATGAACATTGTTCATCACATTCCTGAAGATGAGGAGGTTGGGAGGGGGAAAGGGTTGAGGACATGGTTAAAAGCATGATCAGTGCTCTCCCAGTGGGAAGGGAGGGAGAAATGGGCCAGCACTCATATTGAACAGTTCAGAGAGCTGCCGGCCTTAAAATAAACCCATGCAGGGATCTGTGCAATACCCCCAGGGGCTGAGTCATTACCCAGAGAGGCACAGATCATACAGCACAGCGCCGATCTAGAGAGACAACACTGGGTGATACGATTTGCCATGAAGTGACTTGGAGCACCTGCTCCAGCCATGGTCCCTGGGGAAAGAAGAGAGAGGGGAGAGGTGGGTGGATATGCATCTGTAGTGACCCATTGGCATCAAAGCAGTAACCAATCAAAACCTTGAATCAACAGGCCATGAGAAGGTATTGCTTTCTTGGTTATTGGGATGGGGTCTGGATTTGCCACTAAGCATGATGTTCCCTGAACCACTGCGGACCCTTAAAACAGTGGTGAAAACCTTCATGTGGTTTATTGCTGTCTCTATGCCCAGGCTACATGTTTAAAAAGCATCTCTGGTCTTCAGTAGCAACAGGAACACTGCAGGCTCCCACTCCATGAAACATCTCATTTAAATAACTTTGCAGGTTTAGTGATTTCTTGAGTCTTGACTCCCTCAGGAAGAAACAAAGTTCCAGTGCGAGCTTCCAACAGACCCGCCACCTCCTTGAGCAGAGCATCACTTCTGCTTAGCAGAGATTCAAATTCTCTGAAGGATGATGAACCAGCACCTATGACAGCTTATGACCCTACAAAGCAGCCTCTTGAATATAGACTAGACATTTCTAGCTGCTTTTCTAATCAGGAAGGAAGTCTTTATTTACTCCAAATTGTCAAAAATTTTTCATCCCGATTTCCCCTGGCTCCTTTTCTTTACACTGCAGGAATTTGTATGCAGCAGGAATTTGGCAGCAGGAGGTTACAGAAGGGTCCGCCAGCCACCCCCACTGCAGGTGGTGCTGCTCTGCAAAGAAACCTCCAAACCCAAACTGCAAGGCTGTGGTCTATTTTAAAGTGAGGCATCAATGAATAATGCTATAGATCAGCCACAGGGGAGTTTGCGTAGTAGAGAACTTGGCCAAAGAGGCCTTCGACAACCACAAAGACATTTACATGGCAAGGCCAAATTGAGCTCATGTATACTCTGCCTTTCCAGAACTGAAAGGAACGAGGGTGGGTGTGGAAGCATCTCCAGGAGCTAAATGATATCCATGTGTTCGGAGAAAACAGAGTTGCCAGAGACCTACAGAAATAGGTTCGATGTTGCCTGATTTTTTTTACATATTTAAGAATTAAATCATTGTTGCTGTAGGAGCTCCAGCTGCTGGGGGTGGTGTGGTGGTTTTCCAGTTGCTTGATCATCTAGTTTACTGTTAGCACTGTGGCAGCAGAGCAGGTAGCAAGCATAGTTGCTTATTCACACCATGTGCTATGGGGAAGAAGGAAACAGCGAAAAGCAACCAGCTAGATTTAATTGCACTCTGGACGATCCTTACAGAGACCTCAGTTAGTGCAAAACTCATGCCAAGCCTCATGCTTTGGAATAAAACATAACGAAAAAACTACTGCTTTGGGCCCAGTATATTGAGAAATAGCTTTCCTGCAAGGAAGAGCTGGAGGCAAGACCTTCAGCACAGTCCTGAGCATGCAATAACCAAAGAGGTTAATGCTCTGCAGCATGCTTATGGGCCAGAAATGAGATGAGGAGAGCACCTGTGAAATTTAATTCTGCACCTAAGAAGACATTGGGAAGATCACCCAGCCCATTTCCAAGTAACCTCCCATTTAATTAGCACAGGGTGAACAGGATAGTGGCAGTGAACTAGACAGGCCAGGGTTTGGCAGGTGTCTTCTTCATACTGTCCTTACTGAAAAGAGATTTCTTTGAAATCTTCACTCTCCTCCCACATTTTGCTGTTGAAGTGTATTGCTAAGGGGAGTGATTGGCTTTAGCTCTCCTCTCATCTCTGCTGTATATAGATATGTATGTGTATATGTAAAAATATATATATATATGCACACATACTGCTAATGCTTCAGGTGCATCATTACTCCTCTTCCCTCTCCTCCAGCCAAGGAAACATATTTCTTTCAGGGCCTGAAAAGAACAATGATCAAGTCCAACTTCCCAGCCATATGAAGCACCTGGAGCAATATACTCAAGTTCTCGTTAAGGCTCCAGTTATCCATTTCACAATAAATATTTTACAGTGAACACTGTAGTGAAGCTTTTGTTTGGCAAAGACAAAACAAGCTTTGAAGCTAACGTTACATATGTTTTATGCTGCTGGACAAGCTCCTGTTACTAGATGGCTGAAAGAGCCACTCACAATTTAACAATAGGTTGGGAACCAAAGTAATTTCAGCAAAAAATTAAAGGTCAGTGATGTTCTTCAGGCTCTATACACTTGGTAGGAAGCAAGAAATGTGTTAGGTGAACAGACCGTAGGGTTCTACTCCTACATTAAACTGATAATTTAACCACATAGAGAAGACTGATCCCGCCTTTCAGCAGCATAGGACATGGAAAACCAGAGTTTGTGCTCCTGCTGCCCTAAGAGCAATAAGAAAAGGCAGGTCCTGGACTGTAAACTTCATCTTTCCCCATCTATAAAGGGGGCATCACAACACTTCCCTCTCTCAGAAGGAAAATATGTCCAGGCTTGGTCTTCATAGCCCTTTGTTGTAGCCCAGAGAGCTCCCAGGAAGCGCACTGCAATGACTGCAGAGGGACGCATTTGTTCTCATCTCCGAGAGCGTCACGGAGCACTTGGTTGTGCAGTGATACGGTTAAAGATTGCAAGCTGCTCAGATAGCTCAGGAATGAGGGCTGAGCAATCACTTTGGAGTGCAATGGAAAAAATTGCACACCACCATTTCAGACAAGGGAACAGGACACCTGAATTTAGGGTTGCTGAAACAGCACTGGCTAGGCAGTGCTCAAGAGGGACAACCTTCTCCCACATCACACTTGCCCTGCTATTGCCTATCGTGAGCCTTCTCAGCCAGCCTCAACAAAAGGCTAAGATGAAGATTATGTCACTCACCTTCCATTTTAGGACAAGGACTTTGCTGTGGCTGAATTTGCACTCTTCACATACTGCAGCATTGCACTATGCAGCCCTACAGCAAGAACAAAACCCAAAATACGAGTACACCTCAAAATAGGGAGCAAGTTTCCAACAGGGAAGCTGTTTTAATCTATTTTTAGTCAAGACCTTCAACAGCACAGGAGTTATTCCAGCCCTTACCAGCACAGAACTCAGCAAGACAAGCAAAAGCTGCATTGTGAAACTGATTTCACTAAGCAATATAAATGATCTATTCAGAGAGCTGTGTGCCATGTGTTCCAAAAGCCATTTGATGTGCCAGCAGAAGTAGGATTTTGACCCTTCATTAAGTAAGGAAGAAACAAAAAAGGACTTAATTTCCAGAAATACAGTATAAGGCTGCACAGCTGCAAGTATAGCCAAGCATGTCTAGTTCACTTAAGGGGCATGCAAGACTGATTTGCATCTAATGCTTCTAAACTACTTTGAAGTTAGGGGGAAAAAAAAAACCCAAAACCAAACCAACCCAAAAAACCCCACAAAACCAAAAAACTTCACCCCCTCTCAGCTCAGCTTTTAAAAGTCTAAATCCATCTAAGTTAGAAAATGAAAATCCTTTATTTTCTGCTCCTTAATAAGTAGTGTTTTCTTGGGAAAATACAAGGGAGGGAGAAAAACTAAAAGATAGTTCCTGCCCAACTCTTCTGGGGACTGTCTTGCAATAAGCAAAATCTGTTTATGGCTCAACTGGGTCTATCAGTTTGCAGTTCAGTGGATTCTGGATCAGGCCCTGCTCTCAGGACTATCTACCATTTGGACTCCGGGTCTCATCGCAGCTGTGTATCTGCACCCAGCCTGGGCGTTTATTATACAGCTGCTCTGTGCTCTCTCTCCCCAAGAGAGCCTTGAAGTGTTTTGCATTTCTGTGTGTTTATAGATGAATAGGGTATGTTAACAAGAGAGGAAAGGCAAAGCCCTGCACCTCACACTTGGAGCAAAAGGTGCCAGGATCTGGGACTCCCGCAGCAGCCCTAGCTGAGGCCATTCCCTCACACCCAGATGATCACGCCTGGTTAACAGGGCTTCAGCTGACTCTTCAGGTCTAGCTTTTTTAATTGGGTCCTGCAGAGATTTGATATGTTTATTTTTAAACCAGGTAAAAGGCAAGTAGTCAACTTCTAGTTCCCCCCAAACACTCACTTGTAAGGTGGCAACTGGGATGGATGTCTGAGTCTGTTCCAGTCTGGAGTCCAGCACTGGCTGATGCTGGAGCATCACAACTTTGCACCGAAGTGGCTCATACAAACCATCTACAGAAACTGAGGACTGTGGCTCAGCTCTTCTGTGGGTTTACTAGGATAGCCCTGCTACAGAAAGACAACCTGCCCTGTGAGGAACTGGTCAGGAAAAATTTCAACAGATCCCCTTCCTCCCTTTTACAGCATTAAGGTTTTGCAAAGCATTAAGCATATGAAGGCATTTCATTTATGAAGCAGTTTTAGGTCAAATATTTATTGCATTCCTTATAAAACAGTAAAAAGATCAGATCCACCGAGACAATCTTCCCAATCCAAGACATTTAAATACATATTGCAAACCAATTCTTTTGAGTGTTGTGCATATAAAAGTGTCACAGTTCAGGCAGTACAAGATAGATTTTTTTTTTTTTTCTATAAAAAAAGCAGACAATTTTTTTATTTCAGTCTCTAACCCTGACAAAGTTACACCCAGCTGGCCAGCCAAGGGAAGTACATACACATGCCCTAACTGCAATGTGCCTGCATGCCTACAGGTTAGGGTCAGAGAGACTCAAGCCTGCACAGATACCACCCCAAAGAGACAACTGCAGAAGGATAGGTCTAGATGAGGCAGGCAAAAAGATCTCTGCAGATTCGTAGGGATCAACTAGCATTCCCCACCCTGCCCTTCCTCAGCCAGCTCAAGGATCACAGTGCTGCTTCCCCTCCTCTACCTCCCTTATCTCTGTGTTGTCAGATGACCACTTGATAGCTGGGCTGCTTCATCTTCTGGTTTCTTCCCTGGAGTCCTGAAATATCCTGGTCACTTTCGGACTGATCAAAATCCATGTCTGGAGAGAGTAACACCTAGAAAGGAGAACAGACAGATGCTGATGGAGTGAAAGTTCTCAGCTCTTCCTAACACTGCTTGCTGAAAGGGTCAAGCAGCCCTAGAGGGGTCTGCTGCAAGATCTAATCCTCTCTGGCAGATGGGAAAGGTCACAAGGTCACCTTGACCATCTCTCCAACAACAGCCAGATTTGGGCGCAGACACCATGATGATCTGGTGTCCCAACCCCCCCACCTCGAGAACAGAACAGGCAGCTAAAAGCTCTGTTCACCAGTGCACAGGGCTCACGCATAGACATGTGTGTTCAGGCCAGGCTGCAGCCCCAGCACAGATGTACAAAAACTAGGCCACATATTTTGCAAACAGCTGTACCAAATGCAGACCTTTTCCCAGGCCCTCAGCTACTTGCTATCTCCAGAGCTCAGCCAGGAGAACAAGCAGAGCTACGGAGTTAGCTTCAGCCATAGCCAGCAAGCTCAGGAGTGATGTCCTAGCCTGGTAGCATCTTATTTCTACCTGGCACAGCAGCTCCTGGCTCAGTCTGAATTGTGGGAGCCAAAATTGAGCACCGACACCTCTCACCGGTACCTCTCCGGGTAAGAAAGCCCACAGTTTCTCTGCACGATCAAAAGGCTGCCCATTGCCTCCGGGAACACCTACGCTTTCAGCAGCTAACTTCAGACTTGAAGCTACCAACAGGCTCTTTTGAGCTAACTGGCTGCCACCGGCCTGGAGCGTTTGCACGATGCAGAGCCACGTGTGGGGCATCCTCCAGCCACATCATCTGGAAGAGGAAAAAGGCTGAATTTTACTCGGGCTATGGCCGCGCTGACTGCAAAAGAGCTGAAACCCAACGCCAGCCAGCAGGCTGGATGCACGGGTGATATTCACAGCCTGGCAGATTGTTTGCTCAACCCCATCCTACCCCTTCTTTTTACCTCAAAAACTCAGCTTTGGGCAAGAGAATCCCTACCCTCATTAGCCCTGACAGTAGCTAGCTCTAAGCACAGCTAACATGCAGTCAGCCCTTGTGCTACAGCTTGTATCGTGCCCAGCAGGACTTGGCAACTCAGTCAAGTCATGGGATTTCTGGTCAACACGTTACGACATCAACACTGGCCAGGTCCTTGGCACCTCAGCACCCAAGCCTAACAGCACTATCAAGGGCCTCCAGTGACACTTCCCTAGCTGAGCAATGCCAGCAGCCCTTTCCCCCTCCTCCACTTGCCCATCACAGAACCCAAATAGCATCATTAGTTCACGGCTGATGCAGGGACAAGGGGCAGGTACCACAACCACCCCCCCAAACATCGCTTCCTCCAGCAAGGCAGCTTAGACCTCACCTTAGACCCAAGCCTCGGCCTCGGCTGACCCCACTTTGCTCCAAGACCGAACCAATGCACTATGAAGCCTCCTCCCTGTGCCTGACCCACAGCAGCCTTCCAGCTCAAAAGCACAAGTCAAGGGATGGTGCAGGGGCTTTCAGCATTCACATGCAGCATCCCCAGCAGCTCAGCCAGTCCCAGAGCCCAGTATTCCCTAAGGCAAAACCAGGAGCATGGGGGAATTAGTCTTATCCGTGGCTATTTCCAGGCATGGTTGTGAATTAACATGCCCTCCACTTGTTAGCACTTAGGCAGCACCACGGGGCTAGTCACCACAGCAACAAAACGACTAAACAGGAAAAATAAACTGCAATGAGTCAATGACTTCAAAGGAGCAGAAGAGCCGCAGGGGAAGATTTCCTCCCCACCCTCACGCACGCTCCAGCCCCTCCATATGATGTTGTTATCTTCACAGCAGCACATTAGACACTCAGAGGATAGCGGTAGATCAGATTAAGCTCTCTTGCCATCCCCCCTATTGGTCTCAAAGAATTTTTTTTTGGTTCAAGACACACTGGAAAGTTTCCACCTCTTCCAAGTGAAGATTTCCTCTGTTTATCATACTAATATTGTGATGCTGTTGAACCTGAAAAAATGGGTGGGTAGTTAAGTTACACGCAGCATTATAAACTCACCAAACTCTGACAAGCTGCAACAGGCTAGTTTTGGGGCCTAATGAACTGGTAATTTCAGTGGGTTTCAGCTGCGAACCCAAATCCCCTTGCAGCCAAGCGTGGACGACAGAGCAGGCACTAAGAGTTGCGCATCCAGACCCATTCAGGCTGCTACCTGCCCACCATACAGCTCGTACAAAGCTGCTCGAGCCAACAGTCCCCCAGTAACCTTTCCACAATTCCCCGGGGAGTTTCATCACGAGACAGTGCCTCATCGCTACGACAGTCGTGGGACATACCCTCATATATGGTTTTCAAGTCAAACTCCAGTCTGGGAGTTTTCAGCACAACTTGGACAAGGCGTTTCTACCCTGCAGATGCATCCAGGTCAGGATCACAGCGGGTCAGTGGCACAGCTGGGAATGGACCATGGTTTCCCAGTCCTGGGACAATGTGCTACTGTCTCACTCAGCAGTTCTCAAATACTTCATGCATTCCTCTACGCACCAGGAGGCCAGCAGCTTGTGAAACATGGGTCACGCTACCAAAACAGGGCTGCCACGTGCTCTCCCTCCTGCTTGGGAGAAAAGGCTGCCTACTGATTTGGTACTTCATCCAAGCAGACCCTTCAGATAACCAAACCATCTCAGTGGCAGAGAAAGAGATTGCACAGACAGATAAAAACTATGGCACAGGTTGTAAAACAAAGAAGCTCTGGGGACGTTTCTCCGCTAGCCATGGAAACCCGTTTGCCTTAAAGCTCCACCAGCCTGGTGCAGAGGTAGGAACCATCCCACTGTCCTCCTGCACCTGAGCTTAGATGAGTTCCCATGAGACAGTAGGGCTGTGGTAGGTTTGACTCTGGCTGGACACCAGGTGCCCACCAAAGCCACTCTATCACTCTCCTCCTCAACTGAACAGGGGAGAGAAAAATATAATGAAAGGCTCATGGGTCAAGATAAGGACAGGGAGAGATCACTCACCAATTACTGTCATGGGCAAAACAGGCTCGACTTGGGGAAATTAGCTCAATTTATTACCAACTAAATCAGAGTAGGGTAATAAGAAAATAAAACCAAACCTTAGAACACCTTCCCCCCACCCCCTCCCTTCTTCCCAGGCTCGACTTTACTCCTGATTTTATCTCCCTTCTCCCCCCCAGAGCAGCGCAGGGGGACAGGGGATGGGGGTTGAGGTCAGTCCATCACACCTTGTCTCTGCCGCTCCTTCCTCCTCAGGGGCAGGACTCCTCACTCTTCCCCTGCTCCAGCGCGGGCTTCCCACGGGGTCCCAGCCTCCTTCGGGCATCCCCCTGCTCCGGCGTGGGGTCCTCTCTC